>CM034153.1:121304865-121805325 GCA_019776745.2 Taxus chinensis | reverse complement strand
CTTTAGTTGGTGATCACTTCAACCTTCAAACTCATAATCGCACCTCCCATATCTCACACACAGGCCTTAGGAACAAAATCCAAGTAAGTACAACATCTTTACTTTCCTAGTTTTTTTCATTCATCGTCATGTTATCATCATTGCTTATCTTGCCTCACTATTACCCTCATCCATATATACCACACTCTATAGACCCATAAACCTCAAAAATCCTACTTAGTCACCCAATACACATCTCGACCAACAAAGTCATTTGGGCAAATCACAAAGGAGACTTAAAAGACGTTCTGTGACATTTCCAGAATCTCACAGTAACGGTACCAATTATAAACTAAATGTCATCGATCACCCATAACTGACACTAGTGTTTGTGTTTGCCCACACAACTTGAACAAAGACTACACCCACCTTTTTTATATCACCATCATTCCTGTGACCTACCTAAGGACCTTATCAGACCTGAAGAGACCCAGAACCCAGAACCAATCATTTGCCTTTGGATCTATTCTATCTTATCTGTAGAATTAGATAGATTTCTTATGGTTTTTTAAGGGATACCAATCATTTCAAAATAACAATAGAGTTACTTTTTTTACAGCATTGCATTGTTTAAAAATAGTGGAGTGACAGCAGCTAAGAAGTATCATACTTACCGGATTTAGCACAAATGCTAGGAAGTTCACTGCCATATTGTTAATTACTTCTATGGTCTTATTTTCATACAGGTAGTTCATTCCTAGCAAAAGTACGCTCTCACCAATCAGCTGTGGTGGATTCGAAAGTCATACGTGAACAACAACCCATCAACCGGACATTTGAAAGGTATTCCTCCTACACCCGTTACCATATCTGTTTGTCAACACTTCTAAGAAACGATCTAAGAAAAAGTGACACATTTGGCACCGCCCGGTGGGACCATCTGGAATTCCTTGCATTTCTTCATTCCTAGGAAAAAATTTGTGTTTTTTGTTTCCACTTCTAAAAAGCAATGCACACTAATTTTCTTGGCTTTGATAATCACCTCTCCTTTCTATTTATCTTAAGGAAACTTTATTTGGGTAATAAAAGAGCATTTCTTCATGTTTCTGCATTGTAGTGAAAGAGCATCCACTCTTACTCTTCACTATATTATGTCATCAATTTCACATTTTCGATTTGGGTTTGAAAAAAAGTGCCTTCCATTCTAATTTATTACATTAGCTCACATTAATTGAGGGGAAACCATAGTGAAGTCTTGACAACTAATGTGGACAAACGAAGTGTGAAAAAGACTTCTATCCTTTTCTCTTCTTGAGTTACCAAACCACACAAAATTTCAAATACATACATTCTTAAACAACATCTTACTGGAAGAAGCTGCGTTAGGTGATCACACGATCATGACACAGTGGGCACCCAGCTCGATGCTCTGTCGAGTCATACTTCAAAGTGAACCATAGCCCCCACCATAAATACGAAACCTCACCTTTTAGATCTCATTCTTCGTAGGAAGCCATCCTCAACAAAAAAAACTATTTCACATCAATGTGTCAGTTCATAAATAGCATACGCTACACAAACACCCAATACAAAAGGGCACCCTAGGATCGCATTTTCTAGTTGTTTTGCTTGGCTTGTGTTTTGAGGTGGAGAGATCACGTTCCTCATTTTCTTGTTCATCCTTGCATACTCCTCATCATAGCGGTGTATTTTGGCTTCCCATGAGTGTGCCTGGGCAGATCATCATTCATTCCAGTCTAGGTCGATTCTACATCAGATTTTAGTCACAACCACTTTCTTCATCATGTTTCAATTTACAGTAACCGGTCGTCAGGGACCTCTGAGCCATCAGTTTTAACAAACCGACATCGATTCTAGAGTCCTTTTGCTAATCTACTTCAAAAGGACATTTACTCCCCTTCTTCACACTTTTCAGTCTTGTATTCTATTTTTCCATTGGTGTTGTTAAACATTCCCAGATTGGCATACCTGTAAGATGTTGACCTTCTAACCTCGTTGTTTATTCACTGTCCATTTTTTCTACAGTGATTGGGAAGGCGGTTACCCTAACCGACATGGTTTACTACACCGAAATTGGTTAGCAGGTTTCACAGTCCAGCACCATTGTTACTTCATCCATTTTTATCAATAGATTCACCTGTTCCTATTGTTCTTTGTATCATTTATAGAGAAGCAGCCCTACCTAATCAATACTGGTTCACATGGTGCTGACTTGAAGACAAGCAAGCACCCTCGTACACCATGCCAGTTGTCAACCACTCTGACCTATTCCTTCATCACTTTCTATTTTATCACCAGCCATGGATCCCATCCAACCTACCACTATCACTACTGGAGATGAGGAGTTTAAAAGACTCCTTAACTAGAAACCCTACGACCTTGACCCGTTTTTTACCGTTCCCCACTCACCCACTGAGATGCTTGGGTCAGTGATATACGGACATACACGTATTCTATTCCCCCCAAATCTTGACCCACTTCTGCATCGGACAGATTGGCTCGGTGTTCTCCCGCATCCAACTTACCCCAGTCATTTTCACAGTTAGGTTCTATACCCGCTATGACTGCCACATCGTTCCTCTGTGGCACCCCCATCACATCCCACCATACCCCGGCACACTACATAAACACAACCTCATCCTTCCATACTGTCTCATACATACCTGATAGCGACATTCCCACCCCAGTGTTGGTGACTCCTACCCCATTTAGAATGTGGTTCTTCCATTCCATAATCATTTTAGCCCCTATTGCCACTAGGGTTGTCACGGCCCTTCCACCCCCATAGCATAATACCAACAACCACTGTTTCATCTATATTAATTCTGGGTACGTACCCCCTATTTCACACCTTCTTCTCCACCACCTTATATGGCAGCCCCATAAACTAGGAATGCCACCCTATTATATAACCAAAACTAACCTCCTCAACACTAGAGGAGGATCCCAAGTATTCAAAAACCAACCAATGACGTAATTAAATTGATGTTGGACAGAGCAGACATTAGAGTCATCAGTTTCGCTCCCAAAACACTCTCACCTACCATGATATTTTGAAGAGTTCTATTACCCATCCATTCCTATCTATTCATACCCTGTGCATTGGGAAATGACTAAAATAAATCACTTCAATAGCAAGGAAGACCCCCCAGCACATTGTGGTCGTTCCAAACACGGGTGTTGTTATCTGAGCACTCATGATGATGGTATTGCTTTGAGAACTTTTTACTGTCCCTATGGACCTGCATAGAGATTGGTAAGTGGTTCCCCCCCCCCACACTCTATATTCTCATTCAATCAAGTAGCCCAAGCCTTCTTGGATCATTTCTCTATCAATATCGTCAATAAGGTTACCATGACCAATCTATATTCCACATGTCAGTATGAGGACGAATCCATCACAGATTTTGTCGCTTGTTGGTACAACCTGATCAATCAACTTACTCAAACTGCCACAAAATGAAAATCCATCGGAGCTCTTCACACGAGTGGAGCTAGACATATTCCCAGACCTTGCAGGTCCAAACCTTCGAATTCGATGAAGGCACTGATTAAAGCAATAGTTGTAACCTATGTGGGGTCATTCTTTTCAACCTGGCTAAAGACTTGATTTTGAAAGGAACAATAACCAAATCGTACCAAGCCAAGAACATAGATGTTAATCAAACACCACGACCAATAAGATGAAAGCAATTCGCCAAAATAGCATTACATAAAACCTTTGCAAACAAATGAGAAACAATATCATATATTATTATGGAACTCAATGCAATACATTGACAATGGGACTTGCTTAAATAGGCAAGGAATAACAATCTAAGAACCAATCAAGGTCGTAGATCAAGCAATAAATCAAGGAAATAACTAGTCATCAAAGAACTAGTCAAGACCATAGATTTAGGAGAGAACTAGACATCAAGGATCTAGTCAATACCATAGATCAAGGAAAGAACTATACCTAACAACTAGATAATATCTCCTAATATCTAAATAAGATAAAATAAATATCCACACACATAAGTGGGTGAGGATAAATACAATAAAGGTAAATAAAGTACCTAGGTGAACATGAGCTAAGATGAATACCTACTCTAACACCCCCCCAAGTGAAGCTAGGGGTACAAATAGAAGTGGCATGTCCACAGTATGAGTCCCGGAAACTAGGCCTGATGAGGTACTCATGTACAATAACTGGGAAAAAGGGACACTGCAAGGTACCCAAAACTAGTAACAACAAAGTAAAGAGAGTAAAAACCAGCTCCAAGGGATCCCAAGAAGCTCGACTCAAAAAACTCATACAATGCTAAAGAAGTTTGGTGTGCACTGTGGTCTAAATCCGTTGCTCGATCACAAAACTCAAAAACAAGTGACACTGGGTTTCACCAGAATATCTCCATACAAGGAGACTATCAACGAAGTGATGTCGAAAGTGCAAAAAAACACCAAACATAATTCGATCAAATGCTGCAAATAGGTGTGCACAATCCAAGAATAAAAACCAAATCAAAAAGGCAAGGAAAAAAAATCCAGAGTGTCATGATCCAAGAAAATCTAAGGTAATAAGGCAAGGACACGAAACCCAAAGAAGCAGGATCAACACCACACCCTCCCATACTACTGAATGGGTGGAGTGAAGTTACATATCTGTATGAGTTGCCCAAAATCAAATACTCGAACACTGATAAAATAACACTAGACTTCACCAGAATAGACCCCCCACAATATATATTATCAACATGCCAAAAGTGTCAAAAATACATATACAAAACCTCTCAACAAACAAGAGAGATACACTACACCTACTAAAAAAATGCTCAAAACAAGAAGCATCAGAATGCAGAAGGTATAGAAAGTGGAGCAAGAGGCCGAATGGTGGAGGATCCATGCCTGTAGAGTCCTCTCAACGAATGCCTATGTCACCTCCACGAGTGATCAGATATCCACAAATCAACACAGATGGATGAAGAAGATGCCTGCATATGACTTGGTGAAAAATGCACAATGGGTGCATGTAAAAGAACATCAGAATGTGTGTCAGGTTGATTATGTCTGACAGCTGAAATCTCAAGTTTCTCAAGCCTGAGTGAAGGTACAGAAATCATGTGTTGCTCATGATCCTCAGAAATAGTTTAGCGCACAAAAAAAGGAGCTCTGTCAATGTGTGATCCCAATGAAGTATCTGCTCGAAAACCAATGGCATGATGATAATTCCACTTAACATGTGGAATAAAGGAAAAAATACCATGTGAATGTCTCCCAATGACTCCGCTAGTGAGACCATAGAACAGAGGATGTGAGATTTGAATGCAGTGGTATGCTTCTCAAAAAATCCATGCAGCTGAGTAGAAGTAGGATACACAACATATGGTACTGTAATAGGCACAGATGTGGAAGAGCATGCATTAATAAGCCTCACAGGTTTAAAATCATCAAAATTAGGTTCAGGCTCAATGAATGGTAGATCAATGTAAGTGGGTACAAGAGCAATAGCTGCAAGTGGACTAGGAGCATGGATATGGTTGTCCACAATATGATGGTGATGTTGTAGGCTAGCAAGTTTGTTCTGCAGGGAGTGTATTATTGTATCCTTATCATTAATGAGTGATTGTAGAAGATAATTTCACTTCTTGAGCGATCTATCTTCCACAAATTTTACAATATCCTCTTGAAGTCCACATACTTTAGAGAAAAGCATATCATTTGTAGAATCCATGATAGGTACAGCCGAAATTACATCCATAATTGATTACAACACTCCATATTTGGCACTTTATAATTATAGTGCAATTCTAAAAATAAATAAATCCAATGGAAAGAGCACGAAAAAACAAGCACTTTTGTAAAAAACAGAACTTAAAACCGAGTTACTGATTAAAAGATACAAGATTTTTAATATTTTTCTCCGTTATTTATTTTAGTTGCCACTAAAACAAATAAATTGTTGTTGCCTTCTCCACACAATTAAAATTAAAGGGGGCTGAAGTTAAGCACCTACTAGTAGGAATCACAAGCTTTAAGCCCTCATATGACCATACCATATGACCAAGGGCTAAGGATTTTAAATAGTGCAATAGAGTCCTGCTTTCTTCTCATATTCACCACCCTGTTATCCAAGAGAGTTTAGATTCTTGTAAATCTCTTGGATCTGACTTTCAAAAAGCCCAGGATCCTCCTCCACTTTTATTTTTCCCTCCCTTCTTGACAGTTGCTTCATTTCTTTCTTTAGGGTTTCCAAGTATTTCTCAATCTCTGCCAACCTCTTTTGTATATCTCCATTCTTCTCCACAATAAAACTGCTCTAACCAGGTTGACCCATATGGAGAATACTTTGGGAAAGCTCAAAGTCCTTCTTTTGGCTACTATGAAGATTTATCTTTGAAGGGAAAGGATGGTTAAGGGGGTATAAGGGATTTTTATATTTGACCTTTCCCTATCCCAAAGAACTAGAGCGCCGGCGGGGGGGAGTGAATGGGGAGTGGAAGAGGGGTCGGGGCGGGGGACGTGCCAGGCCCATATCTCCCTTTAGCCTCTCCCCTTCTCTACCGGCCTTTTCCCTCTTCCTTCCCCCTCCCTGTTTTTGCCCCGCCTCTGCCTCCCCCTTTTATCCCTTCCCCCACTACCTCCCCTTCATTTATCATCCCTTCCCCGCCACTTCCACCACTCTGCTTTCTCCTTCCTCTCCCTCCCCCAGGATAACCCTCGCTATCCTCCCCATTAATTGCCCCCTGCACCCCCCCCCTACCCCGTTTTCCTTCCCCTGCCTCCCCACCCCTTCCTCTGCCTCTCTGCCCCCCCCCCTTCCGTAATTTCCTCCCAACCCCTCCCCCACTTCTGTTTTTCCCCGTCCACCCCGCCGTTTATCCCTCTCCCTTGTCTCTCCCCACCCCCTCCCTCGCTTCTTCTCTCCCCGCCCTTGCCCCTGCAACCTCCTCTCCCATCCCATCCCGCTACTTCTAGCTCTCCCTCCCCCTCCCTCTTTTTTCTCCCCACATACGTCGCCTTCCTTCCTCCACTCTCTCCCGCTCTTATCCTTTCCAATGTCCCCTCCGCTCCTCCCCCTTTACCCCTCACCTCCAACAATTGTCTGTCACCCCACACGCCCCACCTCCCCCACTCCCCCCCCCTTACCCCCGTCTTTCTCCTCTCATTTCTCCCTTGCCCCCCCTCCCGTATCTTCTACCTCTCCCCCCCTACTTCTTCCCGTCCTTTACGTCCTTTTCGCCTGCTTTCCCCCCTCCGTATGACCACGCCCTTTCCTCCGCTTCCCTCCCCCCCCTTCTTGCCTTATGTCACCCCCTTCTTCCTCCGACCCGTCCCGTCCCTTTTCCCTCCCCCCTCTTTTCTTTTTGTTACTTTTGCCCCCTCTTCGTCTGCCTCTGTGCCCCCCCCCCCCCTATTTTACTACTTGTTCCCCCCTCCCCTTCTTCTCCTAACCTTTCTCCATCTTTTCCCCTCTCTTATCCCTCTTCCCCTATCATCCCTTTCCCTTCATTCCTTTTGACTCCTTTTGCCTCCCTCCCTCCCCCACGCCTGTTGCCCCCGCCGCCTTCCCCTCTGTCCTTTCAATCTCACCTCCCTTTTCCACCCTCCCCCCCCCCCCATCTACCCTCGTTCCCCCCTTTTCGTCCCCTCGCCCCTTCCTTTTTTTCCCCCCTCTTCTCTCTTCCCACTGCTTTCTTGTTCCCCCATCCTCTTACTCCTCCCCCCTTTCTCTTTTCCTCTCCCCTCCCCCCCTTACCCCCTTCCCCTTCCCACCTCCCCGTCCCCACAGGTCCTTACCCCATCCCCTTCCCACCCCCCCACGCCCACCTCTCCCCCTCTGTATTTCAGTGCTCTCCTTGCTCGTCCTCTTTTTGCCGCTTCACAGTTTTCCTCCCCTCCCCGTATCCCTCCTCCCTCCTTTTCACCGATAATCGCCCGTTAACCCCCCTCCTCTCCTCTCCGCCTCTTTCCCTCTCTCCATCCTCCCCCATTTTTCCCCTCTCTTTTCCCCCTTCTCACCTCCATCCTCGCGCCCCCCCCCATCCCTTCTTTCCCACCTCAGCCGGCTCTCCCTACCCCCTTTCCTCTCTCACACTACTTTCCCACTCTTTTAGTTTCCGTCTCTCGTCTTCCCCTCACCCCTTTCACTCGCTCCGCTCGCCCCCTCCCTCTCTCTCTCCTCCACCCCTTCTTTTTCACCCTTCTGTTTTCCCCTCGTCTTTCCCCTCCTTCTGCCGTTCCCCCTTTCTCCCTGACGGTTTTATCCTTCCGCGGAATCCCCCATGTCACCCTTCTCTCTTCCAACTCCCCCCCCCCCCAGCCCCAGTTTTTTTCTTCACCGCCCCATCCCTAAATTCTCTCACCTTCGTTTTTATTCCCTCTCCCCCCCTCTGCCTCCCTCATGTCTAAACCATTCTCTATTCCCTGCCACTCTCGCCCCCACTCTTCCCCTCTCCCCTACCCCTCCTGTTTGTCCTTCCCCCCCTCTTCTCTTCCTTCTCCGTCTCCTTCCATTTGCTCTTCCTACCCCCCCACCTCCACCTCGTTTCCTGCCTCCCGACATCCGTCTTCCTTTTTCCCACTCCCGTATCCCCACTCACTGCTTTCCCTCTCCCCCTCCAATCTCCTTTACCCCTTTCCCCCCCTCTCCCCTTTCCTTTCCCCCTCTCCCTCCCCCTCTCCCCCCTGCCTGTCCCAATCCCCTGCCACCCCCCCTATCACTTCCCTTCTTCCCTCCTTCCCCTCAGCCCCCCCCCCTACTCCCTTTGCGCCCTCCCCAGGTCTCCACCTTCTTTGTCTTCTTCCCCCCCCCTGTTCATCACGACCCCCATTTCCCCAACCCCCCCTCCGCCCACCCCCTTCACCCAACTCTCCCCCCATGGCCGCCACCCGCCCCCCCCCACCCCACCACACCCCACCTCCCCTTCTACCACCCGTCCGCCCTTCCCGTGTACTTCCCTCAATCCCCCTCCACACACCCGCGCCCTACCCACTTGCTTCCTTTTCCCCCCCCACCTTTCTGCCCCCCGCCCCCCCCACCCCCGTTACTCCCCCTTATTCCCAATAATCCGCTTCCTTCTACTCTGCGCTCGTTCATCTCCTTTCCCTCCCCCCTCCCCCCTTCCGCCCCTCTCCCTTTTCTCCCCCCCCCCGCCTCCCCCTCTCCCTCCGTCTTCCCCACGTGACCCCAATTTTCTACCCCTCCAGTGACCTTCCACCCTTCCCCCTTTCTCTTCTCCCCCCTCCCCCCCCCTCCCTTTTTCCCGTATCTCTTCCGATCCCCACTCCCCTTCCCCTTCTTTTCCCTCACCTCTCTTTGTTCCTCCCTTTTCCATTCTCCCCCCTCTCCCTTCTACCCCCTCCCGATCACCCCCCCCCCCCTGTCTTACCGTTCTCACCCCCATTCCTTCCGCCTTCTCTCCCCATTCACTCTGCCCTCTCCTCTTCTTCCCGCTCCCTTTCCTTCTGGCCTTATGCTTCCTCCCCCCTCCCCCCTCTCCCCCACCAGCTCCCCCCATTCCTTTCCCTCATGCTCGCCCCCTTTGCCCCCTTATCCCATCTCCCACCTCTACCATCCCCCCTTTCTGCTTATTCCCTCTTTCCCCCCCACGCTCCCCCCCCCCCTCCTTCCCCCCCCCCCCTCCCCCCTCCTTCCGCCTCCTCTCCCTCACGTCAATAGTACCTCTCTCTTCCCCCCTGCCCTCTTCACGTCCTTGCTTTCCTTCCCCTCTCCTCCCCCCCCTCCCATCCTGCCCCACTCCTTCTTTTCCATCCTATCCTGCTCTTCCTTGTCTTCCCCTTCCCCCCCTTTCTACCCCCCACCTCCTCCTACGACCCCACCCTCCCCCCCCCACCCACCCGTCGCTACTCCCCCCCCCCCCTCCCCCCTTTCCCCCCGTCACTCCCCCTTCCTTTTCAATTTGCTCTGCTTTCCTTCTCTTTTCCCCCCCCCCCCCCCTTCCCACTTTCCCCCCTCACCATACCGCTCCTCCCTCCCTCGTCCCCCCTCTTTTCCTTCCCATCCCCACCCTTCTTCCCCATCTCCCATTTTTCCCCACCCTATCCCTACCCTCCTTCTCCTGTCCTCTCTCCCCCCCCTCCCCCACCATCTATCTCTCCCACCACCACTCCTTTCCGCTCCATATGCCCCCCTTATCTTTTTTTTCCCTCCCTCTCCCTTTCTCCTCCCTCTCCTTCGGCCCAGGGGCAAGAGGGATATCAATATTTTGTGCAAGGAAATGTCGATGCAGAAGTAGGATAATCCCTTGATGAAGGGGAGTAGGATGGGTGTGGTTTTGGACCTCTAAGACTGATTTTTCAAGTGAATTCAAAATGAAATGAGGAAAGAAAATTATAAGATTTCTCGTAAAATGGTTCAAGAAGACGATATGCTTAAGGGGAATTGTGATGTACCTTACTTCAATATTAACATATCTCACCATCATTTTGGTGACATTATCAAATGGTTTTGGAATAGAGGAAACCTTAATCCCATTAGTTACAAAATATAAATCTTCATTTGCTTCCAAGCACTTTTTGGCTTCAGATGCCTTTTTAATTCTTTTGTTGAAAAAATAGTTTCCATCCATACTAAACCCAGTGATTTCAGTAATAAGTTCTTTAGTGATATGAATGGTCTTGTCCCCATATGTTACAGTTCTATTTTTCCATCCTACAATAAATTGAAGGGAAACATGTTGGTTGTATCCTTAAATCCTTTCAATTAGATTGGAAACCCCACCAATCTACATATAATTCCAAAGAACCTCATTCTCCTTCCATGTAGGGTCGTAAATCAGCTCAACTTGACACGGCGATCCCCCCATGCTATCTCTACCTCTTCTAAATTATTTTTTCTCTGTAGAATGGAAGTATTACTACCCAAATGCCACTTCTTATCAGCTCCTTTTTTCACCCAGAAAGCATGGAAGAAATTAGAGCATTTAGTTTTAATGATAAGCTTATGGGGGGGTTTGTAATGATATTTACCTTTACATGTGTGAAGGACATCTTATTAGTGACTACATAATTCAAGTGTATTATCAAATTTTTCATTGATAATAGCATTTTGTACTTGGCTAGGTAGGTTCTCATTAGTATACCATACTTCCATTTTTTAATGAGAACCCCATGATTAGAAAGAGTGTCAACAACATTATTTCCTTCCCTATAGGAATGAACAATCTTGCAATTTGTGAAGGACTTGAAAATATTTATGTATTCATGAATGAACTCCTTAATTTTCTAGATAGGGGGATGCATTTGATTTAAATGACTTACAATATTCACAGAGTCCCCTTCTATAATGATGTTATAAATATTGCAATCCTTGGCCAATCTAATACCCCATAATGTTGATAAAGATTCAACATAGTGGTTTGATTGACGTCCCATTTTACTAGCATAAGAAGCAATTAAATAGCCTTTGTGATCTCTAATTATTCCACCTCCTCCAACAGCCCCAGGATTTCCCTTAGAAGCTCCATCAAAATTGAGTTTGTACTATAAATTAAGAGGTGGAATCAAATGAATCAAATACCTGTCTATACTAGGATGATATTTTCTCTGAATATTTTCAATGTCCATGTTTCATGCTATTAGGATAGCTTCCTCTTCCTTAGGATGTTTCTTATTCTTATGAGGCTTGAATATCTCTAAGTTATCTTTAACAACAATGACATTTTCTTTTAGTACCTTTTGTAGACACTAAAATTAGGTCACACTCCCCTTTTGTCCCTCGACAAATAAACACCCTTTATTACATTTACCAAGCCATGACCCCCTTCACCCCACTAATATTAATTTAATTAATTTAATTAATGCATTATCCTCACTATATTTATTATTTAAATATCTTATTTAAATAATATCTACACATACAGTTCACTTAGACACCTCACCAAGCCAACTCAACCTAAGACCTATTCTTAGCAAGTTCCCATAACTAACTAAGACTTACCCAAACCCTAAAAATCAATGCCTACATTCCCTCTAACCACATTCCCACATGCTCACAAGAGGCACCTAGTCTAATCCATGCGGATAATGACACGAGATCCAAGGAAATCAGGAGGATCTCCCTAAGTTTAGTAAACCTAGGAAATCCCACCTTGACCGACGTCAGGTTACCCCTAACCATCGCCTGGTTAAGCCAGACTACCGTTGGTTACCCCTTTTAACCCAAAACCAACCTTATTCTCAAGGTTGGAGGTTGGAAGTTGGAAAAAACATTGGGAGAAATAGGTTGACGAGAAATAATGCATCTCAGAGAGCTAACGAATCTTCAGAGAACCAATTCCAGTAAAAACTCACATCCAAGGAAGGAGATTGAGCATCTTCTATTGTATAGCCATCCTAGCCATGATCTGATCTATCCAAGCAAAGAGGAGTGTACATGCAGCCCATGTAGAATATTTTCTTTAGTTGGTGATCACTTGCAACCTTCAAACCCATCATCAGCACCTCCATCCCTCACACACAGGCCTTTAGGAACGAAATCCAAGTAAGTACAACATCATACTTTCCTAGTTTTTTCATTTCATCGTCATTTTATCATCCATTGTTTATCTTGTTCCCTATTGACCTTCTCCATATTTCCACCTCCATAGACCCATTAAAACCCCACAAAATCCTACTCTAGTCACCCAATACACCATCCAAAAAAACCAAAGTCCTTTGTGCAATCACAAAGGACACTAAAATCTTGTTTTGTGACATTTCCAAATCTCACAGTAACCGGGTACCGGTTATACCTAACCGTCGTCGATCACCCCTAACCAACGTCGATCTCTGTGTTTTCCCACACAGCCCTGAACAAAGACCTACCCACCTAATTTTATCTCACCCTCATTCACCTGTGACCTACCTGAGACCTTTATCAGACCTGCAGAGACCCAGAACCAATCATTTGACCTTTGGATTCTATTCTAGCTTAGCCTGTTAGAATTAGATCTATTTCTTATTGTGTTTTTAAGTGAGATACCTAAATCATTTTAAAATAACAATAGGATTTACTTTTTTTACAGCATTGAATTGTTTAAAATAGTGGACTGACAACCATCTAGGAAGTATCATACTTCCCGGATCTAGCACATGCTAGGAAGTTCACTGCCCATATTGTTTAATTCCTTCTGGTGGTCTTATTTTCATTACAGGTAGTTCCTCCTAGCCAAAAGTAAGCTCTCACAATCAGCTGTGGATTCGAAGTCATACGTGCACAACAACCCATCAACCGACATTTGAACAGGTATTCCTCCTACAACCCATTACCCTATCTATTTCGTCAACACTTCAAAGAAACAATCTAAGAAAAAGGTGAAACATTTTGGCATGCCCGGTGGGACCCATCTAGGGTTCCTTGCATTTCATTCATTCCTAGGAAAAAAAATTGTGTTTGTTTCCCTTCTAAAAAGCATACACACTAATTTTCTTCTTTGGTAATCCACCTCTTCTTTCTATTTTCTCTAAAGGAAACTTTTCTTTTGGTGTAGTTAAAAAGAATCATTTCTTCATGTTTTCTGCATTGTAGTGAAAGAGCATCCCTCTTCCTCTTCATCTTATTGTGTCATCCAATTTCACATTTTTGATTTGGGTTTAAAAACAATTGCATTCCATTCTAATTTATTGCATTAGCTCACATTAATTGAGGGCAACCTATACGCTGGAAGTCATGACCAACTGATGGTTGACAAATGAATCGGTAGAAAAGCACTTCTATCCTTTTCTCTTTCTCTGAGTCTTACCAAACCACACAAAAATTCAAAATACATACATTCTTAAACAACATCTTACCTGGAAGAAGTTGTAGGTGATCACACGATCATGACACAGTGGGCACCCAGCTCACTGCTCTGTCGAGTCATACTTCAGAGCGAAGCCTGCCCCCACCATAACATACCTGAAACCTCACCTTTTAGATCTCCTTCTTCGTAGGAAGCCATCCTCACCAAAAAAATCTATTTCACAATTCATGTGTCAGTCCTTAAATAGCATAAGCTAAACAAAACATAATAGAAAAGGCACTCCTAGGATCGCATTTTCTTAGTGTTTTTGCTTGGCTTACATTTTGAGGTGAGAGATCACGTTCATCACTTTTTTGTTCATCCTTGTACGCTCCTCATCATAGCTGGTGTATTTTGGCTTCACCTGAGTGTGCCTGGGCCATATCATCATCATTCCAGAATTCTGGGTCTGATTCTACATCAGATTTTAATTCACAACCACTTTCTTTCATCATTGTTTCAATTTCATAGTAACCATCGTCAGTTACCTCTGACCGCCATCAGTTATACCCAACCGACATCGATTCCAGGTCCTTTTTCTAATCTACTCAAAAGGACATTTTACTCCACTTTCTTCCACTTTTCAGTCTCTGTCATTATATTTTTTCCCATTGATGTTTTAAACATTCCCAGATTTGGCATACCTGTCAGATTTTACCTTCTACCTCGTTGTTTACTCACTGTCCATTTTCTACAGTGACTGGCAGCGGTTACCCCTAACCGACATTGGTTTTTACTAACCGAAATTGGTTAGCATGTTTCACATTCCAGCCACCATTTGTTACTTCATCCATTTTTATCAATAGATTCACCTGTTCCTATTGTTCTTTGTATCATTTATAGAGAAGCAGCCCTACCTGATCAATACTGGTTCACATGGTGCTGACTCCGAAGACAAGAAAGCACCCTCATACACCACGCTAGTTGTCAACCACTCCCACCTATTCCTTCACCACCTCCTATTTTATCACCAGCCATGGATCCCATCCAACCTACTACTATCGCTACCAGAGATGAGGAGTTCACATGACTCCTTGACCAGAACCCTGCCGCCTTGCAGTTTTACCTTTCCCACTCGTCCACTCAAGATGCCTCGGGTCAGTTGATATACGGCATGCCCGTATCTATCCCCCCAACTCTCACACCCACTTCCACATCGGCCCCATCTGGCTCTGTGCTGCCCACATCCACCTTACCCCCAGTCGTTTCACAGTTAGGTTCTATACCTGCTATGACTGCCACATCTGTTACCTCTGTGGTACCCATCACATCCACCATACCCTCGATGACTACCCTAAACACAACCTCATCCACCCCTACTGTCTCATACATACCTGTAGCTACATTCCCACCTCCAGTGTCGGTGACCCCTACCCCATTTCAGAACGTGGTTCTTTCCATTCCACAATCATTAGCCCCTATTGCCACTAGGGTTGTCACGGCCCTTCCACCCCCATATGCATACTACCAACAACCACCTGTTTCATCTATTATTCATTATGGGTACGTACCCCCTATTTCACTACCTTCTTCTCCACCACCTTACATGGCAGCCCCATACACTGGAATGCCACCCCCATTATATACCCAAAACTAACCTCCTCACACTATAGGAGGCATCCAATCATCAAAACCCACCAATGACCTAATTAAATTGATGTTGGACAAGATGCAGACATTAGAGGCATCGGTTTCCGGCTCCCACAACACTCTCACCTACAATGAGATTTGCAACGAGCCTATTCACCCATCCATTCCTATCTATTCATACCCTGTGCATTGGGAAATGCCTAAATTCAATCATTTCAATAGCAAAGAAGACCCCCAACAACATTTGCGGTCATTCAAACATGGGTGTTATCTGATCACTCATGATGATGTCTTGCTTTTGAGAACTTTTTCCATGTCCCTCACTGGACCTGCATTAGATTGGTATAGTGGGTTACCTAAACACTCTATATTCTCATTCAATCAAGTAGCCCAAGCCTTCTTGGATCATTTCTCTATCAATATCGTCAAGAAGGTTACCATGACCGATCTATATTCCACACGTCGGTATGAGGATGAATCTATCATAGATTTTTATCACTCGCTGTTAGGTACAGCCTGATCAATCAACTTACCTTCCAACTACCACAAAATGAACTCATCGAGCTCTTCACATGAGCTTGTGCTAGACATATCTCCCCGACCTTGCAGGTCCAAACCTTCCGAACATTCAATGAGGCATTCACTATGGCACAAAAGTTAGAGATTCGGGCCATTGAAGAGAAGAAAATCCAATTACGAAATAAGAATTTGGCATTCAAGTCGAATGAAACCTCTTCTTCTTCCAAACCACAAACCAATTATTCAAAAACTAAGGGCACAACTAACACAGTGGTACTCAAGGCCGGCCCAGCTCATTCATCAAATTAGGCTATACCCTCATCTAATCTATCACCTGTCCAGGCTTTTCAATTCAGACAAGAGCAGAGAAAATATACCCCAATTGGGGAACCTTACTCTTCTATCTTAGAAAATCTTATCAAAGCTGGAGCCATCACCCTTCCACCCATAAAACCCCACACTGGTTTTGACCCTGCTCGCCCCATGCCCGCATGGTATAAAGAACATGATTTCTATAACTATCATTGAGTAAAGGGTCATAGTGATGGCAACTGCATCACTTTTAAGAATATTGTCCAAGAAATAATTGAGAAAGGTGATTTAACTGTGGATAATCCCAACGCCACCCCCAACTAAAATCTACAAATCTTCAAAAAATCATTTCCCAACCATGCCCCTTCATCCAATCAAACTGGTGAGACATCCACTCATGATACCCATACCCATGAGAGTCACGCTATCTTTAACAAGGTACTTATCACCTCTCAATTACCTCACATCCCTTCCATAGAGGAAATCGTGGCCCAAAATCCTCCTTCCACATTGGAACCTACCTCCCCTGTTCCTTCACCAACAAAGGAACACCTTTCATCTCCTTCATCACCTATGGAGGGGTCTTCTTCTAACATTGAGACCATCTCACCCCTAGCTTCTCCACTTAGAGAACCTTTACCTACCATACCTCCTCCACCCACAGAGGAGCTCCCATTACCTCCTCCACCCATAGAAGAGCACCCATTACCTCCTCCACCCATAGCAGAGCACTCATCCATTCCTCCACTTATAGAGGAGCTCCCATCATCTCCTCCACCCATCATAGACCCGGTTGAGATACCTTTTCCTCTCAGCACAGAACTATTTTTAGATCTCTTACCCACGGAAGCTGAAGCTGGCCGATTCCCCATCTCTAAGATGCATTTTACGGGAATTCCCATTAGGTCCTCACCAACTCCACCCATAGACATACCGTTCTCACGTTTAACCGATCACTTAGATTATGTGGATAGGGCTTTACTATGGGGGCACCTCTTACTCCTTGTCTCAACATAGATGCAGAGATCTCTCACTAATACCTCCACTATCTACCCAAACACATTTCGACCCATCAAACCAAATACAACTACTGTTGTGGCATCTCCTTCCATAATACCTATTAGCACTCACACCACACCCCTACCCATAACCCAACCTACATCTAAACCTAAACCCACACCCACAACATTTGCCTCAACTAAACCTATTACCACTTTAGGGGTCACCCCAACCACCAGCCTTACTCATCCACCAATTAAACTAGATTTAGCTACATCCTCCAACGTCGAAACCACACCTACTCTGACACTTAAACCAAATAAAAAAACTCATCAACCTCATACCCCTACCTCACCAATCACGTCCACACTTGTCCCATCTGCCTTAAAACCTTAGTTGTCCAACATGGTCAAAAACCCTTCACCCATACATAAACCAATAACACAACAACCCATTCCTTCCTCACAAACCTCTAACCTACCCTAGCAACAACATGACTTACACCCACACCTACAGTCTCTTTTCCACCAATACCTCCAATACCTTCAGTTATTTCTTCACTACCCACCACACTTCAATCATTGTCCCTCACACCCTAAGTACGACCCACGTCATCTACCTTCACAATACCCTCATTATCCCCGTGGGTAACTCACCCTCTTCCTCCATTTGATTTTCCTTCTCAACCTTGTACACCCACATCACCTTTACCCAAGAAGGTGAAACCCAAAAACAAAACCCTACTACCCCATAATAAGGTAGTCAAAACAAACCCACACCCTCCTACCTATCCATCTATTATACCCTTACCCAAACAAACACGACTGATACCTAAAACTACACCAGCACCTAAACCCATAGCTCGACCCGTTCCTACTCTTCCAAAAATAGTTCCTCGCCAATCAACCACACCTACACCCAAACCCACATTCACTTCCCATTGTGATCCACTAAGAGGGTCCTATGCCAAAATTTTAACCAACCTCCTCGAGATTTTTGTTATCACATTACTGCCACTTGGACCTTACGACCCCCTTAAACCCAAGCCAAAAGGGTTTGATGATACTAAAATTTGCGCATACCATCATGTGCCAGGGCATGATGTGGAGAACTGTAAGGCCTTGAAAACCATCCTTATCCAATTGTGTCCACTAGAAACCAAATTTGATGACGATGAACTTCTCGACAAGGATCCTACTTCACCAACATCCATTCCTACATTGCCCACTCAACAACCACAACCTCCACCCTCACAGCTCCTAGAGACACCCTCTAGATTTTAAATTAACATGGTTTGCATCAGAGAAATTTCCATGCCACCACCCAAATGTTGTTGCACCGAGCTGACTTCACAGGGTTTTTCTCCTCTAGTAGGTTTTTACCCGTCATGTCGTTATACCACTCACCCTACACCTCCATTTGTCAACTTCCCTCAAATCAACATGATACATGTCACTACATGTACGTAGAAGGGAAAAGACAAGGAAATTGACCCACCAACCAATCCTATACCCAACATACCACTGTACCCATACCTAAAATAACTATCTGTGGCCCCACATACCCCATTTCTAATGGCATCACACATCGTACCATGCTCAAACAACTACACCAATATCCCCTCAAAATGTCCTTATATGACCTCATCCAAACCTTGGAATCCCATCGTCAAGCCCTCATGGAGGTTCTTCAATCTATTGAGGTTTTACCCAATGACCCTACACCCGTAGCCTCCATTATCACACCCCATCATGTAGCCTCTCTCACCAAATTACCACCTTCATCCTTCACCTCACCTTGTTCACCAAGTGGCCTCCCTTAGCTTCTCAAAGGAGGAGATCACACCACACCAAAATGATGACCTGGACCCAGCCCTCTTCATCTCTGTCCACATTGATGACATACGGGTATGTCATGTGATGATTAATGGAGGCGCTAGCATTAACATCATTTCATCCCATGAATTTTCTCAAATGCGCATACCTGACAATTTCATGTATAAACATTTGGTCATGTTGCGTTCATTCAACAAGGCTATCACTTCCACACTAGGCACTATCATCCTTCACGTTTGCATGGGCCCTCACATTGTTCCAGAATTGCTTTATGTTTTAGAGGGGGAATTCCAATACAACTTGTTGCTTGGTAGACCCTGGATCTATGTTATGGGTTGCATTCCTTCCACTTTGCATCGTTGTGTAAAGTTTAAACATGAAGGACACACTTATTCCATTCCAGCTGACTGATCACCTTTCAAAACATGTAACATGCTCATACCAACCCAATGATGTGCTCATACATATCAATCCATCTACCTCTGTCAACCAATAGTGCGCTTCACGATACACCTCCACCTACCAGTACAGCCGAATGCTTTCACCACAAATCCCTCCTCTATTCCTACCGCTAGGCTATAACCTCCATGGCTGACCCACCTAGCTTCCGGGGAAATCCCTTAACTCCACCTCCTGATGATCAATCTGCTGACACATCATCCATACCAATTACCTACATACTTCAACCAAGTGATCCCAGCTTGGAAGGTGTTTTTCAATGCCTCACTCTGGGGGAGTACCCATGCCTATATAGTGTCAACACATTCCTTACTCCGCACGCCGAGTACGAAGCCTTCACCAACACCCTATGCCCTATGATCATCGTATAGGAGAATGCCTCCTTTATGGTCCTTCTCATCTTCGTAAAGCTAGTCTCACCTATGGGGAGACTTGATACTACCACTTACACACCTGAACCACCATCGTTACAACCCCAAACCATTTTCCACTGACTTCAATCACTTACCAATAGCATGTTGCCTTTCTTCCCACACCTTCGCTGCACCATTGTGCGTGGAAGGGTTTTGGTTTTGGCTTTTATGATACAAGGCCATCCATACTCGTTATTCCATGTACCACCCGCAAACATAATGACCGTAGTCGTATCGGCTTCCCCGAACCTCCTACCAAAGTGACAGTCCCGCATTGAACTCATTGAAGACCCTATCCCTCCTCCATCTTACCTCCTGATCTCTACCTTAACCCGACAACCACCTTCATCACCACCCTTTCATGCAGACTAGAGTCGCTGGATCTTGAATCTATCCCTCCAGCATTTTTTTTCATAAACACCATTTCCTTGGGGCCTTTAGACTTATCAATGTGAAGGTGAGGCCCCTTCCACTCTCCCATTCATGTATCCTGAGATGATCAATGACCTAGACACACCTAGCCAACCCTTAACGATCGTTCAATTTCAGGATGATGAATCCATACTCACCTACCTTGGTGCAGAAGACTCCTTATATTCATCGTCATTACCCTCTGAGATGCAAACCATGTTGAATGAATTTGACTATTGAGATCAACATTCATACTCAGGAGGACCCGCACATCCTAAAGATCAGAAAATCTTTAGATGCTACTTAACAGGGTGGAAGCCATACCACTCATCTCCATAAAAGCTGCCGAGAAAATATGTGAGTTCATTAACCATCACATCATTTTCACTTTGGTGTCCCTCATCGCCTCATCACTAATAATGGAAAACAATTCAAAAACAAAACACTGCAAAAACCTTTGTGACGCCTTCAACATTCAGCTTAGTTTCTCATCACCTTATTACCCACAAACCAACAGCCAAGATGAATCCACTAACAAAACCCTCAACAAAATTCTCATGAAAGTGGTTGACGATACTAGGAAGGATTGACATACGCACATTCCTTTTACCCTATGGGCATACCACACTAGTATTCACACTTCCACTGTGGCCACACCCTTTTCATCTGGTCTACGGTATAGAGGCTGTTCTGCCTCTGAAAGTCTAAATCCCCTCACTCCACATTTCTCTCCATGACATGCTTACTAATGATGAATTTCGTCAGGACCACTTAGCACAACTAGAGTTATTAGATGAACGTCGTCTTAATGCTCTAGATCACCTTCAAGTTTACCAACAATGTATCAAATGCACTTATGACAAACGTGTTCATGAATGAACCTTCCAAGTCGGTGACCTTGTCTTGAAAGAAAATCAACACGTAACCAAAGCAGAAAAAAGTAAATGGGGAAAATTCACTCCTAATTGGCTTGGACCATACATCGTAACTCATACCTATGGATCAGGTGCCTATCATTTATCCTTGCTTAAGGGTAAACCTAAACCTGAGCCCCTTAACGCATTGCATCTTCGACCATTCTATTGTTGACTCATTGTCCTACCTCACCCTTTGTCTCTTTACAAGCTCGTCCCTTGAGTGCTATCCACTCCATACACCTCCCTAACGATTAAACAAGAATCATGTGAGTACCCATCACTTGTTATCTTCTCTTGAATATGTGTACCATGGCACTACACATAACATGATTCTCATGGATACTTTTCATCTACCTTTAGATGAGATCCCATGGTCATTCCACCTTGCCTTTTGAATAAGAGTCCTATCCTCCACCTTGGGCTTATCCATGATTTCAAAGACCTCACATGGGACCAAACTCCTTGAGTCAAACTTCTAATAAAAATATGACTCCCTCAAAAGGACATCTTCCTCTCAACAAAATTTCTACTATAAATAGACTACTCCCTCGAAGGACAGCTATGTGAAGCTTTAAAAAAAAATGAGAGAAACCGAAGCTTCCCGCATCGATCAGCTTCACGAAGACCTCAAGGAGTACCATATTATTTATCCCATATAGACTTCCCACATTGATCAGTCTATCAAAACAAAAAACCTTTTTAGTCATGGACTTTCCCATTGTGACCTAGGACCTCTTGCCCAAAAGCCCTGTCACTCAAAACATATAAAATTAACTACCTTTCACCCACCTTACCATTTCCACTCTCATTTCCTACATCACCTCAAGGGACATCTTGGAATTTTGACATTTGGTGATCCTGTGACTACTTTCACCATAGAACAGTTAATCATGCAATGCCTTTTGGGTCTTGTGTTCATCACCCCCTCCAAGGTATGATCTACTCAGTATGATCCTACCCAATCAGGTGGCTTTATTGCCCCCGGCTTATTATTTAACCATCTTTGTTTACATTTTTATTACCTTATATAGGGCTTGGTCCTTGACGCTTACCTTTGAGGTAGTGCTCCCCTTTCGACCATAATCATCTTCACCTGCATCATTTTTACCTATAATCGACCCACACCTATTACAACCTAAACCTGCTACATGCATAAAAACCTACCAACTCATTCTCATATTCTTTCCTAGCTCATGGGAGAACTACATCGGCTTGAGGTTCCTTTTCACTGGGACAATGTAGGCGGCACTCTAAGGACATGGGGCCCTTAGAGGTTTAGCTCAAACTATTTCTCTACCCTAAACCAATTCATCAACCATACCTAACTCACAATTTACATCACATTTCACTTAGTTCCCCTTTTATAAAAAAAATTAGAAATTAAGCCACATACATAACAAGTTGCTTACCACATTTTATACATCTATTACGCCTACCATCCCTTTATCATCACTATGCATAGATTATACAACATTTCACATCTGACCCATACTATCATTCATTGCAAACAATAATGAATCATAAACTAATCTAACTCCACCATGCCTTTAACGTGACTCAACCATGCCTACCAACCAGACTTAACCATACCTACCAACCTGGAGTCAACCATGCCCCCTTTTTAAAAAACCCCCCCTTTTTGAAAAAACCTCCCCCTATCCCTTTTACCCCACCTACAATGACCTAAACTACCCTTGAACCTCTACACACCCCACCTATACACTTTACTACCCCCTCCCTCTATTTTTCCTGTTATTACCCCCATACCCACATTTCACTTTTCCCCCCCCACAAAAACAAAAAACCCACAAACCCTTGCAAATAACAATAACCACAACCTACTCTATCTAATTAACACTATAGATGTTAGGCACTTACCTCTTTTCCCTGCCATCATCTCGGTGGCATGTCTGGCCACTGTGCTGGTGGGCCGCCTGATCCCTCTCCAGCCTCTACAATCCCTAAATATCTACCCGTAACTCTACGACCAATCAACTCTAACCCTGATCTCGTGGACCTGCTACTCCCGAACCCAACCACCATTAAATCACCACGCTCACTGCCCTAGACTTGACCTTTTCAGACACTTTTCCTGACTTTCTCTTTTTTTTCATTTCTTCACTTTGTAAATCACAAATGAATAATAAAAACATGGGATTTTTTTATTTTTATACAAAACCTGACCTAACCAACGTTGGTCCCCCTCGACCGACATCAGTCTTCGTGCCCTACCCTCACCATTGTTGGTTTTCCTATACTGACATCAGTTATCCATGACCGACAATCTGTCACCCTTACCTACACATTGCCTTTACTTTACCATTTTACCCCTACCCTTTGCCTTGCTCCTTTACCTCATCCAACTTTTACCCATCTCATTACCTTACCTTTCTTGCCCTCATCATTTAATACCTCCAATTTGTCCCTCCTTTGGGGACTCATTATTTTACCCCTACCTTCGTCCTTACCCTTGCCGTGACCTAGATATTTGGACCTGGACCATTTCTAGTGACCTATGACCTCATGTGTTTGCTATACCTTATAGCACTGTTACCTGTGTTGATTGACCTAATGACCTTACCTAGCCTATTGCCATGACCGTTTATCCCTGACCCTACCTTTGGTGTACCAAAACATACCTAAAATGTTCCCTGCACCTAACCTCTGTTTTGTTTCCTCACCATATCCTATACCTTGGATACTCAGATTGACTTCAACCTTGTTTGGATAAACCTATCAACCTTAGACAATGTAGAGTTTGCCTGGTCTTCAACCTGGTAGCGTGCTACAGTTTATATGTGTGTGTGCATTTGATTGTTGCTACCTGTGACCCTGACCCATTACCTAGATTTCCTGAGTAGACCTTTCACCCCTTTTCCCCTGTGCCCACTTGCCTCTTCCTCACATTTACCTTTTATCAAACCACTCACCACTTCAGCTTGCTACCTCGTCAGTTCCTGGTTTTAAGGGGGATCACCTTCACCCACACATGGGGCAACTACATATTTTTTTTGTTAGCATCACTTACTAATACAAGCTACGCTACAAAAAGGGGAAAAATGTAGACACTAAAATTAGGTCACACTCCCCTTTTATCCCTCAACATATAAGCACCCTTTATTACATTTACCTAGCCATGATCCCCCTTTACCCCACTAATATTAATTTAATTAATGCAATTAATGCATTATCCTCAATATATTTATTATTTAAATATCTTATTTAAATAACATCTACACATACAGTTCACTTAGACACCTCACCAAGCCAACTCAACCTAAGACCTATTCTTAGTAAGTTACCATAACTAACTAAGACTTACCCAAACCCTAAATATCAATGCCTACATTCCCTCTAACCACATTCTCGCATGCTCAAAAGAGGCACTGAGTCTAGTCCTTGGGATACCAATATGAGATCAAGGAAAATTAGGAGGATCCCCCTAATTTTAGTAAACCTAGGAAATCCCACCTTGACCGACGTAGGTTACCCCTAACCGTCACCGGTTAATCCAGACTGCCATTGGTTACCCTTTTAACCCCAAAAAAACCTTATTCTCAAGGTTTGAGGTTGGAAGTTGGAAAAACATTGGGAGAAAGTTGACGAGCAAGGAACACATCTCAAGAGAGATAACGCATCTTTAGAGAGCCAATTCCAGTGAAAAAATCACATCTAAGGAAGGAGATTGAGCATCTTCTCCTGCACAACCATCCTAACCATGATCTGATCTCTCTAAGACAAAGAAGAGTGTACATGCAGACCATGCAGAAGCTTTTCTTCAGTTGGTGATCACTTGCAACCTTCAAACCCATCATCAGCACCTCCATACCTCACATACAAGCCTTCAAAAATGAAATCCAAGTAAGTACAGCATCATACTTTCCTGGTTATTTCATTTCATCATCATTGTATCATCCATTGTTTATCTTGCTCCATATTGACCTTCTCCACATTTTTCACCTCAATATACCCATTAAAACCTTGCAAAAGCCTACTCCAGTCTCCTAATACATCATCCCAACCAACCAAATTCCTTTGTGCAATCACAAAGGAGACCCCAATCCTATTCTGTGAAATTTCCAAATCTCACAATAACTGGCACCGGTTACACCTAACTGTCATCTGGTCACCCCTGACCGACACGTCAGTCTCTATGTTTACCCACACAGCCCTAAATAGAGACCTGACCCACCTTAGTTTTATCTCACCCTCATTCACATGTGATCTACCCAAGACCTTTATCAGACATACAGAGACCCGAAGAACCAATCATTTGACCTTTGGACTCTATTCTTGCTTAGCCTGTTAGAATTAGATTTATTTCTTATTGTGTTTTTAAGTGAGATACCTAAATAATTTTAAAATAACAATAGGATTTACTTTTTTTATAGTATTAAATTGTTTAAAACATTAGACTGATAAACATCTAGGAAGTATCATACTTCCCGAATCTAGCTTATGTTAGGCAGTTTCACTGCCCATATTGTTTAATTCCTTCTGGTGGTCTTGTTTTCATTATAGGTAGTTCCTCCTAGCCAAAAGGAATCTCTCATGATCATATGTGGATTTTAATTCATACGCATGCAACAACCCATCAACTGACATTTGAACAGGTATTTCTCCTATGCCTGTTACCCTATCTGTTTCGTCAACGCTTCTTAAAATGATCTAAGAAAAAGGTAAAACACCTTTCTGCACAAATTTTTTCTATCCCTGGAGATGACTCCATTCATGGATTTCTAGATTCTCTAAATGGTATGAGGAAAAATTAATTTCCAAAGTCTTCTAACCATGCAATGTTTATAGGGGGATCCCATTATTTCCTAGCCTACAAGACATTATTAGGAAAAATCCATCACAGTTTAAAATTTGTAAATAGTAGACCCCATAGCTTTGCAGCACATTCATAATGTAGCAGCAAGTGCTTTATATCCTCAGCCTCATTCTTACATATACAACACATATTTGGCATAATGAAACCCTTTTTGATAAGGTTGTCTTTAGTTATTATCTTCCCCTTAAGCATAAGCCAAAGGAAAATATTTACCTTAAGGGTTAACTCAGGCATCCATATTTTTTTCCAGTTGAAATCACATTGTATATTCTCAAAGAATGTATTATATTTAGATTTGATAGTGTAATCACCATCAAAGGAGTTAACCCAAATTATTTCATTCTTAGAATTAGTTTGATTTAAAGGAATAAGTGAAATCTGATCTTGAAGGGAAGAGACTACTAGTTCCAAATTTATCACATCCACCCTAAGTTGTTTCCAATATCTCTTGTTCCCCTCCAAGTCTATATAAACTTTCACTTTATTGCCATATTTCTCAATCAAGGTGTCCTTAATGGATCCAAACCTCTCCCTCAAGCTGAAATTACCCCATTTTTCATGCCAAAACTGAATATCATTTCCATTTCCCACTTTCCATCTGTATCCTTTGGTGAGAATTTTCCTGATTTGAAGTAAATTATTCCAAAAGATAGAACCATTGGGGAGTTTCTCTTCAAAGAGAAAGGTATTCACATGGTTTTCAGCCAAATATTTGACTTTGATTAGCTCAGTCTAAGTTTTCTCTTCCTTTAACAATCTCCAGCCCATTTTAGTAATCAAAACAACATTCATTTTCCTTATGTACTTAATACCAAAGCCTCCAATTTTATTAGACACGTAGATTTGATCCCAAGAAACTAGATGGTATCTGAATCTTTCTTCAGTTCCATGTCAAAGAAAATGTTTTTGTATCTTTTCAATGCTTTTATTGATATTCAAAGGTATGCTAAACATGGACATAATATAAATGGGTAAGTTATGAAGTGTGATTTTGATTAGTAAGCATTTCCAAGCACTAGAAATAATAACTTTATAACAAGCCAATTTCTTCTTAAATCTATGCAATAAGGCATTCCATATAGTCATAGACACTTTATTGGTCCCAAGGGGGAGACCAAGATAGGTGGTAGGCAAAGAGTTAATTTTGCAACCTAATATGAGTGTAATTCTCTTATGTCTTTCCTAAAGGGTATTGAAAAAATATACCTTGATCTTGTCAAAATTAACTTGTTATCCAAAATTTGCCTCATAAAACTTAAGAATGGTCTTTATATCTTTTTCCTCAATAATAGAGACCATCAGCAAAAAAAAGGTGTCATCAGCAAATTGCTAATGAGAATATATCTGATTTGTAGAGGTAAGTTTAAATCCTATTAGAAAGACAACATTAATAGCCTTGGTAATATATCTACTAAGGTTGTCAGCCATGATTATAAAGAGTAGAGGGGATATTGGATCTCCCTTTCTTATGCCCCTACTGCTAGTAAAAAAACCCACTAGAATTCCATTGACTGCAACAAAGAATTTGGTCGTAGATATACAATCTTATATGATCTTTCTGAATTTAGTGTGAAAACCAAATTTTATCAAAACCCTATAAAGATATTTCAAAGATACTCTATCAAATGCCTTATTCCTGTCTAGTTTGATGACCATCCCTACTTTCTTACTTTTATGCATGGAATGTATGGTTTCATGTACCATGATCACCCCATCTTGTATGATTATTCCTTTAATGAAGCCACTTTTTTGTTTTGAGATCAAATTAGAAAGCAATGGTTGAATCCTAGTGACAAGAATCTTAGTGAAAACTCTATAAATAAAATTTACTAGGATGATAGGTTGAAAAAATAATTAGCATCCATCTTATTTGGGGCCAATACAATATGAGTATTATTCAGTTCTTTGAGCAAATCACCCGTTCTATAAAATTCATTAACTGATTTGAGCAATCTTCTAAATAAATATCCCAAATATTTTGAAAGCAATTTGTAAAAAAACCATCAAGCCTAGGTGCCTTGTCCCCTTCTAGAAAAAAAACAACACTTTTTAGCTCCTCAATTTTAACAAATTTGGTGAGACCTTTAAATATCTCATTAGAAACAATGTCTCTAAGGATAGCATCTAAAAGATAAGAGGCTCATTATTCATTACAATCATTATTCTCAGTGAGGATATTTTCGTAAAATCTTAGTGCTTTTGGTTTTATGACATTCTGATCCTTGGTGATAATGTCATTTCCATGGGAAACTTCTGTAATTCTATTACAAGCCTCGTGCTTGAGTGTTGTCATTTGAAATAATTTAGTGTTTCTATTTCCTTATTTCAACTACATAGCCCAATATTTCAATCTCCAAAAGGTTTCTTCTCTAGTGCAAATGGTATGAAATTCAAAAATTAATTCCTTTTCCAAATTATGTTATTTAAAATCCATACCTTTAGTAGAAATTCTTTGTTCAAGATCCTCCAACTACTGCTTCATATCCTTCTTTTTTTCAAAGATATTACCAAAGGCTTCTTTTTTTCCAAAATCTTACTTGTTTCTTTACATTTTTCAATTTCTACACCAATCTAAATTGAGCAGTTCCTTCCCCATCCCAATGCCACCGTTATTTAATCCTATCATTAATGTCCTCATGATCCAACCACATTTTTCAAATTCTAAATAACTATGCAAAGGTTTGGACCAATTAAATAAACTCGAAACTATATGATTGTGATTAGATCCAATCCTAGGTAAGGAAGAAAGATGGAAATCTTAGTTTAATATCCAATTAGCATAGATAAGAGCTCTCTCAAGCCTTACCTGAATCACATCTTCACCAACTCTCCTATTAGACCAAGTGAATTTATTTCCATGAAGCTCAATGTCCATAAGATTCATAAAAGAGACAAAGTTAGAAAATTCTTCCATTCTAACAGAAAAATAAGATTTACCACCTTGTGTTTCACCATAGTTTAGGGGGTATTGAATTATCCCATAAACAACTAATTATCATCAGCATATCTGCTTCTAAAATCCTTTAAATCGTCCCAAAGTTTCCTTCTTGCAGCAATGGAATTAGGTGCATATATATTGGAAAGGATCCAAGCTAAATAATTATCCAAAGCTTTAAATTTGACAACTAAATGATTATGGGAAACAAAGATCACATTACCAATAAGGATGCTTTGATCCCAAATGATTTCTACACCTTGTGACACTCCTTGAGAGT
Source organism: Taxus chinensis (assembly GCA_019776745.2). NCBI lineage: Eukaryota > Viridiplantae > Streptophyta > Pinopsida > Cupressales > Taxaceae > Taxus > Taxus chinensis. The sequence goes on along the minus strand of CM034153.1, from coordinate 121,776,058 downwards.
CAAATCCATTAAAACATGATTTATCCCAAAAATCCTTTTTACAACTAGCAAGAGCATCAGTTTTCATTTTAGTTTCATGTATAACAAGGATATCAGGTCGATTAGATCTCTAAAGTTATTATTCATATTATTATGTTTTATGTTTATTATCCATCGGGGATGATGTATCTTCCTAGTGGTGAAGGATGTCACACCCCTAATTCTATCTCTAGTGATGGAATAATATTTGGTGAAATGTTTAATTTTATGTGCAACATTTAATTATTTAATCAATATTTTATGAGTGTATACTTAATATAGTTAAATCATATGACTTTTTCTAATATGGTTAAAGTAACATGTTTTATTAATATTTTATCATGCTTCAATTATTTAATTGACGTAGATTAACTACCCTTTTATTTTTTCTATGTTGGGTGCATAAAAAGCTTGTACCCTCATTGATACATAAACAACTAGGGGGATATCATAAATGAGAGATTTGTATATCTAGGAAGACACTTTTGCACAAAAAAATTGAGAATGTACACACTCATGGGATGGGGTAATAGTTTTTTCTATGAGTTTAATTACCTTACTAATTATTATTTTGTTTGTATCATGTCATGTTAAACAATTTTATGTGTTCGTGTGGATTTTTTTCTATTGTCTATTCATTAGATCATATTCTTAGAGTGCAAGTAGTGAAATTCACTACATATGTTACCCTATATGGTGGGATATGCACAAACTATTCTTAGATATGATCACCACTATATGTGGTTATAACACAATACCTTTCTCATTTGAAACTTGAGAGTTAGTTGGTTTACTACTAGCACAATTCTAATAGATCCTAAACACTCTAAATGAGTGGGATACCAATTAAAAACCAGTGCCAATTTTCTCTATACATCTAAGATCTCTATAAATTATTACATTTAAACTCAAACTTGTGGCACCACCCCATATCCCATACCCCATCCCCTCTTATCCCTACTCCCAATCAATGCAATTATCATAACTTGACCAATATATGTTAATGGCTCCAAAATATGGGTTGTATTCATAAATCCATTAAGCCATGAACTTGTGAATATGAATAAAAAACATGGAATAGATCTTGGTAATAATTTCAATAACATGGATTATTAATTTTGACATAAATTTATATATTAAAATTATTATTAGGAGGTCCCAAGGCCACTTGCATACTTTTGGGAATTTGATTGTATAGATTTAATAACAATAAGGATAACTTAAGTCACTACTAGGTATTTGATTTATTATAATTGTACACCATAAGGGTTGGTTTACATGACCTAGGGTTCATAGAAATCTAAAATATTATCAATAAAATCCTTATAAATGATTTGGATTCAGAAAAAAAATCCTATAATCAAGCATTATTTTCTCCCACATTGGCCAATAGATGAGTGTTTCTTGATGGATTGAATTAGATTCCTATTCGATTTTTTTAAGGCCATGTTTATAAACATTAATTGATAATTAATCACATAATGATAAGTGTGATATTTATCTTAGTGTTTCTCACCATCTGCAAAATTTTTATTGAAAAGTTGAAATTATGGAAGCGATTGAAGGAGGGGATTGAGTATTGTGGTGATTATAGAAGCTCCACCTTTGTTGTCTAATAGTGAAGACTCTAAGTTTTGACCTCATATTTCAGTGGAGGTTAGACTCAATATAATCCCTAGTTATTTTAAATGGAATTCAAATCCTTAGATAAGGAATGGAAACATAATTATGAGAGGATAATATAGAAGAAATTAGTATGGGTGGAAGAATAGGGTTTCATCATTAGCTCCTTTTTCCATTCCATTTTTTAATTTTTAATATACTTACTCTAATAGGTGTGAAAGATATATATTTTTGTTTTAATATATCATGGGGATTTTGGTTTTACCTCTATAATGGGTAATAATGGATTTTACATGAGTGTAAGATCTATGGTTCAATGTAATTTTAAATCTCTATCCTACTCCTAACTATCATTTATCAGGAATTATTCCCTTAACCTGTAGTTAGGTTCCAGATTTCTAGGTTAGAATTACTGTAGATGTCATAGATCTTTGTGTTTTATTATTTGTATGAAATTTTTTCTTACCTTTTGATTACTCTATAACTTTATTTAGAAGAAATGTTTATTAGTTCTTAGGGGCTTCAATTTTGAAAATATTTGAGATTCAATAATGAACTTTTTATTTCAAGAACTTGGTTTCTCCCTAGGAATTAATAAATGGAGTATTATTGTCTAAAATTTGGAACATGTATCAAACAATAACATGATAAATAGTATCATTATCCAATCAATCGAGCTTACCTAAAATATTGTGGGTAGAATTGATAGATGAAACTATTAATTTATGGTATTTTAGGGAATAATGCAAATGTTCTAGAAGAAAACCCTTTATTAATCTAAACTGTTTTTGAAGAGTTCATTTCCATTAGAATTTTTTGTTTGGTTCTTAAGGTGATGCAAATTAAACTTGATATATATTCATGAGTGTCTAAAGGATCTACACATTTGTGTCATTCATAATTAAACTAGATTTATCTTGATTAATTTAATTATCATCTCATTTCACCAATAAGAATTATGATTTATTGGTTGACTTATCCATGTGAATTAATATTGACTTATTGGGTAAAACATTTACATCATTATCTTCTATTGAATTTTTGGAATGGTTGATTAAGTGGATTTTTTTAATTCTAAATTTAATCCTTTTATTTTAGAGTGTATATGTCTTTGATCAACAAACTAGTATTTTCTAGAAGAACAAATGTCACTCCACGCGTACTTGGAATTAGACACAATGGTCCATTGTTACCTTGATTTTGGATAATGATATTTAAATTTACACTTTACATGGGAATTTTTTATTTTGAATTATTTCTATATACATCATAAATCACTTGGAGATAAAAATCTACTTACAAAATGTAGCTTATAATTTGATTCAATCCAAACTAAATGTATAAGTAGTAATTCATCTTAAGTATGCTTTAGAAGGTGAATGATAGTGTCATGTATTATTGTGTGTTGATCATGTTTTATTATAATGTAATGTTTCACATGTTTAGTTGAAGCATGTATTTATCTTCTTGATTTAATATCATTCTTATATGTAGTATTATTATTTATCTTACATGGATGTTATGCTTAATTGTCGCATAGATCCTAATTTTTAATAGGAATCCAATGAAAATAGAATCTAAATGTGTTTATTATGTATTTATTAAACATTCTCCTTATTGGTTGAATTTTTTTATATTATATGCAAAATATTAATATAGGACTATTATATTTTATATTTAATATTAGTGTTCTATACTTGACTATTATGTCTTCCATACCTTATGAGTGATGTTTGATTATAAATGGTCTTGTTTTATACCTTTTGTATGAGACGTATGAAAGTGAAAGTGTACACTTATATAGATCACCCTCACACACTAGGTTGTTTATCATGTTTAATTAAACAACTAGAAGCATGAGTGTATAATAATGAGATAGTTTTATAAGGGTGTGACTAAATTTCAGGATGTGTGATACCAAAATTGACCTTAAAGTAGGTATTTAAATGTCTTTTCTAAATTAGTGAATTATTACACTTATTTTACTTCCATTGCACATGCATGGTTGTGGAAATATGATTTACATATGGTATTTCACACATATTTCTCATACTTGTTAGTGAGGAAGTATATTCTTGTATCTCTCCATTTGTTGATGGGTAGATCCAACTTCTATGGAGGAAGATGAAGGGACACATTGTTACTCTATGGTTGGAGGTAAAGTGCCTCAATGATACTCTTCGTCTCATTGGAACAATATATAAGGGTAAGTGCACCAAGTTGGGGGGCCAAAAGGGGGTCTTAAGTGGACATATTTTTCTAAAAAAAAACTTCAACTTGTACGAGTTTTTTGAAATAGTTAAACTCAAAATTGGAAGATGTTGTAGAAATATGAATCATAAAATTTTGAGTCTAGTTTATAAGATACAAAATTTTATTGATAACGGATAAGTTTAAGTGGGACAAACAACTAAAATACCAAAAGATGCTCCTACTTTTGTTAAAAAATATAATAGAGTGATTTTTTTGTGCCCCTGCCATTTTTTTAGCACCATTTAGTATTTTTGAAAACCCTTTAGTAGAAAGATAGCTAGGAGCATCTAGTTTGGGCTCCATTTTTTAAAGATTTTTTTAGCGAATATTTTTTTTTATTTATGATTTTTCTAGTACATAAATTTTATGTTTTGAAAAATAACGGAGATCCATTAAGGAGGAATTAGTAAAAATATATGGAAGAAAATAGATTTCTCAACAAACGAAATTCTCTTCTACAAGCTCGTATTTTTTTAAGGCCATGTTTATAAACATTAATTGCATAATTAATCACATAATGATAAATGTGATATTTATCTTAGTGTTTCTCACCATCTGTAAATTTTTTATTGAAAAGTTGAAATTATGGAAGTGATTGAAGGAGGGGATTGAGTATTATGGTGATTAGAAAAGCTCCACCTTTGTTGTCTAATAGTGAAGACTCTAAGTTTTGACCTCATATTTCAGTGGAGGTTAGACTCAATATAATCCCTAGTTATTTTAAATGGAATTCAAATCCTTAGATAAGGAATGGAAACATAATTATGAGAGGATAATATAGAAGAAATTAGTATGGGTGGAAGAATAGGGTTTCATCATTCACAAGCTCCTTTTTCCATTCCATTTTTTAATTTTTAATATACTTACTCTAATAGGTGTGAAAGATATATATTTTTGTTTTAATATATCACGGGGATTTTGGTTTTACCTCTTTATAATGGGTAATAATGGATTTTACATGAGTGTAAGATCTATGGTTCAATGTAATTTTAAATCTCTATCATACTCCTAACTATCATTTATCAGGATTATTCCCTTAACCCCATGTAGTTAGGTTCACACCATTTCTAGGTTAGAATTACTGTAGATGTCATAGATCTTTGTGTTTTATTATTTGTATGAAATTTTTGTTTACCTTTTGATTACTCTATAACTTTATTTAGAAGAAATGTTTTATTAGTTCTTAGGGGCTTCAATTTTGAAAATATTTGAGATTCAATAATGAACTTTTTATTTCAAGAACTTGGTTTCTCCCTAGGAATTAATAAATGGAGTATTATTGTCTAAAATTTGGAACATGTATCAAACAATAACATGATAAATAGTATCATTATCCAATCAATCGAGCTTACCTAAAATATTGTGGGTAGAATTGATAGATGAAACTATTAATTTATGGTATTTTAGGGAATAATGCAAATGTTCTAGAAGAAAACCCTTTATTAATCTAAACTGTTTTTGAAGAGTTCATTTCCATTAGAATTTTTTGTTTGGTTCTTAAGGTGATGCAAATTAAACTTGATATATATTCATGAGTGTCTAAAGGATCTACACATTTGTGTCATTCATAATTAAACTAGATTTATCTTGATTAATTTAATTATCATCTCATTTCACCAATAAGAATTATGATTTACATGTGGTTGACTTATCCATGTGAATTAATATTGACTTATTGGGTAAAACATTTACATCATTATCTTCTATTGAATTTTTGGAATGGTTGATTAAGTGGATTTTTTTAATTCTAAATTTAATCCTTTTATTTTAGAGTGTATATGTCTTTGATCAACAAACTAGTATTTTCTAGAAGAACAAATGTCACTCCACGCGTACTTGGAATTAGACACAATGGTCCATTGTTACCTTGATCATTGGATAATGATATTTAAATTTACAGTTTACATGGGAATTTTGTATTTTGAATTATTTCTATATACATCATAAATCACTTGGAGATAAAAATGTATATGATTACAAAATGTAGCTTATAATTTGATTCAATTCAAACTAAATGTATAAGTAGTAATTCATCTTAAGTATGCTTTAGAAGGTGAATGATAGTGTCATGTATTACTAGTGTGTTGATCATGTTTTATTATAATGTAATGTTTCACATGTTTAGTTGAAGCATGTATTTATCTTCTTGATTTAATATCATTCTTATATGTAGTATTATTATTTATCTTACATGGATGTTATGCTTAATTGTCGCATAGATCCTAATTTTTAATAGGAATCCAATGAAAATAGAATCTAAATGTGTTTATTATGTATTTATTAAACATTCTCCTTATTAGTTGAATTTTTTTTATATTATATACAAAATATTAATATAGGACTATTATATTTGTATATTTAATATTAGTGTTCTATACTTGACTATTATGTCTTCCATACCTTATGAGTGATGTTTGATTATAAATGTCTTGTTTTATACCTTTTGTATGAGACGTATGAAAGTGAAAGTGTACACTTATATAGATCACCCTCACACACTAGGTTGTTTATCATGTTTAATTAAACAACTAGAAGCATGAGTGTATAATAATGAGATAGTTTTATAAGGGTGTGACTAAATTTCAGGATGTGTGATACCAAAATTGACCTTAAAGTAGGTATTTAAATGTCTTTTCTAAAGTAGTGAATTATTACACTTATTTTACTTCCATTGCACATGCATGGTTGTGGAAATATGATTTACATATGGTATTTCACACATATTTCTCATACTTGTTAGTGAGGAAGTATATTCTTGTATCTCTCCATTTGTTGATGGGTAGATCCAACTTCTATGGAGGAAGATGAAGGGACACATTGTTACTCTATGGTTGGAGGTAAAGTGCCTCAATGATACTCTTCGTCTCATTGGAACAATATATAAGGGTAAGTGCACCAAGTTGGGGGGCCAAAAGGGGGTCTTAAGTGGACGTATTTTTCTAAAAAAAAAACTTCAACTTGTACGAGTTTTTTGAAATAGTTAAACTCAAAATTGGAAGATGTTGTAGAAATATGAATCGTAGAATTTTGAGTCTAGTTTATAAGCTACTAAATTTTATTGAAAACAGATACGTTTAAGTGGGTCAAACAACTAAAATACCAAAAGATGCTCCTGTTTTTGTTAAAAAAATATAATAGAGTGATTTTTTTGTGCCCCTGCCATTTTTTTAGCACCATTTAGTATATTTGAAAACCCTTTGGTAGAAAGATAGCTAGAAGCATCTAGTTTGGGCTCCATTTTTTAAAGATTTTTTTAGCGAATATTTTTTTTTAGTTATGATTTTTCTAGTACAAAAATTTTATGTTTTGAAAAATAACGGAGATCCAATCATGCCCCCCTAACTACCTCAAAAATATCAAAAATTAGATTTTTTTGAATATGTATAGAATTATTCCTAGTTTGGGCTAGTATAATTTTTTTTAAATTTCAATCACCCAAAAAAAGATACACCATGAAAGATAGACATATTTACACTTCAAAAAATAGCTATAAAAAGGCATAGTTAGAAAATAAATAATATGGAAACCTTATATTAGTCAGAAAATTTGAAAATTTATATTTTTAGAAAAAAGAGAATCTACTCTACATCGTGGTATAATTTTTTGAAAATGGATCGATTGTTTTATTTTGATTTATCATAGAGGAAGTGGCATTTTGACATTTTCTTGTAAAAACACGTTGTTTGTTGTGTTTGTGTAGGTCCATGCCTCAGGCTTGGGGATCCAAACTGGATCCCAAGCCTTAAGGCATGGCTTGGGAAAGGAGAAAACTCAAAATGCGTGCATGTTATGTGTAGTATAAACATTATGTATACTTTTGACATGCTTCTATTTACATAAATAAATAAATGAAAAAATTATACTTAAATTTATTTATGTAAATATAATAAAATAGGGTCATTATGCACCTTATGGAATTAGTCTCACAGCTCCATGAGTCATGGTTTAGGAGATAGTTTTTAAAAGTATAATCTAGTCAGTACATAGGTAATTTTTCATGATTTCAGCATTCAGCCTAAATATTTTAGCATTAAACTTTTATGAATAAAAACCAATAAACCATAGGCCATAAACCTAAACAATAAAAATGTAAACCTTGAGCCTTAAACCCTAAACCCTAAACCTTTAACCATGATTCCTAGACCCTAAAACCTAAACCCTAAACCCTAAACCCTAAACCTTAAACATTCAGCCCTTACCCATGAGCCCTAAACCTTGAGCCTTAAGCCCTAAACCCTAATCCATAAACCCTAAACCCTAAACCATGAACCATGATCCCTAAATACTAAACCCTAAACCTTGAACTGTAAAAACTAAATCCTAAACCCTAAGCCCTAATCCCTAAACCCTAAACCCTAAACAACAAATCCTAAACCCTAAACCTAAGCCTTGAACCCTACACCCTTATCCTTGAGCCCTAAAATATAAACCATAAACCCTAGACCATATACCCTAAGCCCTAAACCCTAAACCCTAAACCTTAATCCATAAACATTAAATCCTAAACCCTAAACCCTAAACCCTAAACCATAAACCCTAAAACTCCCTAAACACTAAATCCTTAACCCTAAACCCTAAACCCTAAATCCTTAACCTTGATACATAAACCCTAACCATATACACTAAACCCTAAACCCTAAACCTAAAACCTAAATCCTAAACCACAACCCAAACCTTACACCCTGAACCATGAGCCCTAAACCCTAAACCCTAAACCCCAAACCATATTTCATAAATATTTCCTAGTCTCGTGCCTAGAACCATCATTAAGTCTACTTATAGAACTAACTTGTTTATGAGAGTGGGACAAGTAACTAAATTGATATGACATCTACCTTGTGCCTTATAATGCATATATTACACATCTCTAAACCAAACTTGTTTCTCCCCACATATACTTGTGCTCTTGAATGTAAATTTATTCACACTCTGAAACGAATTTCACATTTCTCATATTTCATGTATGGTATTATGCAAGCCAGGATGACCCATTGGAAGATGGAAAAAATAACCATCACAACAAAAAAAATCTTAAAGGAAATGGAAGAAACATAGAGAATATACCAATGCAGAGGTGTAGGATCATAACTAAATTTCCTGTAGTATCCTCTCCTCTGAAGAAAGAGAAATCTGGTCTTCTACTGGAATGGATAGAAAATTTTACAGAACTTCCTGAAGTGTTCAAAATAAGCATAGAAACTAGGGAATTGCTAAGAACACAAAGGGGTTATCAATCGCCTAGTAAATATTTCTTGTTTAGTTTTGAATGGGAGTCACCTGGCCTACGACTTAGTGACCTTCCATTCATTTATAATTCCTTCTATGATAAACCCATGGGTTTTTTCAAAATCCCCTGAACAAAAAGATAGGGGTAGTCATCAAGCCTAGTGAAGGGTGTGATGTGATTTCCAAACAACTTGAAATTCATACAGATTTAGAGGTCATAACATGAATTTACAAATATCTCTATCGTTATAAATGGAAGCCAAGTAATAGTGTCTCCCTATACATCCAAGGATTGAGGACTATTGGGGTCTTGTGTAAGGATTGGACATTCAAGAATATGACATGTCCCGAATTCAAAATATCAAAAGATGAAGAAACATTTTCAAACATTGATGACTCTCTTTGAATGTTCTTCCTACAAATTCTATGAACCCCAAACTCTGTGACCTAAACCCTTAACCCTCAACCATGAGATCTAAACCCTAAAACCAAAATAATAAATCCTAAACCCTAAACACTAAATAATAAAACCTAAAACCTAAATCCTAAAACCATAACCCTAAACCCTTGACCCTAGACCCTAAACCCTAAATACTAAATCTAGAGCCCCGAGCTCTAACCCCCCAACCTTAAACCAGTAACTCTAAACCTTAAACCATGACTCCATGAACCATGAACCCTAAACCCTAAACCATAAACCTTAAGCCCTTAACCCTACACCCTAATCCTTGAGCCCTAAACCTTAAACCCTGAGCCATAAACCCTAAATCTAGAGCCCTGATCTCTAACCCCTAAACCTTAAACCCATAAATTTGAACCCTGAACCCTGAGTCGTAAACCTTAAACCATTCACCCTAACCCCTAAACCCTAAACCTTGAGCCCTAATCCCTAAACCTTAAATCCTAAATGTTAAATCCTAAAGGTCCTTAAACCCTAAACCTTGAACCCTAAAAACTAAATCATAAACCCTAAACCCTGACCCTTAAACCCTAAACTCTAAACCCTAAAATCCCAATAAACCCTAAGCCCTAAACCCTAAAACATAAACCCTACACCCTAATCCCTAAACACTAAATCCTAAACCCTAAACTCTATGACCTAAGCCCTTAACCCTAAATCCTAAACCCTAAACTTTAAGCCTTAAACCCTAAACCCTGAACCCCTTTCCCTAAACCCTGAACCTTGACCTTTAAACCTTAAACCCTAACTCCTAAACCCTAAACCATAAACCCTAAATCATCAACCCTAAACCTTAAACCCTAAGCCCTAAACCCTATACCATAAACCCTAAGCCCTAAACCCTAAACTCTAAGCCCTAAATCCTAAGTCCTAAGCCCTAAACCTTAAAACCTAAATGCTGACCCCTAAACCCTAAACCTTGAGCCCTAAACCCTAAACCATAAGCCCTGAAGCATAATCCCTATGCCAAGACCCTAAACCTTGAACCATCAAACATAAACCCTCAACCCTCAACCCTAAAAACTAAACCCTAAGCCCTAAACCCTGAACCCTCATCTATCAACCCTAAACCCTAAACCCTCAACCTTGATCCCTAAACCCTGAACCATAACCTTTAAACCTTAAACCCTAACTCCTAAACCCTGAACCGTAAACCCTAAATCCTCAACCCTAAACCTTAAACCCTAACTCCTAAACTTGAAAGAATAAACCCTAAATCCTTAACCCTAAACCATAAACCCTAAGCCCTAAACCCTAAACCATGAGCCCTAAACCCTAAACCCTATACCATAAACCCTAAGCCCTAAACCCTAAACTCTAATCCCTCAATCCTTAATCCTAAACCCTAAAACCTAAACCCTAACCCCTAAACCCTAAACCTTGAGCTCTAAACCCTAAACCCTAAACCCTAAGCCCTAAACCTTAGGCCCTAAGCCATAATCCCTAATCCAAAACACTAAACCTTGAACCCTCAAACATAAACCCTCAACCCTAAACCATAAAAACTAAACCCTTAACCCTAAACTCTAAACCCTTAACTCTCAACCCTAAACCCTAAACCCTAATCCCTAAACCCTAAACCCTGAACCTTGAGCCATAAACCCTAAACCCTCAACCTTGACCCCTAAACCCTAAACCTTAAACCTTGATCCCTAAACCCTAAACCCTTAACCCTAAACCATGAACCCTAAGCTCTGAGCCCTAAACCCTAAACCCTAAAATCTAAACTATGAGCCTTAAACACTAAAACTTAAACCCTGAACTCTAAACCTTGAGTCATAAACCCTTAGCCCTAAACCATAAACCCCAATCCCTAAACCCTAAACCCTAAATCATAAATCCTCACCCAAAGGAAAGTCCTAAAAATATCATTCAACATGTTTCAATGTGTAGGGAATATTGCTTAAGGTGATCGATCAACTCATTTAGTTTTTATGAGAGATTACTTCCTTTGAATGCCTAAAAAGGAATTTTGGCCATTTTGTATTAATTGAACACCCTTTAGAACAAGCTAAAATGAGATAGTCATGTCACCTAGTTATCAAGGACCATTATTTGTGAAGTATTAAAGCATCGTTTGTCTCCATAAGAGACATATGAGAAAAAGCATGTATGAGAATCATGAATTTGATTCCATGAAAGGATGATTTTAGAGCTAGGAAAGGTGAGGGGATGACCTTTATATGGAGCACCATGTTTCTAAGAATGAGCAATCATCTGAGTTCACTTGATGCAATTCACTTGGTACTATTCATAACAACTCATTCAACACCTAGTAATGTTATCACACCTTAAGGAGGAGGCACATTACAATCACCTCATTTTTTCCATTGGACATGAATCCCATTCAGGGAACAATCCTCTATCTACAAAGTGAGGATCTCTTTTTAGTAAGAAGTAAACAAACATCATAGAGTTAATTCATGGTTGCTAAAGTGAATTATGGACCAAATTTAAAAATTAGTACCAATTCAAGTAGTGGTAGGGCAAAAATATTTTAGAAGGTCAAAAAACCTAAAAAATGACTAAATGCTTTCCCAAAATAAATACCGTCTACAATATATATGCCCTGAAAGTTTTAATTCGTTTGCTAAAATCTTGAAAAAGAGTAAGTACTGACCAATTTAGATTTTGAAAAACTATCTTCTAGATTATAACTATTGGAGCTACGAGACCACTTCCATAATGTGCAGAGTGACCCTAATTTCTTATATTTACTAAAATAAATTTAAACTTTTCTTATACTTTTATTATTTCTTATACTTAAAAATTTATTTTTGTAAGTATAAACCACCAAAACACATGTGCATGGTCCATTCTACACAAACGTGTACGCGTTATAATGTGTACACATTTTGACTTCTTTGAAATGTATACACATTATAACGCATACGCATTATAGGTTTAGTGATTACCAAGACAGAAAAATTAAAACACGAACACGTTTTAGCAAAACGCGTACGCGTTTCATTTGTTTTCGGGTTTTTGTCCACTTTTTGGCCCCCCAACTTCGTGAACCTACACACACACACACACACACACACACACACACACACACACACACACACATGTAAAGTCAAAGTATATCACTATTATAAATTGAATTTAATCTCTTATATGTAATTTTTGTATTAGGATCTGTTGGGTGAGATTTTTTTCCCAACATTATTAGATATTTCTAAAATTACTTTTCATTAAATGTATATCTAATCTATGAAATTAATAGTTGAAACTATGGGAATTATTTTATGTTTCAATAGTATTTAGTGTATTGCTCTTGTTTTTTATCTATGTTTTATCTTATGTTGAGAGTATTTAGAAAATGCACAATGTTGATATAATTATTACATCAAAAATCAAAATGGAAATTGATTTTTTATTGTGTTGCTACACTGATGTTGCAATAAATTGATATTAATTTATTGTTACTTTGTTAGTTAATTAGTTAAATAAATAAAAAAATATATGGGTATATTTCAACATAACCTTAGAAAGGTGTTATAAATAAGGTCACTTTAAGTGAAAATTTTCTTTACCATTTATTTTATTAGGTTCTTTTTTATTTATTTTGATTGAATTTACATCTGTGAAATTTATATTAAACAATGGGAAAGTAGATCCATCTCATCGTGATTTTTAATTTTATGCCACTTATTTAAATTTTACACATGGTGATAAATTATTGGCCAATATGTTTCCTAAGATAATAAAAAATATGGTCTTGATTGATTCTATGTGGTATCTCAAGGATCCTATAATAACCTAAATTTTGTTTGAGACACTTACAAATTACATTTTTATACCTTTTTATAAAAATTGGGTCCATAAATATATATTTTATTTTACTTGCACATGTTCCCCTCCTTTGAACACCCTATAATATATTAAGGTGAATATAATATTTAGATTTATATCATTAAAAACACTAAATTTTATGTAAGATCCAACCTATATTGTATATTAACATCACACATGTTTAAATTATAAGTTTTGTGTCCATTGGATGGGTTCATGGGCCCTTGATAGGTTTGTTCCAAAACATGTCCACATGACAAGAACATGTATTTCACCTACCTGATAATTACAAATTTCAACTGATGACTTGTTCAAGTTGGTCTTAACATGATTTTAGGCACATTCAAGTAGGAAACTAATTAAAAAAATATAAGTAAAGACACCTGATAAATTATAAACCATCTAGGAGTAATCTTTCGATAGCCTCGTTGCCTAGAGATGTTGCATACAAAGAATAAATTCTTCCAAGACTATTCTTGGATCATCCAAGAGTATAAATATGAATCATACAAAGGTATAAGTATACATCCATGCATCAAATTTTTAGCTTCACATGGTCAACCCGATATGGATCTAAGAGCCTCAAAATACTTTGGACCCTTTTCAAACCTATTTTTGGATCATAACATCAACCCCTAATTTTTCCTAATCATCATGATGACTATCTACACACCATCTATATTGCATATGATAATCTCATTTCATCATTTATTAACTTGTAGTAGTGATTGCATTCCATAAAATTTAATAATTTACATTTTACTATTATTAAAGTGATTAATTACATTCAAATATTAATAGTTTTATTTTATTTCAAATTGTATTAGGGTTTACTCTTTATTAGTTTGAATTTATTATTCTAAATAATGATTTAGCAATAACATTATATTATTTTATCACTACATTTTAGTTAGCATAATCCTTGGGTTTGAATAAATAAACTAGGGTTTAATTCAATAGTTATGGTTATATATTTTGTGTCTAATTCCAAATATTAGAGTTTTATCACAAAAACATAAGCCCTATACTTATTTATGTTATATGTTATCATGAATGATTTAATGATTTCATCTTATGCTTCCTAGGAAATCTAGATCATATCAACTTACATTAGGGTTTCAATTCCAAGCCCAAATTCTATTTTTCCTTATTCCATGAAAAAAATATAATATGCATAATTTTCTCTAAGGTTCCATGTTTATTCTCATACTAATATTTTATGTATTAGGTTTAAATAAAATCCACTTTTGTTTCCTAAGCATTATCATGGATTTTTTGGAATTGTGATATCTTTATTTTTGACGAAATCTAAATAATAGAGGAGAAAATGTTTTTACTCAAAATACTTGGAGATTTTCCATAATCTATTGAGGGGATTAGAACCATATATTTATTTCCTAAATATCATAACATATTTCCCAAAATATTCATTTCACTAATTTACATCATAAAATTGATTCAAATTCCTGAATAATAATATTATCCTACATGGTTTTAAATTTAGATTCATGCATTTGAATTAGTATCATACCACTAAGATACGTTAAAAAATAGAAAAATAGTTATACACTATTATTCAACTAGTCATGGAGGAACTACATCTTTAGAAAGGAGATATTTATTCATTCTAATAATAAGCCACTTCCATTTTTTAAACAAAAAACAAGTTGGAGAATGAATTAAACATGAAGTGGATAAATTTACTTTAGTAGTTCCATCTTGTGATCAAACAAAAAAAGGGAAAGTATAACAAATTATCATAGCAGAACACCAATACATTCACTCACCAGAGTGCTTTACATATGATCCCCAATGTTTTAGATTAGGTATCCATTTACTGAACTAATAATGACTTCATAGATGTATATATCTCTCTTTCACAAGGTGAATGGGCTTAGGAGTTCTATCTAGATGATACATTTATATACAATAGATTGGTTATCTCTATGTTCCTAATGGAACGCCTCACCAGATACACATTTGGGAGGTACACTATGCCAAGACATTCAGAAATTATAAATAATCTATCTATATTTCTATCACATATCTACTTTCCACATAAGAAAATATATTTGGAGTGCCACCTCAATTATTTCATTTCTTATTACAATTCTACTTCCATGAATAATAATTTGGTAATCTACACACCTCTATCGGCTCCATTTAGGACATAGGAATTTGTCAACATAAATTTCATGACTATAATACAAATGAAAAAATGGAAGCACAATGTGTTATTTATTGTAGTTGATAGGTTTTAAAAAATGACCACCATGGTTCCTTATAGGAATATAATTGTTGGAATTGGCATTAATCATGTCTTATTAACCCATATTTGGGTCAAATTTGAATCTTAAAATCTATTTTATTTGACCATGATTCTTGTTTTGTTGGTCTTTTCAAGAAAACACTATGGTATTTTATGGGTTCGAAATGTGATCGATAAATAATGTTTCATCCTTAGATGAATGGAAAAACATAAGTCCTCATTAACACTCTTGTTCATATTTTAAACATGTATAATAGTGTACATTCTCACACATCCTATGATAAATTTATTTACATTCTAAATTTATATGATAGAGATCTTCACAGTTTTACTAAGCATAGTTCATTTGAGACATATTTTGGGTTCCAAATAGTAACACCTATATAAATATCCTATCATGCACAAAATGGAAATAATTTATGTGTAAAGTAAAGGGAAGAAGGAAAATATGATAATTTTTTGTACCACTTAAATTTTTTTCATCCATAAGCTCATTAGATTCTCTATAACTCACACCAAAAGTACAGAGAGATTCAGAATGCACATTACACACCTCATGTATTCTGATTCAATGATAAATTTTGGTGTCATCTTCAAAATGAATGATTCAAAATTCCACACTAAAATAATAACCATATGCATTACACTCCTTACACTATTCTCCACATGACTAGTGAGAACAATTTTTTCTCAATATTCCTCCAGTCTTGGGCATGCATCCAATATTCAATGTGTAACTTCTCAATAATTATTTCAATCTACTTATTAAGATAGAAATAACACAAAGTAATTATAATTTTGACCTTGAAAATTTTTACCATGTAAATATGGACCATATTATCAAAGTGGAGAATAACCACACCCACCGTAAAACTCATCAGTTGTGTTTATTTGTTAACATATGTAAATATTATGATTAATACCATGGTACAACCTTAAATAACTTTAAGGCCAATTTCCCATTCTAACCTCTAGTGAAATGGAGACCATTTTTTATCAAGTAAGGTAAATTTATCTATACTTATCCTTTAATCTTACCTAATATTATATCCCAATTATGCAAGTATTTGTACTTCTCTTATGGAATTCAAACTTCACCTTGTTTCATCTCACAACAATAATATAGACCCATAGTATTATGCAGTGATGAACAAATTATCAACAACCTCCATCACTACCTACCCCCTTCACACACCTTTCCTTACCTCCACAACATATCGTGGAAATTAAAAAACCATGAAACAATATGTAAACCAATTTTTGTCACCTTGTGTAATATACTACACTTTCTGCACCTTCACACTTTTCACTACACAATATATTAATTCCTAAAAATGTTATCTCCTACAATAATTTTCTATTTCCGCACAAACTTCACGACTTCCAGAATATTATACATTGTTTAATATAATTTATTCATAAGTTATATAATGTCATTTAAACACTACAAGTGTTTAGTGTATCATCACACTTGCATTATACTTTATTACATAATTTTTTCCATGGATATGTACATGACCATTATGCTTCATGGTTCACCTATAAATACCTTATTTTTAATTTTCACACTAGATATAATGTCTAGAACCATGTCATGTAATAGTATCATCATGATATGCCATGTGCTATATTTGAATTACTTGACCTATAAAATATGGAATGGCTCTCTCTCTCTCTCTCTCTCTCTCTCTCTCTCTCTCTCTCTCTCATTAATTGTAACAACCCATTTGAGTTGCATATAATTTTGTATGTTAACATATTTTGTACCAATAATGAGCACTAGATATTTAGAGTTAAGATATCACACTTACTCAAGATAAATAAAATATTTTTTCTTGGTTTTTCTTTGCCATTATGCTACTTGTAATAACCTCACAATAATCTAGACAATGAATAAGTATGCATTCCTATTTTAATACAGAGCACATTGTCTTATGTTTACTAATTTTTTTGTACACCTATTTATTTTTGTATCCATCATTACTAAATAAACGTTTCATTTACTGCAAATAAGTCTTCATCCACATTGTTTTGTGTTTGATTCATTACATTTGATAACTTGTGTGGACTCTTATAATCCTCACTATTATAGATAGTGTATGATTTCCCTATACACATAGCCCTAGGATATCTATATATAAAAATCCCATAGAGGAATTTTAATAAAAATTAACTAGAATATTTATATTAACATAAAAAGAAATAAAATTTTATTAAAAGAACATCCATTCATTTTTAAAAATATTACATCAATTTTGAATGCTTGGACTCAAAAAATCCTAGCTGATATTCATGGGGTTGCTTCTATTTTACCTAGGTATAGAGTGGGGATGAAATCTTGACTAATACATGGAAATTATATTTGTATAGAACTACATAGGCCCTAGTTCCACAGTGGTAGATAGTACGACACACCTCCATTAGAGGAAATTTGGGATAGTTATCATTTTTTTAATCTTATTTTTAAAACTATATACAATTTAAAAAACAAGATGATATTATAAACTTATTTTGCATAATAAAAAAATATTAAACATGATATTTTATAACAAGATTAGAAAAAGGAATACATAAAATCTTAGATAAGCCTTAGAAGTGTAGTAAATTTTTTCCTTATCAAAAGAGGGTTATTGGGTCCCTCACAATTGTTAGGATATAAGGGATAAAATATGTGGAATAATTCCTCACAGAATCACAGCAGTAGAAACTAAAATGTAGAAAATATTATAGATCTCAAATAAAATTGTAGAATAAAATAACACAACACAACACAAAGAGAAAATATTTAACATGGTTCACCCAATTTGGGATACGTCCACCAAGAATCACTTGCTTATATTTTATTACAAACCATCACTCTCTCAATATAATACCCAGATCTATTTGGAGCTATGCTCACCAAACTCTACAAAATTCACACCCAAATTCAAAACACATCTGCAATGTTTTTATATTACCTACCATATGCACAAAACCATATAAATAGACAACTACTTAAGCAGTTTTACAAAACCATGGGTATCAAAACCATGGGCCAAAACCGTCCCATAAACCTATGGGTCAAAATCCTGCCCATATGAGAAAAACACATTTCCCGGTATATCGGGCACATTTTAAGGCCAAAAAATATTTTCTCAGGGGCTGCGCCCCCAAACCCCGATGAGACAACTGTGGAAAGTGTACAATACTCTTAGTGTACAGTATTCAACACTTTCTCACATGAAAACAGGCTCCACAACCTAACAATCTCCCACTTGGAGACTAGTTTTCCTCTGAAGCAAGCTTCTCAACCCTTCACTAGTTTCTGTGAAGACCAACCAAATCTGAACACAACTTCATTTTTTCCCTTGTGACCACCTTGGTCATCATGTCTGTAGGATTTTGACTAGTATGAATCTTCTCCAGCTTGAACTTCTCTTCCTCCAAAGCTATCCTGATGAAATGGTACCTTAACTGTATATGCTTCATCCTAGAGTGGAAAGCAGAGTTCTTAGCTAGGTGTATAGCACTCTGACTATCACTATGTAACTTTCCTTCCTCCTGCTTATGCCCCAACTCCTCAAGAAATTTTTGTAACCAAATCATTTCTTTTCTTGCCTATGTGGCAGCAACATACTCAGCCTCTGTGGTTGAAAAATCTACCAGCTTCTGTAGTCATGAAATCTAGCTCACTGTTGTCCCGCCTACAATGTAAACATAACCTACCATGCTCCTCCTGTTGTCTACATCTCCAGTCATATCTGAATGTACATAACCACACAAAGTGGTGTCTAATCCACTTTAGCACAAAACTATCCCCATGGTCCCTCTCAAATACTGAAGGATCCACTTTACTACCTGCCAGTGATCTCTACCTAGATCACTCATAAATCTACTCACCACTCCCACTGCATGGGAAATATCAGGCCTGGTGCACACCATGGCATACATCAAACTGCCAACCACTGATGAGTAAGGTACCTTGGACATCTGGTTTCTCTCCTACTCTTTCTTGGGACACTGCTCCTTTGATAACTTGAAATGGCCTGCCAAAGGAGTCCCAACCGGTTTAGCATCCTGCATATTAAACCTCTCCAAGACCTTCTTAATGTACTCTTCCTGAGATAAATTCATATTTTGTTCCTTCCTATCCCGAGATATCCTCATACCAAGGATTTTTTTGGCTGCCCCCAAATCCTTCATAGCAAAGGATTCACTTAGTTGCTTCTTGAGTACTTTTATTTCCTGCATGTTTTTACCTGCAACCAACATGTCATCCACATACAAACAAAGGATAATATAACTGTCATCCTCAAATTTCTTTGTATACACGCAATGGTCAAAATGACATCTAATATAACCTTGCTCCATCATGAAGCTATCAAATTTCTTATACCATTGACGTGGAGCTTGTTTCAAGCCATACAAGCTCTTCTTCAGTTTGTACACCATCTCCTCTTTACCTTTGACCTCATAGCCCTCTGGTTGCTACATATATAGTTCCTCCTCCAAATCACCATGGAGAAATGTAGTCTTTACATCAAGTTGTTCTAAGTGCAAGTCTTCTGTTGCAACTATTCCTAGAACAGTTCTAATAGAAGTCATTTTTACTATAGGAGAAAAAATCTCATCAAAATCTATACCTTTTTTCTATGCAAACCCCTTGACCACCAACCGGGCCTTGTATCTTTTCTTGTCTCCTTCCTCTTTGACTCTGAACACCCACTTGTTCTGTAATGCTCTTTTGCCTTTGGGTAGCTTTACCAAATCCCATGTCTGGTTCTCCATGAGAGCCTGATGCTCCTCATCCATGGCTTGCTCCCACTTCTTCCTGGCATCTACCTACATTGCTTCATCAAATCTCTCTGGCTCTCCACTATCAGTGAGTAATAAATAATAAAGAGAAGGAGAAAAATGTTCAGGTTCTCTTCTTACCCTAGCAGACCTCCTCAATATAGGAGTTTGGGGTTCTGTTGAGGAGGTTCCTGAACTGATTCATGTGTCACTTTTCCATCTGAAAGATCCTCTACCACTGCATATTATTTCTTGGATTCTTCCCTATTTTCCTGCAACTGCTGCTTATACATGACTTTCTCATTAAAGACCACATCCCTAGATCGAATGATTTTCTTGTCCTTAATACTCCAACATTTATATCCAAAGTCATCACCACCATAACCAATGAAAGTACATTTTTTTGATTTAGCCTCTAGCTTGGTCCTATCATCCTTGTCTATATGGACAAACACCTCACATCCAAAGACTCTAAGAAATGAATAATCAACTTTCTTACCATACCAAGCCTCCTCAGGTATGCCTCCATCCAAGGCACTTGAGGGTCCTCTGTTTATCAAGTACACAGTTGTGCTCACCACTTCTGCCCAAAAAGAAAGAGGTAGTCCTGCATGTAACCTCATGCTCCTAGCATGTTCCATTATTGTTATGTTCATCCTTTCTGACACCCCATTCTGCTGAGGAGTTCTTGGAACCATCTTTTTCCTGCGGATTCCATTCTTAGAACAATAATCATCAAATTCATTGTTGCAATACTCCCCTCCATTATCTGACCTGAGACATTTTAGCTTAAGACCTATTTCATTCTCTACCAAGGCTTTCCATTTAACAAAAGTGTCAAATACATCAGATTTTTTTCTAATACAATAAACCCAAACTTTCCTTGTTGCATCATCAATAAAAGTAACATAATAACTTGAACCCCCAAGAGATGATACCTGAGCCGGCCCCCATACATCAGAATGCACTAGCTCTAACTTACTCTCTTTCTTTGTAGGTCCAACCTTGAGAAACCTTACTCACTTCTATTTCCCATATATGCAGTCCTCACAGAACTCCAAACCTATTTTTGTATATCCAGGAAAATCCTTCTTTATGATCTCCATGCCCTTATGGCTCATATGACCGAGCCTATAGTGCCACAATGTTGTATCTACTTCTAAAGCCACAAGATTACAAACATTAGTGCTATAAGTGGTTAAATACAAGGTTCCAACCTTCTTACCTCTTGCCACCACAAGAGCACCCTTGGTAACCTTCCAAGAGTCTGTTGTAAATATCACAGTACAACCATCACTTCCCAACTACCCTACCGATATCAAATTTCGTCTTAATGTAGGCACATGTCTGACATCCTTCAATATCCAAGTATTCCCATTCTACATCTTAACCTAAACATAACCTTTTCCAACTATGTTGCAAGGCTCATCATCACCAAGAAAAACATGCCCAAAATCTCCTTGAACATAATCAACAAAATAATGCCTATGTGGAGTAGCATGGAAAGAAGCCCCCGAATCTAAAACCCAAGATTCAGTAATATTGTGCAAAGAAAGAATCAAAGCATCCTGACATACATTACCCATTGCCACATTTGCCTCCTTGTTTTCTTCCTGTTGTTTCTTCTTGTCCCGAAGCTCCCAACAGTCCTTCTTTGCATGCCCAGACTTTCCATAGTGCCAACATACTATCTTGCTTTTGGATTTTGACCTTGCCCAATCCTTTGATTTTCCATGGCTTCCTCTATTCTTTTGTCTCCCTCTAGTTTCCACTGTCAAAGCATTCCCTGAAGTAGAAGATTCACTAGAGCTTTTTCTTCACATTTCCTCACTTAGAATCACCCCTACAACATCCTCAAACTTCAACTTTGAGTTAGCTAGAACCGAGTTTCTTACCGCCATTACCAGGCTATTCCAACTCTCAGGTAAAGAGCACAGAACTAATAAATCCCTAACTTCTTCATCAAATTCTATTGTAACCAAAGCTAGCATATTTACAACTATATTAAAATCATTTAGATGATCTGCTACTGAACCATTCTCAGACATCTTCATATTAAACAATTTTTTCATTAAAAATATCTTATTAGAGGCAAAGGGTTTTTCATACAACTTCCCTAATGCATCCATCAGTTCTTTTGTAGTCTTTTCCTTTGAAACATTAAATAATACCGAAGATGCAAGACACAACCGGATTGTCCCAAGTGCCTTCCTATCCAGAAAATCCCATTCCACATTTGTCATGCTCGAGGGTTTGTTCACCTTCTCAGACAACGGAATATAAAGATCCTTCTGATAAAGGTAATCTTCCATCTACATCTTCCAAAGACTGAAATTCTACCCGTTGAATTTATCAACCCTAGATCTTCCATCATCTGCCATAGCTCCCACTCAAGATAAAACTTTCCCTGTGATTCAACACTTCAGCAAACCAAACCAGGCTCTGATACCAATTGTTAGGATATAAGGGATAAAATATGTGGAATAATCCCTCACAAAATCGCAACAGTAGAAACTAATATGCAGAAAATATTACAGATCTCAAATAAAATTGCAGAATAAAATAACACAACACAAAGAGACAATATTTAACATGGTTCACCCAATTTGGGCTACGTCCACCAAGAATCACTTGCTCAGATTTTATTACAAGCCACCACTCTCTCAATACAATACCTAAATCTGTTTGGAGCTATGCTCAACAAACTCTACAGAATTCACACCCGAATTCAAAACACATCTGTAATGTTTTTATATTACCTACCATATGCACAAAACCATATAAATAGACAACTACTTAAGCAGTTTTACAAAACCGTGGGTATCAAAACCATGGGCCAAAACTGTCCCATAAACCTATGGGTCAAAATCCCACCCATATGAGAAAAGCATGTTTCCCAGTATATCAGGCACGTTTTAAGGCCAACAAAATTTAAAACCCTAGCGAGACAACTATAGAAAGTGTACAATACTCTTAGTGTACATTCTTCAAAACTTTCTCACATGAAAATAGGCTCCACAACCTAACAACCATTTTATTAAAATCATAGAAAATGGTCACACATAATGTCTTCTAGAAAAATATATAACAACCTTCTTAGTTTTAAGCTAAAGGGAGAAGATGAATAAATAATAAAAATAGCTATAGAAGAAGTTATTGAGATATAATAAATATATTTCTCTTTATGATACCTCAATAAATTCTTCACAATATTTTCCATTATATGCAAAAATAAAGAAGTTACAAAAGCAAAATCTAAGGTTACAGAATAAAAAAATCTCTTCCTAGATCTAACATCTTCCTAATATCCTTCACTAGCCATTATGAATATTTCCACAAATTTTCCTCACCAACAACATACTCATCTTCAAGGTTCTCCAAGATTTATAAATTCCCTTCCATAACATTAATAGCCTCATTGCATGGAAAACTTCACCAAGGTCATGGACTAATAGTTTTAAACACTTAAACCTATTTCATCCTATAGATGTTTTCAGAGTCTTGTCCATTCCGTCAAGTCTACATTGATTATAGAAGATAGAGGATCCAAAAAATTTATAGCATTCACAAGTGTATTTATTACTCTATTAGTTTCCTAAATAGAATTTTAAAATGTGAAAGAGTGAAAATTTTCATCCAAAATGTAATCCCCTCATAAAATCTAGTTCAAATTTTAATTAGGTTTCATTCCTTTTATCTTAGCATTAATTATAATCATGGATTCACTTTTAACAAAAAAATACTTATAACATTTATCCTTATCCAACATTATCTCTTCCAATTGTTTCATTACTTAACTATTCATATCTTTTGGGATAAAGAATGAGTTGGTCCATAACATCTATGGCTATGAAGAATGTAACACACACTAGTTTTTCTACGATTTCCTTTTGAAACTCCATAAAATTTCTACTTTGCCAACTCATTTTCTAGTTGTTTCAATAGTATACCCATATATTGATATTAAAATATATACATACAGGTTTCTTAGATAAAGTTATCCTTGGCCATTTCTATAAAATATGTATATATCATTATCTTCTAAATTTTTTTTCTTAATATTGGCTAAAAGGGACACATTCTCAAATATCACCAACTCAATCTTGATCTAGAATTTCTCCCAAACCAATTCCTTATCCTAAAAAAATTGATTTTTATGTCCCTTACAAATATTCTAAATCGTATTTTTAGGACATGCCTACCACAATCCTTCTAGTCACTTCAACCCTTTAATCCAAATACAAAAGGTCCCTTTTACTGTTACTGGGTAAACCCATGCTTTCAATTCTGTGAGTTGTCTCAAAAGGGAACTTAGTTCATTAATGTGACTTGAAATTGTCACACTATCACTCATCTTTAGTTTAAAGAGTTGCAATTTTAGTGAAAATTTAGCATTTGTTGCTTTTGACCCAAATGTTTTGTTAAGAAGATCCCATATCTCTAGTGATGATTTATCTAAATCCACATAGTGTAATTCAGTATTTGATAAAGCAAGTCCAATAATGGATTTTTCCTTGTCATCCCTACTATGCCATTCTAATAATTTAGCAGCATCAGTTGGTTGTGTTTCTTTTCCACTTACAATCCCCCATAGGTTTTTGTTCATAAGTTACATTTGGATTTTAACTTTCCAAGTGTGAAAGTTTAATCCATTAAATTTGTCTAACGAGATCTCCATTATGGGTGTCGAACTCTGTCGATAATGCACCCCCTCAAATGGACGTCACGTAAAAGTGAAAATGCGTCCAAATTTTTAAATGTGAGGCAAAAAAATTTTTTAATTTTCAAGCTTTTACGACACATTTGACAATTTTGAGACTTGATGACAAAACGATTAAAAATAACTGACTATTATTTTTGGCACACTTTTGACATTTTATGATATGATGAAACTATTAAAAAGACATACAATGACATGATTTACATTAATACTTTAATGTAGATGACATATACTATCTCACTTAAACAACCTAAAAACCAGAATTGACCACAGATCTGAGGAGGAATACCTACACACCCACGTGGAGCTCTGACCCATGGCTTTGAACACCCGTGGATGTGGAATCATTGATGTCACCCATGATCCTTTAATGAATGCAAACTGTTTATATGAAGCCGAGCATGCAGATCTGACAACCATTTGTGGACACAAAATCCTTTGACCTGCGTATTGATGAAGGCTATGAACTGATCTTACCTGTGTAGGCTTGGACGGAGGAGTATCTACAGCGACCAAACAAAGTGATAGCCACGTGGGAAGGATCTAGGGAGTACTTCAGGTATCACAGAGATCCCACGGATACGTAGAACCTTTGAGGACGTGCAGTAGGTCATAATTGCATGTAATTCTAATGCCTGCTCTGATACCAGATGTTTATGTGGTCAGTGTTCTATTAAGAAATCAATGTGCACAGTAATAACAAAATAGATAACAGAACACTGATATAATGATAATCTGAATTTGATTCAATCGGGATAGTTTATTATAGAAGGAGGTTACAATTTATAGGGCATTGTTCTCCTAAAGAGAAGGAGTCAACTCCAATCATGATCCCCCTTATTTCTCCATGATCCTCACATCCCTACAAACACTCACACAAATCTCTCACACACCTATTCTTTCTCACACCATGATTCTCTCAACTGTCCTAGAATTTATGAGTTGTATTTATAACTCATTTACATCACACATATTATTGTTCACACTAATTAAACTATTCCTAACAACTAGATCCAAGTGATGACAAAGGGTGGACCATATATTCCATGTATTAGTGTAGTAGATAAGTAAGTTCTAAAAAAATCATCATATTTTTACATAGGATGCATATATAAGATCCAAAGTAATCATTTTCTATAGCCTATCCTAAGTAAGTGTCTTACCAAGAAAGGTCAGCCAAACAAAGAATTTATTTGTGGTATAATGATTGCATTTTAAATAGCAGGATTAGGTCAGTCAGTTATCTTGGGTCTTCCTTAGTTAAAACATTATAACCATCCCTAATTTGATAACCCCCAAAATTATCCCTGATTGACAATGAAAATTAGAAGGCTCTACAGGGTACTCCCTAAGCCTGTTATTTTTAGAGTCGACACAATGAAATGAAATCGTTTATGTTTCTTCTATATTATTAATGAATCCATAAAAAATATATAATTAATTATCACTATGGAGCTCTCAAACCTCTCTCATTTAGGTTTTACAATTTTTGGAAGCTCTTAGAGCTGACCAGGATCAACTCCTCTTATTTGGCTCCAAGGATGATCCCAACCTTTTATCTCTCATACCTTCAAGCCTTTGGCTGAAACTGTAGATGTAGGATCGTAACACCCTCCTTAACAACTCTTCAAATAATTTCTAACCACCAACCCATTCAACAACCTCAACTTGAGTGACTTTTCCTCTATTTAAGTCATGCACACCTAGATTTTCCCACTTCTCTCTTCTCTGAGATGGCTCCTCCATTTCTCCCACTCGGACTTCAAATTTGAATTCAAACTCTATAATTCCCTCATCCATGTGATATACTCTCATCCAATCCTATTGTGCCATGTCATCTGGTGGTTGGATTTCCCTTATTGGCCACTTCATCGTTTAGTCACTATCAATGATGTGACCATGCAAATCCATTACTGTATATCCTTTCTACCAATTTTCTTCGCGTCTTATCACTTTGAGCCTCATCCTCAACACATTTTTTCACCCATTTCCCTTTTCTTTATCTTCCTTTGATATCTTCATGTGCTTCTCCTTATTTTCCTCGTGCCTTCTTGTTTCCTTATCCTAGACATCTCATAATTTCTCCACATGTGATTTTCTTCTATTCCTAGTGCCTTCTTCCTCTCACATTCTTTCATACCTCCCTTGGTTGTTACTTTAGGAAACTTATCCTTTGTGCATCATTTCCTTGTCTTTTAACTTTTCATGCTTCTTATCATGGTTGTTGTGTTATCTTCTTCTTCTCTTTTAGTGTGTCTTTATCTTTTTGTACTTCTATTTGTCTTTTGGCATCTCTACTTACCAACTCTTTCCTTCATGCCTTACCTATATATGCCTCCTTGTGCACTTCTACGCCATTTGGATGTGGGTGTTTACTGAAAGGAACGATAACCAGATCGTACCAAGCCAAGAACACAGATGCTAATCAAACACCACGATCAATAAGATGAAAGCAATTCACCAGAATAACTTTAAATAAAACCTTTACAAACAAATGAGAAACAATATCATATATTATTATGGAACTCAATGCAATACATTGAGAATGGGCCTTGCTTAAATAGGAAAGGAATAACAATCTAAGAACCAGTCAAGGTCGTAGATCAAGCCATAAATCAAGGAAATAACTAGTCATCAAATAACTAGTCAAGACTATATATTTAGGAGAGAAGTAGACATCAAGGATTTAGTCAATACCATAGATCAAGGAAATAACTATACCCTAACTAGATAATATCTCCTAATATATAAATAAGATAAAAGAAATATCCACACACATAAGTGGGTGAGGATAAATACAATAAAGGTAAATAAAGTACCTAGGTGAATATGAGCTAAGGTAAATACCTACTCTAACACCCCCCCTCAAGTAAAGCTAGGGGCCAAAATAGATGTGGCATGTCCATAGTATGAGTCTCGGACAACTAGGCCTCATGAGGTACTCATTTACAATAAATGGGGAAAAAGGGACACTGCAAGGTACCCAAAACCAGTAACAACAAAGTGAAGAGAGTAAATACCTGCTCCAAGGCATCCCAAGAAGCTCAGCTCAAAAAACTCATACAATGCTAAAGAAGTTTTGTGTGCACTATGGTCTGAATCCACTGCTCAATGACAAAACTCAAAAACAACTGACACTGGGCTCCACCAGAATAGCTCCATATAAGGATACTATCAACGGAGTGATGTCAAAAGTGTAAAAAAAACACCAACATAATTCGATCAAATACTGCAAATAGGTGTGGCACAATCCAAGAACAATAACCAAAGCAACAAGGCAAGGACACAAAATCTAGAGTGTCATGATCCAAGAAAATCCAAGGTAACAAGGTAAGGACACAAAACCTGAAGAAGCAGGATCAGCACCACACCCTCCCATATTGTGGATTGGGTGGAGTGGTACTAAAAATCTATATGAGTTGTCAAAACAACTTCTCAAACACTGACAAAATAACATTGGGCTCCACCAGAATAAATCCCCAATAAGAGATACTGTCAACATGCTAAAAGTATCGAAAATACAGATACAAAATCTCTCAACAAACAAGAGAGATACACTACACCTGCTAAAGAAAAATGCTCAAAATAAGAAGCATCAAAATGTAGAAGGTATAGAAAGTGGAGAAAGAGGGCCGAATGGTGGAGGAGCCACGCCTATAGATTCCTCTCAACGAATGCCTATGTCACCACCACGAGTGATCATATATCCACCCCAAATCAACACAGATGAATGAAGAAGATGCATGCATATGACTTGGTGCAAAATGCACAATGGGTGCATGCAAAAGAACATTAGAATGTGTGTCAGGTCGATCATGACTGACAGCTGAAATCTCAAGTTTCTCAAGCTTGAGTGAAGGTGTAGAACTCATGTGTTGCTCAGGAACCTCAGAAAGAGTCGAGCGAACAAAAAAATGAGCTCTATCAATGTGTGATCCCAATGAAGTATCTACTCGAAAACCAATGTCATGACAAGAATTCAACTTAACATGTGGAATAGAGGAAACAATACCTTGTGAATGTTTACCAATGACTTTGCTAGTGAGACCCATAGAAAAGAGCATGCAAGAACTTAATGCAGTGGTATGCTTCTCAAAAATTCCATGTAGCTGAGTAGAAATAGGATACACAACATGTGGTACTGTAATAGGCACAAATGTGGAAGAGCATGCAGTAACAAGCCTCACAGGTTTAGAAGCATCAAAAGCAGGTTCAGGCTCAAAGACTAGTAGATCAATGTCTGTGGGTGCAAGAGCAACAACTCCTAGTGCAAGTGGACTAGGATTATGGATATGGTTGTCCACAGTATGATGGTGATGTTGTAGGCTAGTAATTTTGTTCTGAAGGGAGTGTATTATTGTATCCTTATCATTAATGAGTGATTATAGAAGATAATTTCACTTCTTGAGTGATCTATTTTCTTCCACAAATTTTACAATATCCTCTTGAAGTCCACATACTTCAGAGAAAAGCATATCATTCTCAGAATCCATGATAGGTACAAACTGCAACTCCCAAAAATTTAGGACGTCGGGCTCAGCCGAAATTGCATCCACAATTGATTATAACACTCCTCCATATTTGACACTTTATAATTATAGTGCAAGTCTAAAAATAAATAACTCTAATGGAAAGAGCATGAAAAAACAAGCACTTTTTGCAAAAAATGACACTCAAAACCGAGTTACCAAAGTTCCAAGCTTTTTACTATTTTGCTCTATTATTTATTGTAGTTGCCACTAAAGCAAAATAAATTGTTGTTGTCTTCACCACACAAATAAAATTAGAGGATACTGAAGCTAAGCACCTACTAGTAGGAATCATAAACTTTAAGCCCTCATATGACCATACCATATGACCAAGGGCTAAGGATTTTAATGGGTGTTTGCACAACTTACTATTCTGGGGTGTATTGCGGGTTTTCGAGAAAGTCACATCCAACAGCCTCTTCTGGTAAAAAAATACTATTTTTAGACTATGTAGATAGTGACCTTTGTTTTTCATGGACCCCTGCCAACAAAGGAAAGAATCAAAATTCTTCTGTACGCAACCCAAAAATGATCTACTATACCAGAAAAAAACCCAATTTAGATCTCACAAAATCTAAAATCCCCTGTAAAAAGTTTCCTCAGTTTCTTAACCGTGTGGTGCAAATCCTAAGATGAACCTGTGCATTTCACTGTAACCACAAAAAAATGACTGCCCCTAGAAATGGCTGAGTTTATAGTCAATCTTAGGGGTTTTGCACCTTCTGGATCCAATGGAAGCCTCTGTTTTGCATAAAAATGCACACAACAACAAAATACGACCAAATCCCAAATATATGAATACACAAAGAATTTATTTGTAAAATAAAACTTATAGACGGATGTCAACAACAATCTCCAGCTCTGATACCATGAAAGGAATGATAATCAGATCGTACCAAGCCAAGAATACAGATGCTAATCAAACACCACGATCAATAAGATAAAATAAATTTGCTAGAATAACTTTACATAAAACCTTTGCAAACAAATGAGAAATAATATCATATATTAGTATGGAACTCAATGCAATACATTAAGAATAGGCCTTGCTTAAATAGGTAAGGAATAACAATCTAAGAACCAGTCAAGGTCGTAGATCAAGCCATAAATCAAGGAAATAACTAGTCATCAAAGAACTAGTCAAGACCATAGATTTAGGAGAGAACTAAACATCAAGGATCTAGTCAATACCATAGACCAAGGAAATAACTATTCAATACCATAGATCAAGGAAAGAACTATACCTAACGACTAGATAATATCTCCTAATATATAAATAATATAAAAGAAATATCCACACACATAAGTGGGTGAGGATAAATCCAATAAAGGTAAATAAAGTACCTAGGTGAACATGAGCTAAGGTAAATACCTACTCTAACATTTACTTCTTCACATGCCCTTATCCTCATGCCTTGATTTCTCTCATGCGCCCTTTTATTTCTGACCTTGTCTTCTTGGAAAATTTCCTTCTCCCTAGCATCCTAATACTTGTGGACTTGTACATTCCTTTCATGCATGCTTCTTCCTTTTATGAATTCAGGATACTTTTCTCTCTTCCATATTTTCATTTATTTTCAGAGAGATCCCCCTTCTCTTCCTCTTTAGAAACTCTTATCCTATTGCGCTTATCCTTTTGTGTTATTTCTCCTGCCCCATGCATCTTATAATTCTTATGCATGTATTCCTTCAATATAGGTTGTCTTCATTCCTAAGATACCCTTTCATCAAACACATGGTATATTTTAAAAATTTAGGTCCGCTTGAAGTGGATCCAATGAGTAATATAATCACCTTTTATACTATGTAAATAGATAGTCCCAACTCCTTCATCCAATGAGCCTTTCTCCTTTTTCATGTTCTTATTCTTGTGCCTCTTCCAAAATTTTTCCAAATCTCAGTGACTCTCCCACAAAATATCCCATACCTCTTTGATTTATCACTTCTCTCAATCCCTTTTTCTTTGGTGGATCTTCCTTCTTGATCCCTGGTAAGTTTCTACTCAATATTCTTCCATGGAAATCTCCACTTGCTAAAAAGTATTTTTTCTTGGTTTCTCTACTCAACTTTATACCTTGAGAGTTTATAATCTCCATTAGGTCCTCCATACATGATTCCTCCTCACTTTTATTTAACCTTCCAAATTTTCTAAATGCATCCTATCAACCATCTATAACACTCTTCTTTACATGGCCCTCCTATCTTAGAAAGAGTCCTTGCATGCTCTCCCTTTTTTTAAGTCTTTACTTTCCTTGAAATTCTCTCCTCGTCCCAAAGCTTATCTAATGATCTTGCTACTTTTTAATTCCATGATCACCTCTAAATCTCCTCCACACAGGTCTAAGATCATCCTTACCTTCTCTTGCTATTTTTTCATCAGGTCACTCCTTTTCTGCACATTTATCTCTTTGCATGTTCTTCTCGATGAAACTATCATATGCCGTATCTTCTCCCTTATATGGGATATTATTGAGGGTTTTTTATTTCCTCTTCATCTCAGATTCTGTTATACCACACTCTGAATAATAACCTATTCCAATTTATTCCTCTTAATGTGGAAATTTTCCCTTTCTGCATTTTATTTCATCTTTGTACATAAATCTTCAATATCCTCCTTTTCGCACTCCATTTTTAGATCCCTATCGACCTTTTCCCCTCCTGGTGGGCCCTTTTCTATGTGCACTCTAACAACTCTTCTCCATAGTTTCTATGCATTTGTTTCCTTAAAGGAAACTTCCTTTAGGGTTGACCTCTCCTTACCTCTCTTGATCCCAACTTCCTCCTCTACATCCTCCCACAGTTTCTTCAAACTACCACTACACTCTCCCCAAGTTGTGCACTCATCTTCTTTAGTGAACCTCTCTACATCCCTCTTCTTGAGATCTCCCTAGTTATGCTAACCCGGTACAATCTATTTTACACATAATCTTACAATATTCTTGTATTTCATCGATTCTTTAACAATGGTGTTCCCAAATGTTCTACACGCATATTTTCTTCTATGTTCTTCAACCCCTCATCTTGGATTATCCTCTCACACATCTTTATGTGCCCTATCCTTCCACTGGGTTATTTTCTCTTCGCACTCTACAACGCCCCCCTTATTTCCTTCAAAATTCCCTCTTGTGTATATTCAATATATTATGTGCACCCACTTTCTTTTTTGTACCCTTTTCCTTTTGTTTTACCTTCTTCACCATGCTCTTCTTCCACATTTTTGTGTATTTATTTGCACACGCATAGTTTTTAATGACCATCTCCTCCTCCTTAACAACTCCCTCTTCTAGCATGATACTCTCACATTCTACCATCCATCCTTGGGTGATTTTTTTCTTCACCTTTTACTGAAAATGTGAACCTTATTGATCTACTCCTACTTGCACATCATTCTGCAATACTCCCTCATATGATCTCTTTTCCTTAGGTGGTGCCACCATGTTGGGTTATTATTTTTTGTTAGACTCTCCTTTCTCCAACTATACCTCCATGCATTCATATTCCTCTTGATACTCTTTTATCATATCACATGCGACCTCCTTTTTGAGCATATGAATCTTCTATGAATCTTTCACCTCCTTTCCATCTCAAATCGTAAGGACCTTCCTCCTTGGTGGTCTTCTTATACACGCTCTAGTCAACTACTCACATAATGGATTTTTTAAATCTCTTTCATAATTTCGTAGATATTCTTCATGACTTCCACATCCTACATGTCTCCTTTCGTTGGTTTCATTTTTTAATTCTTTACCCACTTCTCACACTAGAGAATATAATTTTCACACTAGCTTCCTAACGTTTGGTGATCTACTAACTATTCTTCTTCTCTTTCCTTCCCATATGAAAGAAAAGTGTTATGATATTAAACTAATGTTAAAAAATTGAGGGCTAACGATTACTCCCTGAGCCTATCATTTTTAGATTCTATACAGTGGGATTAAATTATTTATGTTTCATCTATATTATTGATGAATCCATACAACATCTATATTGTTTAATTGTTATGGATATCTCACACCTCTCTTGTGGGATTTTTACAATTCCTAGCACCTCTTAGGGATGACTAGGATTAACTCCTCACATTAAACTCCAAGGTTGATCCCGACCTTCTATCTCTTAGTCCTATACCTTTGGCTAAATTTGCAGCCTTATAACTACAATGACCTCCTTAAAAACTCTTCAAATCATTACTAATCACCACACCAGTCAAAAAACTAAATCTTGAGAGGCTTATCCTCTATTTATAGTCATGCATGTCTGAAATTTTCCACTTCTCTCTAGAATCTTAGTAGGATTCTCCATTTCTCTCACTTGGATTTAAAATTTAAAATTGTCTCCTTTAATTCTCTTTTCCACGTGATCTACTCTTGGAAAATTATGTTGCACCACGTCACCTGGTGGTCAAATTTCCATTATTGGTTTCTCCATCATCTAGTCATTGTCATCCATATGACCATGTATATCTATTATTTTCCATCTTTTTTTGCAATTGTTGTCGTGTCTTATCACTTTGAGCCTCTTCTTCAATGAGTTTTCCATGCCCCTTTCCTTTTTCTTTGGCTTCCTTCAATATATTCATGTGCTTCTCCTTATTTTTCCCACACCTTCTCATTCCCTTATCCTATACTTCTAAAAAAAATTCAAACATGATTTTGTTATTTTCTCGATGCCTACAAAAATATTTTTCTTCTCTTCTAGTGTGTCTTTATCCTCGCACACTTCTCCTTGTACTTCGACATATCCAATCTCCTATAATTTTATTCATACCTTACCTTCATGTGCCTCCTTCCACATTTATGTTTCTTTTGATTATGGTAGTTTACTTCTTCATGTAACCTTCTCCTCATGCCTTGATTTCTCTTACACACCCTTCACTTTTTGGCCTCATCCTCTCGGTCACTTTACTTCTCCCCAGCACACAAAACCTTGTGCACCTATGTATTCCTTCCTTGCATGTTTCTTCCTTCTATGTCTTCAAGCCAATTTTCTCTCTTCCTTCTTGTCACTTCTTTTTTGCAACCCCTCTTTTCTTCTTCTTTGGAAGATCTTATCCTATCAAACTCATTTTGTTGTGTTTCTTCTCCTTCTCCACACATCTTCTAATTAATGTACATGTATTTCTTCAATGTAGGTTTTCCTCATTCCCAAGATACCCCTACATCATCATTCCATCACAACATATCATCCAAATGTGAAGTTAAAATTATCATAGATTGCAGAACATGAGCGAGTACCGATCTCTATTCCATTGGACCCTGATAAGATTTCAAACTTTTTCATTTTATTACATATCATATGGCAACCCCCTATTCTTACCAATACTCTTCACTTAAAAACCCCATTCATATACAAAAAACTTTAAATATTATATAAATATTCCCTTTGAATGAGAGAAGGCAGTCCTTTCCAATAATCTTCCAAGACATTTTCCAATTCACCATTGTCAATTTCATAAGTCATATTTCCACAAAATGGTATTTCTTGCCAAGATAAAATTATATATTTGAGGTATAATGGATAGATCTTGAACTATGAAAATTTGTTCTAGTATTGCATTATTAAGATGGTTTCCTCTTAACATTTGAATTCAAAAACTATACTCTTCCTAATAAATTCACCGATATAGTTTTTCACTAAGATACAATTTATGGATGCATATATTATTGATCCATGTACCCATAATTATTTCATTCAAAAATTATTTTCCCATTTCTTGAGGTAGATTTTTCATTTATCCTCCTTACCACTCCATAAGAAATGATGCATTATCTCAGTTATATTATGTATCAATCTTACTGGTTTTTTCAATACTAAAAAATATGTTAAAAGGGATAACATGCAACAAAAATGTGATAAGGAAAATTCTACCTGCTAGTCTTGACCATCTTTCCTTCCATCTAGCTAATTGTGCATGATTTTTATCAAACAAGTTCTTCCACAATTCTGAATTTTCCTTCTAGTAAACAAAGGCATCCCCAAATATTTATTAGGGAGAGCACCAATTATTTCACCCGATATGTCAACAATCCTTTTTTGTTATTCCCATTGAACATTGACAAAGACATCCTCAAATTTGCATAAATTATTAGTGAGAAAAGTAAAAAGTTAGAAGTTCCAATATTATCCTAGGTCATAATTAGACATGCCAATACTATCCCCAAAGTATGATATTGTTATAGAAACATTATGTCTTTCTATAATTTATAGGATCCCTTCTATTTTAATTTTTAGTCTTCTTTAAGATTCTTCAAGTATTTTTATCACACAAGAAGGATTATTTTAGGTACAAAGTATTTTCCTTCTTGTTCATGTTTAATTATAACTTAGTCTACATCGAATACTTATATTGTTTAGAATTTTATAGGTTTTTATGTATGATTTATTATAATAATTTGAAAAGTTAATTTTTTTATCTTGATCAACTGATTTTTTCTTCAAATAGTAAAAATGATTCCAAATTTTAATTTTTGTATTTTGCATTTGTTTTTTATATGTGCAATGACATATCCTTAAATATATTAAGGCATGAGTATGGATATTAATTATATAATTTTCACAACCCTCTGTTGTAAAATCATGAGATCTC
Source organism: Taxus chinensis (assembly GCA_019776745.2). Lineage (NCBI taxonomy): Eukaryota > Viridiplantae > Streptophyta > Pinopsida > Cupressales > Taxaceae > Taxus > Taxus chinensis. The sequence goes on along the minus strand of CM034153.1, from coordinate 121,739,809 downwards.
TCATTTTTTTTACTTTTAGTTCATGCTTATTCTAGGATTAAATTCAATATATCTCGATAGGTTTCTAGATGATCGAGGAAACTTTTATGTATCCATTTTTTTATTTTGATTTCATATGTGTAATAATCACACATAAAATTGGTGCATAATGAAGACATCTAATATTACTACAAGACTATTTATTTGTTATAATTTTGCACTATTCTGGAGTATTAGTGTGTTTATCAATTTTTGGTATACTTTATGCTCTTATTGGCATGTTTTAAATTTTTATTGTATTTTAACATGGTATCCTATATTCTTAGATTTAATCTAATTTTCCTCCTCTTACCTTCATATTCCTACTCTTTCTCCTCTTTTCACCCTTTACTATTTTCTCTCCATTTCCTTTATTTTTGGGTTTCTAGTTTTCACAAAATTGTACCCTATATTTCTAGTCATCCTAGAAGCATGCTACAATTGTTTTTTCTTGTTTTTTTCCCTTTGACCCTTATTTTATGATTCCTAAAAATTTGGACCTTTTTTGCTTACCATTTTGTGCCATCATGGCCACTAATAGGTTATTTGTTTTAATTTAAGAAGCATAAAAATAAGTAGGTGAAATAGTGTATTTAAGAAAATAATCTATAAGCATAAAACATTTAATATTATATAATCCCCATGTCAAAATAAATGCATTCATTTGTAGAATATATTCTAGCATTTACTTCTTGTATTCATTAGGTCATTGAAAGTGACAAGAGTTAGGAATTTGCATTATATTAGAGTGGTTGCTAAAATACATTACAATTGGTTTGTTGTTTTCAAATAATGTTTTTATCAAAGAGTCTCATAATAATGAAGGGTTAACATATGCCCCTGAAACATCCCCTACTATGAATAGTTTTTCAAGGTGTCGTAGCCATATTGGAGCTCCAATGAAGGAGATTAGTGTTGAAAAAATCCATATAGAATTCTTTAAAAGGAAGTGATTTTTAAGATCTTATAAGAATATGAACATGGTCATCATGTCATATTTTAATTTCATAATGGTTCCCAAAAAATTCTACCATTGTAAGAAGTTAGCACAATTCTATAAAATGGTATGATTATGGAAAATAATATGGTTCTAGTTAGGTTGCTCATTTCAAGATTATTTTTCTATATCTTGTTTTCCTATGCTCCACTATTTATTATTAAAATGGTCTCTAAAATCAAAACAAAATATCATTCTAAACCCCCTATTTTATTCATTTACATTCTATAAAATATTCCTTTATTACTAACTTTATTACATTAATTTTAATTTAAATGTATCACATTATTAATATAGATCCCAAGTTTCCACATTTACATGTTTAAAGAAGATAAATAAAAAATTACAACTAATTTAAAATATGTATATTTTTATTTTTGTGTCAATTACTCTCCAATTCCATTATAAACAATTGTATAGATTAATTTGATGAATAATTGTTTGGTGAATCACTCCAAATAAATTAGAAAATAACAAGTAAAAACCCATAATTGTTTTTTTAGAGAATCACTACAAAGAAGAAATTATTAACATGACAATTGAAAACCTGCACAAATAATTGTATTTCTATTACACTCTCGATAACATTATGTCTTCTAGGATAGAAACATCACAAAATCCTCTAAAAAAAATACATATCTCTATCAAGTTATCAAATAACTTATGAACTCACATGGTGGCAATATTATAACTAGTATTGCTATTTTTTTTTTAAGCTAACAATATTTTTCTATTATTTATAATCTAAACTTACACACCACTAAAATTAATCACCTCATTCATTATATGTAGAAACTATCTTAATTCCCATAAAAACCCTAGAATATTTGTAAAATCTACGGTCACAATATTATAAAAAGGATAGTTACTAGCTGGTGATGGTAGATTATAATGTATGTGAGTTGTTAACCATTAATTTCCAATTGTATATTCAACATAAATTTACCATTACTTAGTTTATATTTTATTTTTTAGAGAATTCAATAAAAATTCTAATATCTTGGCCATATGACCATTTATTTCCAATTTTTATTTGACATACATTTACCATTACTTACTTTATCTTTTCTTTTTTTGGATAATTCAATAAAATATTCTAATATCTCGGCCATATGGTGGAGTACATACCCACTTTTAATCCTTCAATAATTTTAAAACATTCATAATAGTGTTATTGGATCAAAACCATTTGTCAAAGTCCGTGAGAAATTCAAATAAAATATAACAAAGTTATTAATCAATTTATTATCTTAAAAAACCAACATAAAGTTCTTAAGATTAATATGTCTTGTCATTTATCATAATAGTGTATTTATGATTGATATAGATGGGTTAAGGGTTCTCGATAATGAGCCACCTTACACCTCATATCCTCGAATATACATGTAGATGATCAAATCAATAGAATGAAACAAGCATTGACATAAATATCAAATGAATGTATATTTGAAAAAATATTTTATTTAGATTATTCAAATAAATAACACCATCATACAGATTGTAAATGATTCATCCTATTACATGAAAAACCCTCCATGCACTGTAACTTAACACTTTTGTCATACTTCAAATCAATATGAAATTCTCAAAGGTTTTTTACACCATTTATATGGAAACTCATCAATCATCATGATTGTGATCATTAATATTGCATCCACACCATTCTCTTAAGAACTCTAAGTTCCCCAAAAAATTGAACTACTTTCCTAAGGAAATATGATCTACTTAAATATTATTTCATGTTACTTCGTAAGAACCCCAAATTTATAGATTCAAATGCAAGGATCAAAGGACCTAAAAATTGACCACTACACACCTTTTGGAATTCTCAAAAACTCATACCTTTAGACATTCAATTATTCCAGGCTCATGGCTTGAACAATAATGCTTGGACAATACTACTCACTTGTCAATTATGTTACAATATACCAAACATTGCACATGTAACTACACACTCTAGAAACATTATAAAATGTAATTTCCCATTAAATAAAAAGAATAATATACTCCACATATCATCATTAACAAATTTCTTTAATGCATGATCCATAGAATACTTCACAAATTGAAAACCCAAATGACTCAAAATATTCAAATATTTTTTATTGATACATGATTGCCTTGAAGTTGAATGCTCCTATGTTATACATAACAAGTAATTTTGAAAACTCGATATCCTTAACAAGGAACCAAAATTCCAAGTTGTGTAACTTTATAAGCACTTATCCAAGTTGCATCTTCAATCTTATTTCCTTTCCACTTAACCAAATACTATGTATAACCAATTTTTTGTGTCTTCCCAATTGTATTGTCTATCACGCCTTATTCATAACACTCTTTCTATGGCATAATTATTCTCCAATATACTTATCCATCTGAAATTTTTGATTCTTCATCACCTCCCTCTATTGTATGGTAAAGTTACAAATCTACTACATTAAATAAATTTTAGATATCAATTCCATATGGAAACTCAATCTCATAATCATTTTTTGTAAACCTTTTTATGATTCTACATGGCCTTATCTTATTCCACTTAATCTTATTGTATGTTCCTTTAAGAAACCTTTTCTTTTATAAGTATTCCAAGAATGTATATTAATGTTACACCCTTAATCTACTTTCTATATAATGGGATATGATTAGCCGACATGTGGTTAGCATAATCTCTCCTTGGTCTTGTCACATCTTTTTATGCTTTCATATTATAGTAGGGTCGACATATGGACCAACAATTTCCTAAGTAGGATATACATAGAAGTTAGGGGTAGCACTTGAGGATCATCTTGAGCATTATAATTATATTGTAAGGTTGTTGAGGTTTCCCCCTCAAAGTGGCTAAATGATATAAGTTATTCTATTTTGTTTTCTATTGATCATTTTGGTATTATCTGTGATCTGTTATTGACAAAATATAAGAAGGTTCATTACAAGTGGTATAAGAGCTTTGATCTGGAAAGCTTCGCTACTGAAATTTGTTTTCCTAGTCTACTAACAACTAACAGAAGAGAAAAATTAGTTGTGATTTCAAAAAATTTTGAATTTTTTCATCACCATAGTATTGCTCAAAATGTTTTTTTACAAAAAACGAAGTGATAAAAAATGAGTCCAGAAAAATTTTGGTCTGGAAAATTTTTGGTCCTTTCCCAATATAAAATTCATTGGTTTCATCTTGTTATCATGATGACAATGGTACCATCCACCCATAATCTTTTTTCTACCATTTTCACTTTTTTTGTTGTCACTGCCACTAGTTTTTCTTTCAAAATACCTTCATAGTCATACATTCCACTAGAGACCCTATTTTTCCCTCCCTAAACCCTAAACCCTAAACCTTGAACCCTAAACCATAATCCCTATACCCTAATCAATAGTATGACGCTCAAATCCTAGTAGTGGTAAAGGATATAACATGCTAGGAAAGACACCAAGTAAGGAAGAGCTAGAGTCTGATTCCGATTTTTCTACTACATTGGCTAAAATCCAGGTGGATGTCCAAGATATGGTGAAGAAATATGGATTACATCAGGCTACAATAGAGTATCATGATAGCATGACATGAATACAGGCCCAAATTACCTCTCTCTTTGTATCAGTTGCCAGTATAGGAAATATTGGATCATCTAGCAATCCTCCACCATAAACACCACCACTAACAAGTCCTAATTGAGGATTACGTAACATGTTACCAAAGGTAGAGATGCACAAATATTATGGGAAGGATCTAATCACTTGGATCAACCAGATGGAGAATTATTTCGATCTACACTAAACCCCCAGTGTATAGAAGGTGATTATAACATCCTTATACCTGGAACTAGACAAATTCATTTGGTATCACCAATTAAGCTCACAGAAAAAAAAAGGACTCAATATCTCATGGTCAACATTCACGGATAAACTTTAGTTCCATTATAGCAATAATGTCACTCATAACTACTTCAGTTGGCTCGCCAGATTATGGAAAATAGGTTTGGTCAAGTATGACATTTAGTAATTTTAGAATTTATCCTTAAGAGTGGAGGATATCACTGATGAGAACCTCAATGACATTATTTTTGTAGGTCTCAAGGATAGCGTCTAGAATTATGTTTATATTTTTAACCTGAATTTGATCTCTGACTCTATGGTCCTTTCTCGGAGAATGGAAGAAAGGGATTTATCAAAACATAGTGTATTCAACTTAATTCAGGAACGACATATGCCAGGACCACCAGGACCATCATTCTCCCAACCCATTCTCCTGATTCCTTAACAGATCAAAGAGAAAAATTCCAAATGGTTATGCTTTAACTATGATAACAAATATAGTTGAGGTCACAAATGTACTAAGAAGAAGTTTTTCTACATCGAGTGAGAAGAGGATGATTAAGAGGAGAAGAACAACAAAGAGGAGGCAAAGGAAGATCCTGAGAGTGGCTTGGAAGACTCTCCACTAACCATTTCATGTCACACTTTATCTAAAATTATAAATCCTCAAACCTTTAAGGTGGTGGGTTTCCTTAAGAAGAAATATTCACCATCTTGATTGATTCAGGTAGTACACATAACTTCATCGGCCATAAATTAAAAGAAATATTGAATTTCTTTATTTATCCAGTCACATAATTTTGGGTCATAATTCCTGATGGGGGCACAATTAGTTGTCTAGTAATATTTCATAGTATAGAGCTATCCATGAGTGAGTACAAATTAGAATATCCTATGTTTTTCATTCCTATGGGTGGTGATGATATTGTTTTGGGAGTAAAATGGCTCACAACCTTGGGAATAATTGAGATGAACTTTTAGGAACTGTTCATGTGCTTCCAATCTGAGGGTAAGAATTTTGAACTTCTGGGACTACAGGAAAATTCTCCTCAGCTAGTCATCTCCCATCAGATGTAAAATATATTACATAAGGATGTTTATGGGGTTTTCATATAGTTTTTATCCATAGAAATCAGAGAGATGAAGACTGATACCGCTCCATATTTACAACTAATTCTGGATAACCACTTGGAGGTTTTTAGTGACATACTAAAAGGTCTTCCTCTAAAATGATCACATGATCATGAAATTCATTTAATTTCATAAAATCAACCACCTAACATCCACCCATATAGGTACCCCTATGTCAAAAAGAGTGAGATTAAGAAGATGGTGTAAGAGATGTCAGAAGCAGGTATTATACGCCCTAGTTAGAGTGCGTATTCTTCTCTCATGGTAATGGTGCATAATGAAAACTAAAGGATGTTTCTAGATTATAGAGAGCTCAACAAGTACACCATCAAAGATAAGTTTCCTATTCTTGTAATTGATTATTTTTTAGATGAGTTACATGGTGTTGTCTATTTCACTAAGATAGATCTTCGTTTGGGTTATCATCAAATTCGAATCAAGGATGAAGATGTCCATAGGATAACTTTTCTTACCCATGAGGGTCACTATGATTTTCTGGTGATACCTTTTGGTATCATAAATTCCCCCTCCACTTTTTAGAGTCTAATGAACACCATCTTCCAGCCATTTCTTCATAAATTTGTTTTGGTATTGTTTGATAATATCTTAATGTACAGAAAAACATGGGAAGATCATTTGCATCAGGTGGATCAGGTGCTCCTCACCCTCGAACAACATAAAATGTATGCCAAACCATATAAATATTCTTTTAGATTGAATGAAGTGGAGTGTTTAGGTCACATTGTGTCACATGAAGGGGTAAAAGTGGACCCTCATAAGATTAAATACATGATGGAATGGCCCATTCCAAAAACATTGAAACATTTGTGAGGATTCTTGGGATTAACTAGTTACTATCTGATGTTTTTAAAGCACTATGGGGGCATAAAAATACCTCTCAAATCTCTCCTCAAGAAATATTCCATCCAACGGAATGATGTTGTTACTACAACTTTTGAACAACTCAAAGAGGCTATGTGCACTACCCCAGTCTTGGCTACTCTAGAATTTTCGAAGCCTTTTATTTTGGAATGTGATGCATCTACATATGGAATGGGTGTATTGATCATGTAAGAAGGACATCCCCTTTCTTTTGAGATTTTCCAAATCATAGGGAAGAACATTCTCAATCCAATATATGATAAGGAAATGATGGTTATCCTCCATACTGTAAAAAAATGGTGACCCTACCTACTGGGTAGGCACTTCAAGGTAAAAACTAACCATAATAGTCTCAAATATTTCTTAAAACAAAGGTTTTAAATTGAGGAACAACAAAAATGAGTTACTAAAATGTTGGGATTTGACTTTGAAATAATTTACAAGAAGGGGAAGGAAAATGTTTTAGCACATGCACTCTTGAGAAAGTATGAGCCCACTGAAGCACTACTTTGTGCCATGTCAATACTATAGCTAGATTGGATAGTAGAGGTCAAGGTTGGATGGGAACATGATGTAACAACACAAGAACTCATTCATAATCTTATTAAAGATACCAATGTGTTAGCAAAATTTATATGGGATGGTGTTACTCTTTTGTATAAGGATTGGTTGTACTTGTGTCACAATTAATTACTTAAGTATAATATCATTCAGGATCTACACTCGTCTCCCATAGGTGGGAATTCTCACTTACTAAAGACATATCATGGGATAAAAATGATGTCTTATAGGAAGGCTTCAAGGGGGATGTATAGAAACATGTGTCTAAATGTATGATTAGTCAGAAAACTAAGGGTGAAATAATCAGGACACCTATTTTGTTGCAGCCCATGTCTATCCTAAGCTAGCAGTGGGAGGAGGTTTCCATGGACTTCATCATAGGACTTACCAGCTCACATGGTAAAAATGACATCATGTGGTATTGGATACGCTCACTGAGTATGCTCACTTTTGTGCACTATCACAACCATTTAAATCTAGTACAATGGCCTCGGCCTTCATGAACACAATTCATAAATTAAATGATACTCCTAAGATCATTGTAAGTGATAGAGATTTGGTATTTACTAGTAACTTTTGGACTGATTTATTTTAAGTTATACGTACTCAACTAGCTCACAGTTCATCATATCACCCTAAATCAGATGTTTAAATAGAGGTAGTCAATAAATTCCTTAAGGGATATCTATGTTTTTTGTCTCTAATCAATAGGGAAGCTAGGATCAGTGGCTACCCCTTATAAAATGGTGGTATAACACATCCTTTCACTCGTATTCCAATATGTCACCATTTGTGGCTTTATATTGGTATGAACGACCTTCCATCACATCCACTTTGAGGATGCATCTTAAGGTTATGGCAGTGGAGGATCAAATCCAACAACAACAGGAAATCTTGACATCCCTCAAGGAAAATTTGGCTCTCTCCCAAAATAGAATGAAACAACAAGTAGATCAAAACCGAAGTGAAAGGAATTTTGAATCAGGTGATTGGGTTTTTATAAGACTTCAATCATACAATAATATTTCACTGAAATAACAAATTAAGGATAAAAATTTAGCTCCCAAGTATTTTGTTCCTTATCAGGTCTTACACAAGATTGACAGTGTGGTATACAAATTGGACCTACCCCCTTCATCTAAAATACATCCCTTTTTTCATGTATCCTTCCCGAAGAAGGTCATTGGAAAATGAGTGCACACCCAAATAGAATTACCATAGCTCGATGATAACGGGCACATTATTCTTAAACAAGAGTTATTCCTTCAAATGCGTACAAATAAGTTGTATAACAAGATCCTCTAACAATATTTGATCAAGTGGAAGAACCTACCAAATGAGGATGCCACTTGGAAGGATGAGGAATTCATTCAGAAGCATCCATGATTACTCAAAGTTGAGGACAACATTGGTTTCAAGGGGATGGGAATGCTACACCCTTCATATACTTTCTTTGTAATGGGATATTATTAGCCAACATGTGGTTAACATAATCTATCCTTGGTCTTCTCACATCTTTTTATGATTTCATATTATAGTAGGTTCATCATATGGACTAACCATTTCCCTCGTAGGATATATATAGTAGGTAGGGGTAGTTCTTGAGGATTACCTTGAACATTATAATATTCTTGTGAGGTTTTGGAGGTTGCCCCCTCAAAGTGGTTGATTGATATAAGTTATTCTATTATGTTATATTTTTTTGTTCATTGATCATTTTGGTATTATTTGTGATCTATTATTGGAAAAATATAAGAAGGTTCATTACACTTAAATATGATAATTAACCTTAATTTTTGTCTGTGTTATTTGTATTGCACAATCATCTTTTTAAATTGATTAAACACTTTTTTATGTTCATATTTCATGTTTTTTACAAAATATTCAACTTTTGTGTTCCATTTTTGCTACACAGTAAATATTTAAACTCCGTAACTCATCTTTGGTTGTTCCCATATAAAATTTGGAATGGTTTTTTCCATATACTGCTATTCACTGAATTTTTATAAGAAAACATTTCTTGTGTTGAGGTCGAATCCCAAGCTCTCGGTTTATCTCAAACCAAACATATAAAAACTTTCCAAGGATTTTGTTCACAACTTCTATATGTCCCTCAATTTTTTGATGATATGTTAAACTAAATTATAATTTCATATCCAATGTAATTCAAAAAAATTTCCAAAAATGATCAAGAAATTATTCATCTCTGTTAGAAACTATATGTGGTAATCGATGTAGCTTCCAAATCTCCCTAAAGAAAATATTTGTAATATGTAGTACATACTTTCACTTCTTGCAAGAAATTAAATCTACGATCTTTGGAAATATTTCCACCACTAAAAAATGGAATCAAAACCTATATATTTCATGGGAAAATCCAACATAAAATCCACACTTATGTCTCCTCAATGTGTCTATAAAATGGGTAGAGGTTGATACAACCTTATGTTTTGAGATCTTCCTTAATTTAATTGACAAACATGGAATTCATGTACAAACCTGTGAACTTATGCACTCATTTGTGGACAATATAGATTCTCCCCTACTTGACATAACATTTTATCCCAGCCAAAGTTTCCTACTAATCCTCTATAATGCTTTTTTTTCACCAATTTTTTGCACATTGATCCTTTTAGGATGTATTATTGTCATCCTCTAAATAAAAATTCTTCTTGCACAAAATAATCCATCTAATGTGTCAAGTATACACTTTTAGGCATTATGTATGCCTCCCATGCTTACCTAAAAACTTCATCTTGTGTGTAAAACTCCATCATGGATTCAAACCCCACTTTACTTCCATCTTTTTCAATATAAAACTATTTATATTGAGAAAAATATTTCATGTAAATTGACTAGCCCAAAATACAAAATTTAAACCATGAAAACTAAGCCACAATGCAAAAGCTTACTTCAAAATCTTCCCAAGTGTGACACCCAAAATTAACAAACTAAAACATTTAAAATTAAGGGGTAAAAATTATGGAATATTTTATTTTTTTCAAGAAAGAGATATCATGGTTTAAGGAGGTTTACAATTTTTGAAATATTTGACGTCTTTGTCAAAGACAACTAGCTTTGTTTGAGAGGCACGCTTACAGTTTCTCTTGCGGAAGAGGTAATCCCACGCCTTACCTAGCACTATAAATTTATCATTTTACTTTATTCCCGATGTTTAGATTTTTATATTAGTTATAAATTTATTAAAATAAACTATAACATTTAGAAATTATGAGGGTTATTTATTTAAATGTGAATACAATTACTAGCTCAAGCATGAGCTTATACCAAGGTAATTTATGGGTCTAAAGCTATTTTAATTTCAAAATTTATAAACAAATTAACAAACCCATATAACAATAAAATACACCTAACAAGTCAAAAATTAAACCTGTAAAAAGGTGGTGGGAGGGTGAAATGGGAGCCCTTTAATTAAATCATTTCCCTCCCTTAGATCTAGGGCACCAAGACCCAACTATAACTTCCCTTATCTCTTTCAATTCTTCATTTCACTCTCTTTGGTTCTTGTTTATATTCTAATTTTCTTAATACATGTCTATGACTTTAAGGATGGAGAAGGGAGGCTTCAATAAAAAATTTGCATTTGTAAGAGAATACACACATAGTTTGAAGGGGTGGGACGACCATGGCTACACACCGCACACACACACACACACACACACACACACACACATTCACGTGTTTTTTTAATATCTATAATCCATTTATATATATAACCTACACTTCATATGTATAGTAGTACTACCTCACTACCTATGTCTGTGTGTGTGTGTGTATATGTTATTTATTTTATACAAAATATACATATAGATGATTTTGCAAGTTTTATTTATGTAGCCAAATTCTAAACAAACTTGATATACTGTAAATAATGTGAACTCCAAAAGAAAATAGATCTCCTTCTTCATTATTGAATAATCAATTATAATGTTTCCTAAATAGGAAAACAACTCCCAACTCGAGTACCAAGCAAAACCTAACTGACTTTCACTGAATCTACTCTAGGTGGCAGAATTTACTATTTTTAGCAATTTACTAGAACATGCTATTCTTAGTAAGTTCGCATGCTTATTCGTATGGGCACAAAAATTGCCACGCATCTTCTACATTCCTAAATTAGAGGAATTTCCAACTTTCTAACTCATAATGCAACTAATAGGACTAAAATTAACTAATGCCCCAAAATAGGAAAAAATACCAAACTACAATTTTACTAATCCTAATTTTTCTGCCTTAAGATGGGCGGATTTAGGGCCCAAAAATGTTCTGAAAGTTTCCCCATTTGGTAGGGCAGGTTTCTGGTGCATTCATCTCATTGAAACATGTAGTTTAAAAAAAACAGACTTAAACAGACACCTGGAGCTCAAGTTATGACCTTGTCAAGTTTCTGCTAATTTTGGCACATCATTTATACAAAAGTATATAAATTTGATTTTGTAGATTTTATACATATATTTTAATACAAAAATATATAAAAACGAATATATATATATATCTATACTTACTTATTTTTTCCTTTATTTTATTAATTTGAGTTTGAGGATTTGGGGGGTACATTTAAATCCATCTCACACTACCAAGCTTTACCAGATTACAAGGGGAACTAGGGGCACTCCCATACCACTTATCACTCCATTAATGGGTTGGGTATAAGTCTTTGGTTCCTCCAAAGAATATAATGTGCATGCTACTTATCCCCCCACCTAGTAATTCTAAAACAAAAACCCAATTATCTCTCCACTAAGACAAGTCCCAAACCCCCTTGGTTCCTCCAAAAATAAACACAACAATTTACTTCGGTTTTATATCTATATATGCCTCTCAAATTACCCTACCTTCCCCCATACACACATCACACTTGATATCCTCACAATGGGTAATATCAAATGACACAACACATAATACAGTCACATACTACTCAAGAGAGCATATAAAACACAACATTCCATCGAATGATGCAAAAATAAATCAATAAAAAATTAAGAATAATGTGGAAGGTACCAACCTCTTACTCATCTTTTCCTCTTTCCAAACCAAGCTTCAAGAAATCCAAAAGCAATCCAGCATCATAAACCTAATACCAAGGCTTCCCCCCTAAAATGGAAAAAAACCCACTTAAACAGAAAAAGTTTCAAAGATTTCCCCCTTTAGGATGATGTCAAGTGGCAACCTCTTAAGTTCTCAAGGAAAATAAAATCCATAAAAAAGACATTAAATTAAAATCCATGCCCACATGGGCCAAATCAATTCAAAATCTAAATTCAACCATAAATTTTTAATGCTCTTACAAGAAAAAGAGAAGAGGGGTCAAAGTGGAAAAAATTCCAACTCAAAATAAACATCCCTTATTCCAAGAGTCATTTCAAAATCAAGTCACATTAAAATTAAATAAGGTTAAGTGGAAGGTATTTTAAGGCACTTTAATGGGGTAGGTGTAAGGATGACTTTTGTGAGTGTGGGAAAAGGTTTACTTGTCCCACACTTTACTCAAAAATGGCTCTAAAGGGGAGATTCAAAATTACCAAAAAGGGAAATATTTCAACCACCCCATCTAAGGAACAGTCAACCAAAATGGAAACACTCACCCCCCATGAACCATACTAAAATTAAACAACAAAAGAGATTAATCAAGCAATTTTAAATTGGCTAAGGTCAAGAAAGGGGTGAAAAACAATATAAGATAATAAAAATAATAAAACAAGCACTTGTCACCTTACACATGATCCCATCCCAAAAATATCCAAGTCTCGAGTAACTCATGTTGGCTAGGGAGCTTCACAGGAGTTATTCCTCCTCCATCCTCTTAGGTGTTTTTTATTGTATATATATTTGGTTCTTTACGCGAAGCCTTCGGTACCTGTTCATCATCTACACACTCAATGCACACATCATATCTGCCCAAATAGATTAACCAAATAACATCTATTTAATTCAAGATAAAATACATCAATCACACATACATTTCATAATCTCATTATAATTTAAAACATACTTAATTATAACCATAATCATCATTACAATCAAAATATAAGCAATACATAATCCTAAAATATCAACCATGTACATCTATCCAAAAGCAACAATATCTCAACGTGTCATGATATAACCATACTAGTCAAAATATACGGTTAGCACCCCTTACCAACTCAATGTCACCAAAGAAACATAGTCTAAGTAAACTAAAAATATAGGCTCCCCATGTCGATACAACATATACAATGAGTCACATGATGAAAACTATAATATGGAAGGAAATATTTATCCAAATAGCGTCCTAGGGAAGTGGCAACTACCCCAAGTCCCTCTTCTGGTCAGTTTTTATTTCGTGTTATGATAATCTTGACCTTTCATGTTATCTTAATGCATTGTATTAAAATCTATAATTATTCAAAATTATGTGATAATTTCACTTTTTCTATTCAGCAAAGCGTGGCAAAATACTAGTTCTCTGATAGGCCTAAAAAGGCCAATTTTGGTCATTTCAGGGCATGTGTGCATCCTCTAGGAAGGTTATGAAAACATCATAAACATATAGAGGTATTATTGGATAAATTTTAATGTTTTGGAAGTAATTTAGGGAGTTTTGTGGAATATTTGGTGGTTTTAGGGACAGTCTGTGTAAAAGCGTATTTTTAGGTGTAAGGAATGAATAGTCAAATTGTGTACCTAGACTTGTTTGGATGATTACAGGAGCTCCATAAGGAGTTATAATGCAAAAATTATGAAATTGAAATATGAAGGAAGCATATACATGGTGAAAAAAAAAAATTTTGTTCCAATACCTAAGAGCTTCTCAAGGAGATTCAACTTTTACAGGTGTACTTCGTTATCCTGATCAAAAAGGGGGAATTTTTTAGAGTTTTGGGAATAATAAATATCTAAACCTATGTCATTGATATTATAAGGTCTCCTGGAGTTATATTCATATATAATTTCATCTCAAAATACCATTCCAATCTTTGAGAGAGAATTTTTCAATTTCTTACTAGTGAAGTGTGTGCAAGCTCCATACTTAGCCAAATTTTTGACAACCACATGTAATCATTGGTCTTAAAACTTGCACCTGCATCTTGGATCTAGAAGATACGAACTGTTTGAGATTAAAATGGAACCATCTCTAGGTTGTGGGACCTTGCGCTATTGAGACAAATCTCCAGAGAAGGCCAGTTCCTTTATCTATTTCTACTGCTTTTACTACTCCTAGTGCTGACATGGGAAAATAAGCTAATAAATGCTAAGAGACCAGGGATAGAGGGGTAACATGAAAATGAACCACACTAAAAATTTTATAGCACTATAAAAATATGGATGAATACTATCTGTTCTGAGTGGGAATGAAAAGGGAACACGTGAAAGGAGGCTAGGCATGAGTAACACAACTTAAAACACATTTACCAGATCATTCTCATGGAACACAACTAAATATGGAACTGCAAGGGACATGAAGTGGCATAATGGACACATAATGTAAATGAAAGGAAAGAATAAGAATGAAAAAATGCTATGACAGAGAATAGTCACAAAATGATGCTTTTATTACTTCCAGAAATGCACGGAGCTATTACAATGGTGAAAGAGGTCAATATCCACATGCATGAGCCAGATCTAGAGGTAAGCAACTCAGAATACATAAAATATTAAGTTTTTAGAAAAAAATGTGTAAGGATACAGAGTATCCAACGTTAATAATGAGCCAAACTCTTACATTTATAGATGAATCTGTAGAAAGAGAAGAGGAGGGAAAACCTGAATTTGAAATAGAACCACCAACAAGAATCATCCAATGCCT
The DNA here is from genome assembly GCA_019776745.2 of Taxus chinensis. NCBI lineage: Eukaryota > Viridiplantae > Streptophyta > Pinopsida > Cupressales > Taxaceae > Taxus > Taxus chinensis. The sequence goes on along the minus strand of CM034153.1, from coordinate 121,724,600 downwards.
ACAAATCCACCTAAGAATCTATCGAATGAACTTCCCTAGGTCCATTTGGCATGTTGAAGGAGGAAGGAGGGAAAATCATATAAAATCGGGTGCTTGAAGCAATCATATCTTCTCATTAATGACCAGAGAGATATTTTCCCATTTCTCACCTACTAGATCTACTAAGAATTTGAATTTGAATGTCTAGCACTGTGGCTAATTTTAGTAGCTCTCTAACAATTCTAGGCACACACTGATTAGAGATTTGTATCAAAAGATATGGATGTCGATGGAAGTCAGAGCCTCCTACACATGCAAGACACGTGGCGTGTGTGAATTGGCTGAAAGAATGGTCAACTATGAAAAATGTTTATCGTTTCTGCCACGTGTCGCTCACTGATTTGTTGCAATGATTTGACACCCTATTGGTATGATTTTACTTGTTGTGTATAGTACACTCAGTCATGTCAGAAGATGACTTGGCATAAATGGGTGCAAAGGAGGGCATGAGGGAAGGGCATGCAGAAGAAAACATAGGAAGCCGCAGATGAACGCGTGCGCGATGCTCGCAAGGAAATGAGGAAAAATGGTGAGAATAGAATGCATGGTCAAGGTGAAACAATTATAAGATGATTTTTGGGCATGCCTGAGGGCCAAGGACTTAGTTGATTGAATCACATACAAGGTTTGCACGCAGGGTGAACATCTGCCAGGAAGAAAGTGAATGCACAGAAGATGCGTGCAAGGGGAAGATGGAACAAAGAAGAAAAGGAAAGGAAGAGAATATGGGGAAGCACATAAGGGTGCATGAGGAAAATAAAGGAATGTGTCAAGGGAACTTGAGCACTCGTAACCTTGCAATGAAGAGCTCAGAGCTAGAAGATGTATACAAGCTATCCAATTCACTAGGAGAGTTATTTGGATAACAATTTTGGTGACTTTTGGGGCCATCTACCTATTAGATGAAGGAGATCAGTAGCCTGAAGAATCCATTGGGCATGAAGTCTACTATGTAATCATTTGAATAATTTCCCCTAAATTCATTTGAAGGATCATTCTTGACTCGATTCTGAATCTTGCAACTACTGAAAATTGTCGCCATCTCGGAAACAAAAAAGAAGAGAGTGTGCAAGAAGCATGTGAGAAGAAATAAATATGTACAAAAAAACAATTTACATGTAACGCACTTGGAGAAATTAAAACTACTTTAATATATATGTAATGATGTAACAAAATTAATGGAAGGGTTTGAGATAGGTCCCATTTAGTAGGATCTATAGCGTGCTTCCATCAAGATGAGTTAACTCAAAAGAGTTAGCCTCTTTGCATGAACTGATGATGTATGGGCCACTCCAAAGTGCATAAAACTTTCAATGGCACCCTAGTTTAGCTTTGTAAGCATCCCATTTTAGAACTAAGTCCCCAAATTTGAAAGCTTGGGGCCTAGCCTTTCTGTCAATCCATTTCTCGTTGTTTACCGATGATGTTCTAGATTGATCATGGCATATTTCCTTAGTTCTTCAAGATTAACCAGCTCTTCCATTCTGATTTCTCTCTTGTTTATGCCTTCAAATTCCAGCTGCTAGGAAAGCGCTAATGAATTCAACTCTAGTGTCAAATCAATGGTATCCTCCTTACCATAGACAATTTTGTAAGCCAAATTTCCTATTGTCTTTTTTACTGTGATTCTATCTGCCTAGAGTGCACGCAAGACCTTTATATGCCACTATCTTTAGCTGATGTTCATTATGCGCTTCATGATTCTAATCAGGTTCTTATTTGTTAACTCTGCCAAACCATTTCCCTAAGGGTAATAGTCGAAAGATGTCTTCAAGTAGATGCTCACATTTAGCTCCAAATCGGTGATTTTAGTACCAAGTAAGATTTTGTATTATCAGAGATAATGGTGTTAGGGATGCCAAACCTTGTGACTATACCCTCGAGAAAGTCAAGGATGACTGACTTGGTTGATTCCTTGAGTGTGACGGCTTCTTTCCATCTGGTGAAATATTCCGTAGCTGTCAGCACCCACTTGTGTCTAGTGCTTGAAGGCAGATTGATCATGCTTATGAAGTCAAAACCCTATTGTGCAAAAGGTTGATCCGCTTGGATTGGTCGAAGGGGAAGTACTGCCAATTTTTTATTTCCTACAAAAAAGTACTTTCCTTGCATTTTGTGACCCACTTGTGTGTGTCTGCAAATAGGGTAGGCTAGAAGATACCTGCCATTATGATCTTCATTATCGTAGTTTTGGTAGAAAAGTGTCCACCAGAGAATCCATCATGAAATTATGCCAACATCTTTTCAGTTTACACGTTGTTGATACATCTTAACAGCACACCATCAAAATTATTCTTGAAGATAATTCCATCAACCAAAACATAAGGGATAGATTGTAACCTTAGATGTCTTCTCTTTACCTTGTTTAAACCATGAGGGTATGTGCCCTCAAAAAGGAATGTGATCATGTCCTTCATCGATTAACACATGCCAAGATCTCTATTCTACTCAAGCTCTACATGTAGAAGACCTTCATTTAGAAATAATGATCTCTCATATTCATTTTGCACATCCTCAGCAATCTACTTGCAAAGCATGCTACCCCTTACTAGTCTTATGGATTTTATGGTCATGTCATACTCCATAATTTTGGTCCGTGCTCTCTTTTCACTTATCTTTGTTCTCATGATGAAATATCTAACAGAATAGTGGGAGACTAATACCTTTATATGATTTGTGGTGATCATAATTTTGAATTTCTTGAGTGTGCGCATGATGGCAAAGACCTACTTCTCTGTGTGATTGTATCTTAATTTATAATCCTTTAACATCTTGTTGAAGAAATCCAATGGTTATTCCATCTCTTGTAAATTTTCTTGTGTTAGGACAACAATAATACTAGTATCAGTGCCATAATCATAAAGGATGAAATCCTTGGAATAATCCGGGTTGATGAGTGTTGGCATGCAAGTAATTTCTTGCTTGATTTTTTTGAAGCTTTCTCTTCCTTTTGTTTTCCATCTAAAGGATATGTCCTTCTTGAGCATCAAAGTGATGGAACGAACCAGTCCTGTAAAGTTAGGGATAAAATTCCTAACAAAGTTGATCTTAACAAGGAAGGATTGCAAGGCCTTTTTGTGTGCTGGTAGCGAAAGAGCAAGGATGGCTGAAACATGCTCAAGATAAATTTTGATGCCATCCTTTGAAACCAAATGGCCCAAGAATTTTCCCTGCAACACCGTAAAATTACACTTCTTGGGGTTAATAGACACCCCATAATTTATGCATCTCTCAAATACTTTCTCTAGGAGCGTTATATGATATGCACTCTACTTTGAGAAGACTGTTATATCATCAAGGTAAACCAAGATGAACTCATTGATATAGCCTTTGAGGGAAATTTCCATAGCACGCTAAAATTTTGCACCTATGTTTGACAAACCAAAGGGAATTTTTTGATATGCATATGTTCCCCACTTGGTTGTAAATGTCGTCTTGAATTGATCCTCTTCACTGACCAAGATTTGATTGAAGCCTGAATATCCATCTAACATTGACAATATTTGTGCGCTAGCCACAGTCTGCAAAATATATTCCATTGAAGGCAAAGGATAATGATCCTTTAGATATGCCTTATTCAAATCTCTGAAATAAACACAGAGTCTGATTTCACTAATCTTCTTGCACACTAGAACTAAATTTGTGACCCAAGTAGAGTACTTGATGGGAAAAATGATTTTTTCCTCAAAAAGTTTAGATAATTCCTTTCTCATGAGGGGCTCTATTTTTTTATTGACTGGTCGTTGCTTCTGTCTAAAGGGCTTGATACCAGGATCAAGATCAATGGATTGTTGAGAAACACTTGGATCAAAACCTTTGAGGTATTCATACTCCCATGAAATTATGTAACTGTATTTTTGACAAAGAGAGATGAAGTCCTACTTATCATCATGTGTGCAAGCCTTACTAAGAAACAACTCCTTTCCACATGTAATAGTGACTAGGGTGTAGTCTTCTTGTGTGGCATGCATATATTTTTCTTTACCCTTGAACTCATCATCAAGGATAAAAATTTTCTCTAAGGTGACCATCCCTTTAGGAAACTTGTTTTTCTTCACCTGTATTACTTGGTCACCATAGTTTTCATGCAAGTTAGCTTGCATGCTTGATGAAAACTTAGCTTCATTTTGGATGAAATGGATGATCTGCATGTCACTATCAAACACTTTCCAGTTGGTATTATTATCTGGAATGGATGGTCTGATTACCATATTAATGTAGTTAGTGTTTCCTTTGACAAAGTCCTTGGCAAGAGAGAATTGTGAACCAAGAGTGGCCATTTGATCAGCTTCTTTGTTCATTTTTTTTGACACCTCCTGCAAGTTTAGAGGCTCAAAGGTCTCAAGGAGGTTCCAAAATATGTGTTTATAAGATTTGAGAAGCTTATTATTTTTCAAGAACTTGTTGGTAACCTAATGGATGACCAACTTTGTATCCCCAAATATTCGTAGTGCCTTAATCTTCTACTTTTCAGCAATCAGCAGACCATGCACCAACACCTCATATTATACCACATTATTGGAGCATGTAAACTATAGCCTATGCGTGAATAATAATTTCTCATCCTTGGGAGAAATGAGAACAAGTCCTTCTCCCGCATTGGTTCTACTTTTGGAACCATCAAAGTATAACTTCCATAGGCAAGGTTCAACTTGGTCTTTCTTGAGCACACACAACAACACAACTTCTTCTTCAATAATGTAGTAAGTACCAAGCCCAGTTTTGTAAGTCTCTAGTTCTTCAACATATGGATCAAATTTATGGTTCCTTTCCACTCATTCATAAAGTACTATGTCAGGAATAGAGGGTGGAATAGGCTACTCTTTGGGAATTGAAGCTTGTTCTTGGATTAAACAGTTGGCTTGGAGAGGGGATAGGACATATGACTCTACATGATAAGAAAATATTGGTTTAGCTTGTATGGAAAATTGGGTACCATACCTTTTCTTGAGTAACATATGAGACCAATAAGAAGATAAGTAACCACCCACTTGAGCAGTGAAATATTTTGATAGACATAGGGAAAACAAAGGAGGTAAGTCAATGATTGACCTATCTTGAGTGATTATTAATCTTAGACATGCATGAATGGTCAACTCAAGATCCTTAATGAATCCTAAGGTATTGACAGTTGAGTCGTCAAGTTGAAGGAATCCTTCAGACAAGGGGCTATACCTAAGACCTAGGACATCAACTATCTTCTTGGGCATAACATAGGTACTAGTGCCCAAGTCTATCATGCAATTATGGAAAAATATGGTTTCCTATAATCAAGGACATATCAAATGGTGGGGTTTTAACAACCTTACTTTTTTATCCTCTTCTTGGTAGATGTTGATAGAAGCGCGCAAATTTTGTATGTCTGGATCAGTGCACGGAGTTGTGTTAGAGCTTCATGTAATAGATGCCGCTAAGATGGAATAGTCAAGGCATCCCACATTGTGACATTTATATTTTTATTCTTCATCTGTTCAATAATGCTAAATGGAAGACCCGCTGACTTGTGTATCTGGGGAACAACATCCATTTTTTACTATTCAAGCATGGAAGCAAGAGTTTTAACTAAAGCAGGAGATTGACCTACCAAAGGAGGGGCACGTGTTATTTCAAAAGCATTGTGCAGGGCCTCTTGTGTAGGGACTTGAGCACTCTCACTACTGGATACCTTGGCTGCTTCTTTTTTCTTTTAAGGGCCACTCTACATTCCTGGGAGTGTGACCTACACGCCTGACTCCAACATTCTCTTCTTATATCTTGTTTTTTCCTCAACTTGGGCACACGGTCTGGTTGTATCATATGTTTTTTGGTTAATAGCATAGAAGTCCTCAGCACCAAAGAAAATCAAATTTTCCTCTGGAGGAGCTTCTATTCTTCCTTGGTTTTCTACTTCTGAGGCACTTGTTGAAGGCTCGTAGGCTGAAGTATTTTGGATCATGTAGGCTTGGGCATGCACAACATTCACATAGTAATATTGACTATGAGGCATTTTGTAAGGGAAACATCATTCTGACTCTTGCACCAAATTGTTCTAAACTAGAACGAGTGCCTGACTTATACTAGGTACTAGAAGAGAAGGCATAGGAGGAACAACTTGCAAGGTTAGGTGCATGCCATCTATCATTTTGTTGGTTAGGCATGTATCTTTGGTTTCCATATTGATTCCACCAAGGATGCTTGTTCTGGCTATGCACCGGATTATAATTTCCTCTATACGGTCACACGTATTTCTTTTCTAATGATATGACTTTGTTTGATAAATTTCTTATCAGAGCCTTTTATTCTTCATCCTCCTTTTGTTGCAATGGAGATTACGATGTAGATGAAACTGGTTACACACCTCATTCAGGAATAGGAATAGGGGCCAAAGAATTTTGGGGAATTTGTGATGTTTCTGGGAACAAGGGAATAGGAGATCTAGGAGCTATCTTTCCCACCTGAATAAGACTATTTTTTGCCCTTATTGTAATACTATATGCAGTTGGTAAGGTCCTACCTCCCATAGATTGAATCATGATGGAGATATCATTGTTCAACACCTTTAGATAATACAGAAAAGTTTGCTAGGTTGTAGGCCTTACCATAATAGGGATTATGTCCCAAGTCTTCTGAAATTTAATGTTGAAATCAGTCATCTTCTCATTTGGCTCCCTTCTTGTTATTATCAATTGCTCCACTAGAGATAGGTGATCTGAATTATCTTCAAAGTAATATTAATGAGTTGTTCCCAACTCATCCTAGGTCGTAATAAATTCTTGTCTTAAGCCTCGGTACCATTAAAGAACTTTACCTTTGAAAGAGGTTGCAAGTAGCCTTACAGATACATCATCATGTGCTATCAGGTAGAATGAACATACGTTTTCTATATCATGGATATTCTCCTGAGGGGTGACTTGATTCTCACTAGTAAAGTATGGATTAATTTTGAGCACACCATTTGGCATGTCATTTTGCATGGCTAGTACCAAGGGACTCCCTCCTATGAAGTTAACAAAGTTCCTCAATAAAGGAGGTGGCTGATGTGTCATGGCAGGGCATGTGGGTTGTCTTATTTGAGGAGGAGTTGAATGGGTGAGGCACGCAGGAGATAGAGATGCATGCAAGGGCCTTCTAGAATAGACTCTTCTTGGGGATAACTAGAGGTGCTCAAAATAATATTTAGCTGCTGCAAATCTTCTTATATGCACTCTTCTCATGAAAGATGCTCCGGACTACTAAAATAGAGATCTGGAAATTTTGTGAATCATCAAATGTGTTGAAATGATCCTCCAAATTCTGAAATACTAACTCCACATACCAGAACTTAGCAATATGAAATTTAAGATTTCATTTCTGGTCCCACCGGGTGTGCCAGAAACTGTTGGTCTTCAAAATTACACTTGCATCTTCAATCTGGAAGAACTGAGCTGTTTGAGATCACAATGGAACCATCTCCAAGTCGAGAAACCTTGCGTGCTTGAGACAGATCTCTGGAGAAGGTCGGTTCCTCTATCTATTTCTACTGCTACTACTACTCCTAGTGCTAAAAGAGGAAACTAAGCTAATAAATTCCATGAGACCAGGGATACAAGGATAACATGAAAATGAACCACACTAAAAAGGTAATAGCACCAAAAAAAGAGGAATACTATATGTTATGAGTGGGAATGAAAAGGGAACGCATGAAAGGAGGCTAGGCATGAGTAACACAGCTGAAAATGTGTTTATCAGATCATTCTCATGGAACATGACTAAATAAGGAACTAAAAGGGACATGAAGTGGCACAATGAACACACAATGTAAACAAAAGGAAAGAATAAGAATGAAAACATGCTAGGATAGAGAATAGTCACAAAACAATGCTTTTATTACTTCCAAAAATGCATGAAGATGTTACAATGGCGAAAGAGGCCGATATCCACATGTATGAGCCAGATCTAGAGGTTTGCAACTTAGAATACATAAAATATTAAGTCCTTGGAAAAAAAATTCATGGGTTAAATTCCTTAGTTTATTCTATCACACTAAGATCTCTTTGTCAAAAACATAGAAACATTCTAAAAACATCATCTAGTAATTCGAAAGCTAAAACTTCCCCTTGAGTTTCACCACCAATCCATCCCATGTCTTGATCTTCTACTTGAAATTATACACCTAGTTAGTCTAGATATTCTCCCATGAAAGAGATGCATGACCTTTCAAATTTGTGCACAAAAATTTGAACTTCTTTGGATCTTCCATTTCTTCAAACTCAAAATTATTTTCCATAACCACTATCAAATCCATGAGCTCAAATGATTCTAAACTACCAAAATAAGAAGGGGTATATAACTTAGGATTATTCCATATCCTATTAATTTCATGATGAAACCTACCCTCAAGAACATCTTTCACTTCCTCTTCTTCTACATTTTCATTCACATTCACATTCTATATTCCTTATTGCACGGATTTAAATTCATCATTACTATGATATTCTAAAACAACACCTTAGCATTATGTAGATTCGTGGCCTCTAAGAGAGATTTTATAGTTTACATAATTTTGGACAAGTCCTCAACTCTCACACCCTAATTTTGGTGTCCTACATTCTTATATATTTTTTTTTTAATCTTTTTATTTCTTTAAACCTATGATCACAATGTATTCAATCTTCTAGACAACAATAATTTTGTTGGAAGATACTTATAATCACCTTCTACCCACAATCCACACTATGGAATTCCATAAAAAATTACTATGTAACTCTCTCACTCAAACTTTTTACCCAATAGTTTCAAGTTGGATGATATCTTCTACAATTTTCTATTCACTCACAAATGTGGAAAACCACAAAGATATGTAGTTCCTCTACTTGCAAGAAAATTAAGCCCACTCTAATACCAAATGACCCTAATAAGGTGATGGTGCTTAATGAAGAACTTCCTTACACCACATAACCTCCATAATATGCATTAAATCAGCAGATGGAAACATACATTAATATAAAGATCAAATACACATATATTTGAAAAAAGTAAAGGTTTCAGATATCTTATTTAGAAAAATAGCACCATCATACTGATTATTGATGATTCATCCTTTTAAATGGAAATTCATCACACCTAATATCATTGCGACACTCTCAATTTTTTTTACACCATTACTATGGATACTCATCTATCATCATGATTTGGTGAGACTTAAGGTCTACTCTTAAGAAATTTAAGTTCCCCCAGAACTTGCATTAATTTCCTAAGGTAACTATCTCTACTTATATATCCACTCACATCACCACCCAAGACTCCTAAATTTATAGATGTTTAATGTAATGATCAAAGAAACAAATAATAAACCAAAAAAAAGTAATCGGTCTTCTCTAAAACGTGTTCCTTCAAACATTTAATTATTCTAAGTATATGGTTATAACAAGATTCCTTGGATAATACTATGCACTGGTCAATTATATAAAACATGAAACATTATGTGAGGAACCACACACTCCACAAAAATTATGCATTGAAATTATGCACTCAACATAAATAATATTGCACTCCACATATTTTTATTAACAAATTTATGTAATGCATGATCTATATAATAATTCACAAAATTTAATTATAGCTAACTCAAATTGTTCAACTATTTTTGGTTGATACAAGATTGCATGTGAATCTAGATGTTCTTACATAAAATATGTGTGTACTAGTAATTATTCATTTCATGAGCATAATTCTAAGTATATATTAAATTTAAGAGATTATAACTATATGGAGAGACATCTTACAATGGAATCAAGGTTGGTGGTAAACTATAATGTCGAGAAGTTGTTAAAAATGAATGGTTGCTATTAAATTTAATGTTCTATTTAACTTCTAGAGGGTAGTATTTTTTTTCCTTTTCACCATCATTGGAATAATTTATCCTTTCTTAGAGAAGGGTAGATGCAAAAAAATGGGGGTCAAATTTGGGGCCACTTTATCCATTTTCACAAATGACATACATCCTTTGAAAAATTGTATACACCCTTTATAAAATTCTTTCCAAATATATTTTGAGTAGATTTGAGGGATAAAATATAAAAGGGCTTATACTCTTTGTATTGAAAAGTATGTGCACGTTTTTTACTACAAAGGGCATATACCCTTTGTAGTTAATAACATAAAAAAACATCATAGATGTTTAGTGGGATCCCATTTTCTATAATAGATAGGGAGTTTAGAAGCAATGAAACTAGTAGGAAAAGGCTAAGAAACAACTTCAAGTGCAAGTGGATTGTGAAGTGAATGAATATAATCCATAACATGAGAAGAAAGAGATGCACCTTGTTTTAATTGTAGTATTTGAGCTTGTAATATATGAAAAATAATTTCAAGGGCTTGCATGCTAGATGAAGAAATGTGGGTCCTACATTATGAAAACCCATGAGTTGAAGAAAGATGACTTGGATCTTGTTGGTGAGAAAAAAAATTAGGTATGGAAAATCATGTGTCTCCACGAACGTTCACGGGGCTACTCCCCTCTACATTGAATGGTACAATTCCCACTATTGAATGTAACTAATCCTAATCTTATCTAAACTGCTATGGGTGGAAAAATTGATCGGGGATCACACAAGCATACTTCACTGAACCTGTGGCAAAGTGCTTCTATGAGGTATAAGAGAGGAAATTACAAAGATGAGGGGAAAGGAGATAAATTATGCAAGGGATATTATTACCGTGAGTATTAAATCAGAGTCTCACACCTAGTAACATGAGTAGTTCATCATTCAATATAGAGTAAACAAAATGAATCTAGCAGAATTGATGAATCAAAACACAAATTCTTCATATCAACTTACCGAAGATAGAAATCTCTTATGTCACTATGCTACAAAGTGTGTAAATAGGGAAATATAAGAACCATGAGATTCCTATAACAACCATGCTTATTTCACCAGCAATGAGAGGAAACCATGCATACAAGGTTGCACACATTCATACATCTTAAAAAGCAGAAACTCTATTCCTTGACTGACATTTACACAAGTTATACATAGCAAAGGAGAAGAAGAAAACATGCAAAATAAATGTATCTTTATTTCATGTATATGGATGACACAAAGTCCAACAACATATTACAATCAACACTTTCTATAAAGTATAGAATTTTCAGCATGCAATATCTTATATGTAATTTTCATGATCCTTTGGAATGGAGGATCCATCCCAATTTATAGCAATATGGATTGACATCTCATCTTCCTTATATGAATCTTCATATTCCCATTCCACTTGTCACATTTCATTTTCCTCTAGAATAGACAAATTAAATATTTCTCTTATAATTTTGAGAAAATACTTTTACATTTACAAAATATGTCACTTAAGTGAATAGGATAAACCAAAATGATTATGCCCAACAAATAATTAGAAAGGAGAGAGAAAGAAGAGGGAGAAAGAGATAAGGATGGAAAAAAGAATGCCAATGAAGATGATGTCATGCCGCCTTCGCCTCGTTACATGACTGGTCTAATGAAATGTCCCAATATGGTGAACTCTGGATCACTGACCTTTTTATGCCATGGGACCTCCTTTGGATGATGCAAAAACACCTAGAACCAAGTCTTTTAAAACACTTGTTGAGTAATCACCTTGATGACCGCGGGAGTTGCTCACTAAGGTCCACTTCGAAGAAGCTTGAGGGTAGAAAATGGTCTCTGATGACTTCTACTACATAGCCACATTGTTGTACTCATTAGGAAGATTTGATAAATTGAAATTTGAACACTTTTTCCCACCAATGATGATCATAATTACTCCATGCTACATGACGCACAAAAATCTCGGCCACAGAGTGAGTGTTGACAAACATTGTTTCAGGACTTCCCAATGTGAGCTTGGAATGGACACATGCACTATTCACGATGATCCCCTTTGATACTCAATTGATGAACTAGTTCAACTTGTTGATCTCTCTATGACTAACTTATTTCGAATATACTATCTCTCAGAGTGATGAAGATGGATCCACATGCTACGTATTACGATGCCTTTTATTAGTTCTTAGCACACTTGAATTCAAGACAATGCTTCCAAGACCAATATGAAGTTATCAATGCTTTTTTTGGCCCTTGGAATCATCTTGCAATCCCATCAGGATGAAAAAATTCAGAAATATAAGTTAATATGGAGATGGTAGCAACTTTCTACAACTGCAGCTGAAAACTGTTATTTTTAGAAATCAGCACCCCGGGGCTGTTATTTCGAGCAGGCTACTTTTTTGGTCTTTTTGTTTACATTGAGGAGTTCCCTTCATGTTCCGAGCTTATTATATATGTTTTGGGTTCAATTCTACACATTTTCCATTTTTGGAAAGTTTCTTTTTTGCTTTTTTTTCTTTTTTGACTTTTTAACCCGTGTGCCTAAGTTTTCAATCTGAAAGATTTTTAGTGTCTGTTCTTTCAAAGGAGTTTTCCATTTTTGGAAACTTACTAAAAATTGTAAGTGTGAACCAACAAAACTTTTTATTTTTAGAAGCTGAAAATCACCATGTCAGATTAATGAGAAAACCTTGGATTATTTCTAGGTTTTTTATTTAGATGCTCTGTATGAATTTTCAGGTGAAACCTCTTCCCGGATTGATGGAAAATGAAGGAACAATACCCTAGGGAACAGAATTTCAAATGAATGCCATTAAAAAATAGGGACTCCTTTAGAGGTTTGGTTTTTTTCAACTTCAAGGTGTTTAGATGGATAATATTTTATCCAATTTTTACTGAGATCGGATGCATGGTTTGGGATATATGATCAATTCTTCATCTTGGAGCCTAGGGTTTCTGACAGCTCATACTCTTGAGTTTTTCTTGAAAATCCTATATTTATTCATTATAACAATGATGAAGGATGATGAAAATATGGTTGAGGTTTTTTAGAAGGTGTGATAGCATCATAAATGGAGGATTGAAGGAAATGCTAACAATTGGAGAAAACATGTACGTGTGTGAGAGAAACAGCTAGTAGCAGCCCGAGAGTTAGAATTTTCGTGTAATTTTTTGTTTTGGATTGAGTCAAATTTTTGTGCACTAAGTTCTTGGTGCATTTGGTAAAAAAAACTTCTCCCTAACCTTATTGGGCCACTTGGCATCACATGATTCATAGTTGAGCTTGAGCAGGGGGCTTAGAAAAGCACCTTTGGGTAAAATTTTTAGGTAAGGTGCTTGAAAATTGTGAATTTTATTGTTGCATATTTTCATGAAAATATATAGCTCTAGCTTGGGGACATATCGTGGATCTATCACAATGACGATATCACATGAGAACTCCAGAATCTCAATACAACCCATCACATTGACCATTGCCTTATCTATTGTGCCTTAGAGTCACCGGAAATAGATACTACACAACTTGCTTTATTGAACACACACACACACACACATAGGAGGGAAACACATGAAATGGGGAAACAACACACGACAGAAAAAGGGAAACGATTTTATAGGGGGGATATTTATAGAGGTGAAGAGAGAATATACACATACCTGACAAGGGGTTGAGAGAAGTACATGCCATCATGAAACAACAGATTGAAGTCTAACCTTTGAAGCACAAAAAATATTATTTGATCAAACCATGCTTTTGTGATGGCTTTGTATGGCTTGAGAAGAATACAGTTGACCATAATTCCATCTTCCTACTCATACTGCATAGAGAAAATTCTTTCATCTAATGAACACTTCATCACTTTCTCAACACTCTTGTACCATGATGCTTTCACTTGACGCTCTGCGATCATAAGACACCATTCTTCCCTATCTTCACAAGTAGGAAAATATTTTTCCTCTTTGAATTTCCACTTTAAATCATATCCTACATCAGCAAGGCACTTGGGGGAGAGATAACAAACTGATTTTCTTCCCTTTTAACAACTTATTTTTATGTCCCGCTTTATTTCTCTGAGAAAATTTTTTCTAGAACATGTTCCACATCATTGACATATGAGTCATCATCATCTTTGAGGGCTTGGTGAAACATTAAAACATGTTTAAGACACAGTGGAGTTTGGGAGGTAGGTGAAATCTGATTTTGAATCGTTTCACTAGAATCATGCACATTTTCACTTTGTTTTCTAGAACAATTCTCTTCAATGCAAGCCCACTCAAAATTTTCATTACCATCTTCCTCCATGGCAGGGATGTTGACTTCAAAATCAATAATATTCCATAACCTTCCTTCTTTTATGATCACGAACCTCTTCACACTATGTGAAATAAAAAGACATGCTTTCACATTCACTCTGACCAACTGAAGGGAAGACATCGGGTTCATCCATTGGCTCTGTCTCGGCATCAAACATTAGTTTATCAAAAAGAGGAGCAAAAATTTATTTTTCTTTATATTTCATCTCCATAGCCCGAGTCAATATTTCAAGACTGATATGAGGATCTTCAGTTTCTTCTACACCCTTCAAGATGTCTTGCATTGATGGTTCTTCCAATTTTTCCATAGATTAATCTTCACCTTCATTGGAAGAGTCTTAATGTTATGCCTCCTGGGGATGGTTGAAAATATTATCCATACCAGCCCATGATTCATTTGAAACATCCTCATTCACCTCTTCCATGCTTTGTTTCCCAAGATTCACTCTCTTACAAGAACATGCATACTTGACCCATCACACCTTCTGACAAGGAGAAGAGGTCAAAGCTTCATGGGAAGGGAAATCCTTTGAGTTCAAAATCCATGTCATCCTCCTCTTGGTAGGAAGTAGAGAACCGTGTTGGGGAAACATTATGGGAAGAATTTTCAGCTACATCTTGATTACTCATTATTAAATGCTCTTGCTTATATGGAAAATTAAATAATTCATACTCACCATGGTGATCATCCTGCTCCTTAGGTGAGAAGATGTTGTGCTCGATCTATTAATTATCCTCAACTTTGAAAATTACATTATCCTCTCCCATTTTGTTATCCATGATTTAATCGGGGAGGGAATTGGATTGTCTCCACTTCTTCATGCAGTATATCACTTTAAGAATCAAAATAGGAGGGAAAATCAGCCACGACCATCTTGAATTATTCATCTTCGGTCCATGAGGTAGGATATATCTCTTGAAATTTTTCACATATCTCAATTATGTTATTAATCGAAAGATCAAAATTTGAAAGGAGATTATTCGTGATTACCTCAAATACATCTTGTATTTCCTCATTATTGATGGATTCTTCAGAAATCATTAAATCATCCATCATGCAACAAGAGTCTTCCTTTGAATCTGTTTATCCTCCAACATGTCGTTCCTTGACCTAAAAATAATTGGTGAATGGCAGTTCCATCTCCACGTGTTCTATCTCCATGATGTTGCTTTAGTTCTTGTCAGAAGGTTTAAGGATAAGATCTTCTTCAATATCATCCAAGAATCATTTAGGGATGAACACTTCATGGTATGGGAATCCATCAAGGTCTTCTAAAGTTTCTTTGTTGTTGACAGCATGAAGTGATTCAAGGTATTCAAACCTTCTTTGCACATCCAGAGTGCACCTCTAAATTTCTTGATAGGATTCGTGGTCATGATTTCCTTCTATTATTATTTGAACCCTTTCCACATCATTCTTCACTACTATATGCGAGGAAGTCATCTATAGATAGGTTGAATAAAGTTAATGTTCTCACTTTTTCAGTGAGATGCGTGAGGTTAAAAAATTATTCTTCAGTGGATTCCACACCACCTTGTCTTTCTTCATCTTCTATAAGATTGGTTTGATTCTCTTTGAAAGGCTGCATGATAAGATCCTCTTTGGCAGTGCTAAAAAATATTTTAGGGATGAAAACCTTGTAATATGAATGATCTTTATAATCTTCCTCCATTGAAAAATAGCCTCTTCTTCCTCCTTGCTATGGGATGCTTCAAGTTGTTCATACATCTCTTGCAAAGATTCAACATATTTCAACATTTCAAGGTAGAATTGAGTATTGAAATTTCCTTTCATAGTGCTCATAATTCTTTTCATATACTCAAGTTTTAAAATGCCCATTTTATCATTTCTATATGTGAGGAAATCATCCCAAGGGAGGGTGATGAAATACATGGCTCCAAGTTTTTCAATCGATTGTGCATAACTGAGAGTGTTACCTTCAAATTTTTTCCTTCTTGGGATTCACACAACACCTTGTGTCTTTTTCATGCATCTTTAAACCATTTCTTATCTTCTCCTTCAACGGAATTTTTTTTTATTTCCTTTGTCTAACTATAGATTATGGATTAAATTAGGAGTCTCTTTTATCATTCTCAAATTTTCCTTTTTGCAAAGACCGGTCCAGAACCATGGCTGGTCAACAATATTCTTTTCTCCTTCACGATCTTCTTCTTCTTCCTCATTGTCACTAATTGGTACTTCACTCCAATCTGGAAATTTATTCATTGTGATGCAGGAAACGAACGTGACAGGGTTCATTCTTTGACAGAGTTTCCTTAAAAAATGATCTTCTTTGAAATCTGATTTTTTTTTGTATTTTTCATTTTTGGGCAAAGATATTTTTTAGGCACACTTAGGAAAATATCTCCCTAGTGGAGTCACTAAAAAATTTTGGTGAGAAAAATTTTGGTATGGAAAATCACACATCTCCACCAATGTTAACGAGGCTACGATCCTCTACATTGAATGGTACAACTCCCATTATTGAATGTAACTAATCCTAATCCTATCTAAAATGCTATGGGTGGCCAAATTGGTCGGGGATCACACAGGGACACTTCACTGAACCTGTGGTAAATTACTTGTAGGGGGTATAAGAGAGGAAATTACAGTGATGACGAGAAAGGAGAGAAATTATGAAAGGGTGATTACTACCGTGAGTAGGAAATCAAAGTCTCACACCTAGTAACTGGAGTAGTTAATCATTCAATATAGAGGAAACATAATGAAGCTAGTGGGATTGATGAATCAAAACACAAAGTCTTCGGATTCACTTGCCGAAGATGTAAATGTTTTGTGTAACTATGCTTACAAAGTTTTTAAAATAGGGAAATAGAAGAACCATGAGATTCCTGTAACAACCATGCTTATTTCGCCAACGATGAGAGGAAACCATGTATACAAATTTGCACACATTCATACATCTTGGAAAGAAGAAAATCCATTCCTTGACTGACATTTAAACAAGTTGTACAAAGCAAGGGATAAGAATAAAACATGCAGAAGAAATGTAGCTTTATTTCATTTATATGGATGACACACAGTCCAACAAAATATTACAATCCACAATTGCTACAAAGTGTAGAATTTTCAACATGCAATATATTCTATGTAAATTTTAGGATCCTTTGGAATGGAGGAGACATCCCAATTTACAGCAATAGGAATTGACCTCTCATCTTCGTCATATGACTCTTTGTATTCCTATCCCACTTGAGACCTTTCATTTACATCTAGAAAATACAAATTACGTATTTCTCTTATAATTTTGAGAAAATACTTTTTAGATTTACAAAATATGTCACGTAAGTGAATATAAAAGAACACAATGATTACACCCAACAAAGAATTAGAAAGGAGAGAGAAAAAAGAGGGATAAAGAGAGAAGGAAGGCAAAAGAAACATCGGTGAAGATGATGTCATGCCACCTTTGCCTCGTTTCCTGACTGATATGATGAAATGTCCCATTGCGGTGAACTATAGATCTCTAACATTTTTATACCATGGGGGCTCCTTTGGATGATGCATAAACACCTTTAACCAAATGTTTCTAAACACTTGTTGAGTAATCACCTTGATGACCACAGGCGTTTCTCACTAAGGACCACTCCGAAGAATTTTAAGGGTTAAAACCAATCTCTGATGACTTCTGTGACATAGACACATTGTTATACTCATCATCAAGATTTGATGACGTAAAATTTGAACACTTTGTCCCACCAATGATGATCATAATTCCTCCATGGTACATGATGCAAGATATCTCAGCCATATAATGAGTATTGAGAAACACTGCTTCAGCACTTCCCAATGTGAGCTTCGGATGGACACATGCACTATTCATAATGATCCCCTTTGATACTCAATTGTGAACCAGTTTGACTCAATGATCTCTTTGTGACCAAATTATTTTGAATCTCTCAGCTCTTCGATTGATGAAGATGGATCCATATATTGAGTACTGCAATGCCTTGCATTAGTTCTTAACACACTTGAATTCAAGACGATGCTTCCAAGACCAATATGAAGTTATCAATGCTATGTTTGGGCCTTGGAATCATCTTGTAATCCCATGAGGATGAAAAAAATTAGTTATATCAGCTACTACAGAGATGGTAGCAAATTTCTGCAACTAGAGCTGAAAACTGTTATTTTTTTTAAATCAAGACCTCGGGGCTACTATTTTGGGTAGGCTAATTTTTTGGTCTTGTTGTTTACAGTGAGGAGTTACCTTCATGTTCCAAGCTTATTACAGATGTTTTGGTGTCAATTCCAAGAACTTTCCATTTTTGGAAAGTTGTTTTTTTCTTTTTTGCTTTTTTGACTTTTTGGCCCATGTGGCCAAGTTTTTAATCTAAAAGATTTTCGATGTATGTTCTTTCAGAGGAGTTTTTCATTTTTGGAAACTTAATAAAAATGGTAAGTGTGAACCCATAGCACTTAATATTTTTAGAATATTAAAATCCCCGTGTCGTATTGACGAGAAAATGCTAGATTCTTTCCGATTTTTTGATTTAGATGCTTTGTATGACATTTCAGGTGAAACCTCTTCCTGGATTGACAGAAAATGAAGGAAGAAAACCCTAGGGAAAAAAATAAAATGGTTCCCATTAAATATTAGTGACTCCTTTAGAGGTTTTTTTTTTCATCTTTAATAAATTTGGATGAAGAATATTTTCTCCAAGTTTCAGTGAGATCGGATGCATAGTTTGGGAGATACAATCAATTCTTCATCTTGGAACCTAGAGTTTATGACAGCTCATACTCTTGAGTTTTTCTTGAAAATCCTTTGTTTCTTCATTGTAAAAATTATGAAGGATGATGAAAACATGGTGGAGGTGTTTTATAAGGTGTGGCAACATTAGAAATGGATGATTGAAGGAAATGCTGACAATTGAAGGAAACTTGTGTGTGTGTGAGACAAGCAGCTAGTGGTAGGTCGACAGTTAGAATTTTCTAGTAATTTTTTGTTTTGGAATGATTTGCACTTTTTTCCACCAATTTCTTGGTGCATTTGGTGTGAAAAATTTCACCCTAACCCTATTGGTCCACTTGGCATCACATGATTGGCAGTTGAGCTTGAGCGGGGGGCTTAGAAAAAGTACCTTTGGGAAATAATTTCATGTAGGGTATGGTTGTCATGCTTGAAAATTGTGAAATTTCTTGTTGCACATTTTCATGACAATAGATCTCATATCCAAATAACAAAAAAACTTTGCAAAACCTTTTCCCCATTCTAATTCATTCTACACATGCCAATGTGTCTCTCATAGGCCTAGGTGAGTTTATTTTTATAATTCATTTTGTTAATTTGTTATTTTTTATAAATTATGGTTTTTGAAATAGAAAATAAACGTTTCAATTTTATTTTTTAGAAATATGTGTTAATGGAGGAATTTTTTATAGGAAATGTGGAAGGGATGAATAAAATATTGATAATACAAAATAAAACCCACTTGAAAATGAAGTATAAATCCGCAAGAGGCCCATAGTCATAAAGAAGAGGAAATATTACAACTATATAATATAAACCAAAAACAACTAGAAATAATCATAAATAGCTTGTGTGATTCCTCAACCAACAATACACAAGGTGATCTTGAAAATATGTGGGAAAGTGTTTACAATGAAGTAAAAAATGTTTTGTGGTGATTATATTTAATGCAAAGTGAAAGAGATGCAACTAAATGATTATATGTTGGCAGACTGTCATTTGATGTCATAAGGGGAATGGAAATATCAAAATAAAAAAAAAAATTCTTTGTTTCATAAACCTGTAAATAATGATCCACCACCAATGAGAAGGAAAAACTTTAGCATCGATTGGTGTATCCATGAAAAAATGAAAATAAAATAAAATTTGGACATGTGGTGGATGGGTCATTGTTGAGCCTATGTGTAAGAATAACGAGGTTCTATTTTTAATGAAACATATATTATGTTTTTTTGGTTAATAGGAAGCCAAATTAATTTGATATTAAAGCATATCAATGAAGATGAGGTGTGTCATCATATGAGATACTAGGTACTAGGAGAGATCAAAATGTACAGAACCATCCCCGAGAGATATGATGATAAAGGTACATGTTTTCATCCATAGTTAAATTTATCACAATGCAAGTAGGGATACCATTTAGGAACTTACCAATTTGACAGATACATTGATCTTGTATAGGAGGCATACTCAAGGTACATAGATTTCTCATATTATAAGTGATACTAGTAACAGTATAAGTCATAGTGTCCCTCATAGTTTTGATGGTTCAAATGGTGGTACATATGACTATTTATGTGGTGGAATAGATAAGTGGAATTTCATTTTATGTACATCAATGTACCTTTCTTGGGAAGATGTGTTTTAGATCATCTATAAAAAATACATCTATATATCATGCACGCCTATTTGTAAATCCTGATGATACCACTTTGTGTTAGTAATCTACATATCACTATATATTATCCATGGTTACTCAATCATCTGGAGATGTTACATAGAGAGATGTAAAGGATGTCCATGTATCCCCTACAATTACTAGAGCATTTAAGGGAAATACTGAGCGAGATATTGCGGGCATAACTATTTTTTATTACTTATTCGCAGAGGTAATTAATCCTAAATTTATCGTATGTAAGTAATAATGAATTTTTCTTTATATGTGTTTACAAGTAATTGATTCATAATTCTAACTTATTCCTTTTGTTTCTTGTATATTCGATGGAGGAGGCCATGACCACCTCTCTTAGATTAGATTTTATTTATGAAATAGTTATTAGTGTTGCAAATGCAAATATGTAGGTATGTTTTTGAAATTGATTGAGGTATTACCGAGTTATTTATTATCTATTAATGTTGATAGATTGTTAGCTCTATTTTTACATGTAAATAGTAACATGTTGGTGTTTTATTGCAGCCATCAAAAAATGAACATATCAAGGGAGTGTTTCCCAAAACCCAATTTATACCCCATAAAAACTATAGGCTACTCAAGTGGTGAGAATAGATAGTTTAATTTTTATTTATTATTTCAGATAACATTACTTTAAATTTAAATTTTATTTAGTTTTATGAACATCTTTAACCCTTTATGCACTCTTATACTCTTTAGGATTCACAAACTATGTACTCAAGCTCTCCTAGAGTGAAAAAAATATTTCATTAGCCTAATGATTCCTCCTAGCCATAATCATAACCTTTTGGAGAGGTTTTGTTAGTGTAAATCTACAGCACCCCCTAAATGACCTTCAGATATGTAGTTTAGAATTGGGTCATTTAGTGTGATTGCACAACATTGAGTTTTCTCCAAGGTGTGGGACCTTGCAAGGTGAGAAAACTCTCTAGAGAAATATGGTTCTTACCCCTCTATTTAGGTGTATGCATGAATTTTTGCATAGGTTCTGATTAAAAACTCTTATTCTAAATTTTTCACGGAGATAGGGTTAAAAAAAGCATGGAAAAGGAAAACAAAACTAAGATAAAACAATGATACACCAAAGGAGTGATGAAATTTTGTCTTGAAAATAAACACAGATCATAGAGATGTAACACCAAAGCATGCACAGATTGCCAGATTATAATGAAAGATCAGAAGACAATGATAAACACATGGGAGGATTGAAGGATCATTCACAAAACATGCATTACCATTTCCAAGTTTAATACGATGCATTACAATGGAAGAAAGGAAAAAAACATGTCACAATATCCATGGGAGGTCTAAAACTCCTTGAATTCACGTGTCAAGGGGAAGAGGGGAGTCTGCAAGAACAAAAACGTCCAACCCTTTACAAATGAGCCAAAACTGGCTTTTTAATGGTGAAGCAGAACAAAGGAAAAGCAAAAAACATGGGAAAAATAATTTATGAGCTCAACCACCAATAAAATCCCTTCAATCTCACCTAAAAAATTATGAGCTTCATGGAAAAATCCATACGCCAAAGAACATTTCTCTGTAGATCCAAAAAACAACCCATACTTCATTAATTTTGGTAGTTGAATGTCAGTTCTGTATTTTTTACATGCCAGAGATGTTTTCTAATTTTTCTCCCACCAAAATCCACCAAAACATAAAATTTAATAGTACATCATTTGGAGAATTTCAACATCTTTCCAGTGATATAAAAATCACAAAAATCTGAGCTTTGGATAAAAAGATATGACCCTCTAAAGATTTAGGGCAAAATTAGGGTTCGCGGGCCGAGATTCAAAAATTTTCCCTCCTTTTCAAATTGGGAAAAATTCCCAAAAATTCTACGTCATCTCAACCTATGCTGCCACATGGTACCATCTAATTTATCCACAGGGTCAAACAATTGTTCTGCCCCTTTTACAAATTTGGAAAATTTCCAAAATTACTTCGCGCCTCCGCTGCTCTGGGACACGTGTCACCATCCGATTGCTTGGTAGGGATGTGCTCCATTTTTTACCTTTGAGCCACTATCCAATTTGGAAATATTTCCAAAGTTCTTCTGCCACTGATAGGACACGTGGCATCTTCTCATTGCTTGGCAGGTTTACGTTTGGATTTTCCCCTTTGACCCCTTTGACCCCAACAGGCGAAATACTTGAATTCTTTCCACCCCACCACTCTGACCTACCACATGACAACCTCTCACCTCTTGCGGGCTTTCAGGAAAAAAATTTCCCTTTACCCCTTTGACCCCAAAAGCCTAAGTGCCAATTTTTTTCCCACGGGCCCACCTTGGGAAAATTTCCCCACCTAACTCCGCCAAGCCATAACTTGCAAAATTCAAGGAGTTAGGAGGACTCCTTTACCTTTCTGGAAAGGGGAGAAAATTATCTATTTGATGAAGCAATACCCAGAAAATTTTGAGTGCCTGAAATGTGAAAAATTTTGATTGAGGAACAAGGAAGGAATGAAGATAAGTTAGCCAAAATAAGCAGGGGGTTATTTTGGATAACAATTTGGTGACTCTCAGGGGTCATCTACCTGCTAGATGAAGTGACCAGCTACTTAAAGCAATCCATTGGGCAATGGAGTCATCAACTTAACTGCTTGTTACTCTCAAGCTCATTAGAAAATCTCTAAGAATGAATATTGTGAGAGTAGAACATTACTTTGATCTGGAACATGGCCTGCAAAAGATGCATCCTTGGGGAAAAAAAACTTGTGCCAAAGAATTTAGGGAAATGTAAATCTAAGCTACAACAAAACAATTTGCATAAGAACTTGGAGGAATGAAATAAAAATCTAAGCTAATATGTATAAGGTGAGAAGTTTCCCTTCTAGTCGTAATGCTCTAGATGGATTCCTTTAACTGGAATCTGATAGTTCCTCACCATCCAATGTAGACAATTGGAAGGCATTGTTGTTTTTGCATTTTGTGACCATGTAGGGGCCACTCCAAATGGCATCAAATTTTGAATGCCTTCCTAGATTTTCTCGGTCTGCATCCCATTTCAACACTAAATATCCAACTTGGAAAGTTCTAGCCTTAGCTTTCCTATCAAAGCTTCTCTTGATCAAAGCTTGGTCCTTCTCCATTGTTTGGGCTGCATGCTCTCTAATTTCTTGAGTTCCATCAATTCTGCATATCTAACCTCCATGGGTTCAAAATCTAACAATTCCAATTGCTTCATGAGTTCTAATGTTGGCAACTCAAGTGACATAGGCAAGATTGCCTCTCTCCCATAAACAAGTCTAAATGGAGAGTTACCTGTGGATCTCTTGGGAGTTATCCTATCAGCCCATAGAGCTGATTTGAGCTTAGTGTGCCAAGTCCTATGATTTTCATCAAGAGTCCTCTTGATGATCCTTAATAGATTCTTGTTTGTGGACTCAGCTTGGCCATTACCTTGAGGGTAATAATTTGATGAAGTGCTCAAATAGATCCCATTTCTAATAGCCCATTCAGTTACCTTTGATCCTATGAATGCCAATGCATTATCTGATATTATAGTGGCAGGTGTACTAAATCTGGTTGTTATCCCCTCATAGAAGTCTAGAATGCTAGATTCATTTTCCTCTTTGAGTGCCACCACCTCAGTCCATTTGGTGAAGTAGTATGTTGCTGTTAGAATCCATTTGTGCCCTTGGCTTGAGTTTGGATTAATGACTCCAATGAAGTCCAAACCACATTGCATGAATGGTTGGTCCACTGAGATTGGGTACAATGGAAGTACTGCTAACCTCTCTTTTCCTATGAAGAATGCACAATTCGTGCACCTCTTGATCCATGCATAACAATCACTAAACATTTTGGGCCAATAATATCCAACCTTCATGATCTTGAGAGTTTTCACTCTTGGAGAAAAATGACCCCCAGCTGATCCACCATGGAACTCTTCTAACATTTTCTCAATCTGATTTGTCCCAATGCATCTCAGCAACACTCCATTGATATCCTTTTTGAACAAGATACCATCAACATGCATATGGAATAGCTTGCAATCTGAAGTGTATTCTTTTAGCTTTGTTCATCTCTAGAGGGCATAGGCCTATTTGTAATAAGTGCATTATGTCTTGGGTCCAGCAAGGAGTGAACATGCCACCATTTTCTTCTTGAACATCTCTTTGTTCTTGGTTGTCCTGCAACACCAAAACAACATTCTTCTCTTTGCTTGCTTCAATTTATTGGCTCAAGGAAATTTTCTCACACAATCCATTTCCTTAGACCAACTTGGTGACTTTTATCTCAATGTCATACTCCATGACATGAGTAATCCACCCTACACATTTTTCATTTAGATATTTGTTGAGGAGGAAGTCTTTAACTCCCACATGAGAAACCAATAGATTGAACCTTGTTGTTTGAAACTAGATGCTTAAATTTCTTCAAGCTCCTAATCACTGTAAGAACATGCTTCTCAATGAAGGAATACCTTACTTCATAGTCCTCCAAGCTTTGGCTAAAGAAGGCAATTGGCTACTCTACATTTTCTTCATTCTACTGTACTAAAATTATAGAAATTGTATCACCACTGCCAAATGCATAAAGGATGAAGTCTTTGGAGAAATATGGGTTAATGAGAGTTGGAGGTCTTATGAGATAGCTTCTTTGATTGCCTCAAAACTTGCCTTACCTTTAGCTGTCCATTTGAATGCCACACTTTTCTTCAACATCATAGTTATTGGCTTGATAAGGGATGCAAAGTTTGGAACAAACCTTCGAACAAAATTGATTCTTCCCAAGAAAATTTGAAGAGCCTTCTTATGCCTTAGCAAGGGTAGTGCTCTTATTAGCTTCAACCCTCTCTGGATCAATTGCTAACCCTTCTTTGGAATAATGTGGCCTAAGAGCTTGCCTTCATGAGCTAGGAAAATGCATTTTTTGGGATTCAAGGATACCCCAAATCTTCTACATCTTTGGAACACTTGTCTCAAATGAAAGAGATGATCTACTACACTTTTAGAAAATATAGTAATATCATCTAGGTATATCAACACTATTTTGTTGATCAATCCCTTGAATGCCATATCCATTTCCCTTTGGAAAGTAGCTCCGATGTTAGACATCCCAAATGGAATTTTTCTATATGAATAGGTTCCCCATTTGGTGGTGAAGGCTGTTTTGAACTGATAATCTTCCTTTACCATGATCTGATTATACCCTGAATAACCATCTAGCAATGAAAACCTCTCAGATCCAGCAACAACTTGCAAAATCTGCTCCATAGAAGGAAGTGGGTAGTGATCCTTGAGGGATGCTCTGTTCAAATCTCTAAAGTCTACACACAACCTGATTTCTCCACTCTTCTTTCTAACTAGAACCAATTTTGCAACCCAGCTTGAATGCTTGATGGGTAATATGATACTTTCCTCTATTAACTTATTCAATTCCTTCTTCATGAGAGGCTCAATGTGTGGATTGACCGGTCTTTGTTTTTGCCTGATGGGCTTAGCACTTGGATCTAGTTTAATTGTGTGTTGAGCTAGCTTGGGATTAAAACCTCTCAAGTATTCATAGCTCTAAGAAAATACATCCGGGAACTCTTGGAAAAGTTGCATGAACTCATACCTTTCTTGCTCGGTTGTCACTTTACCAATTTGAAGTGACTTGCCTTCTCCAACTGAGATGGGCTCTGAATCCTCTCCCTTGACTTGGATGTTTGCTTTCTCCTTCCTAAATTGATCATTAGGATTGAAAATAGACTCTAAAGTCACAAGTCCCTTTGGCAGTTTGTTGGTTCTCAGCTGTACCACTTGATCACCATACTACTGTTCTAACTTTTCCTGATTTTTGGCTGAGAACTCAACTTCCTCTTGCAAGAAATTGATGATTTATTGGTCACTCTCAAACACTTGCCAGCTTGTATTGTTGTCTAGAACTGATGGCCTCACAATCACATGGATGCTTGGCTACATTTTATCTCTTTTGATACTTTCCACAACATCAAAGGTTGCTCCAACTACTGCAAGCCTATCAGCAGCTTGGTTTTCTTTCCTAGGAATGGAGTTGATGCCAAAGCCCTCAAAATCCTCAATGAGGTCCCACACTCTATTCTTATAACTCTTGAGCAGGTCATTCTTGGCAGCATGTTTTCCTTTAACTTGATTAACAATCAGCTCACTATCACCAAAGACTTGTAAGTTTTTTATGCCTCTCTTCCTTGACCAATGTAATCCATGTATCAAAGCCTCATATTCAGCAATGTTGTTAGAACATGCAAATTGAAATCTAAAAGCTGAATAATACTTAGTACCTTGAAGTGAAACAAGCATAGCTTCCCCTTCCTGCACCTTTTCTACTTCTTGATCCATCAAAGAATAACTGCCATACCTCATTGTCATCTTTATGGTCTAGCTTGGTGATGCTAGGAAGAGGCTGATTTTCTTCATGCATGTAATAAAATCCTAGTTCAGATTCCTCTATTTCCTTGTAGGAACAAAAGCATGTACCTTGCTTGTCCCATTCATCAAGGGAGTAAAATCTAGAATGCTTCCAACTTTGGTGTCAGCTTCCTGTGTGCTTGGATAATCCTCTTGATCAAATGTTGAACATAGTTGGCATTGATTGGGCTTGGAGTATGAGGCTCAATGTGAAATTTTACAATAGGTTCAGACCTGATTATGGCCTTGGATCCATACCTTTTCCTAAATAGCATATGTGACCAATCAACAAGATAGGTAGCCTCCAATTCTAGCTATGAAATCCCTTGACAAACATATGGCAAAGAGTGGTGGTAAATCTATCACCGACACATCTTGCAAAATAGTGACATTGGGGCATGCATACAAAGTAAGACTCAAATATTTAATTACCCCAACTGTTACTACTACTGTCCCATCTAATTTCACCACCCCCTTCGATATGACTTCATATTGAAGGCCCAATTGATTTGCTATTTGCTTGGGAATCATGGAACTACTTTCCATGAAATCAATCATACAATTATGTACTAGTTTATCCCCAATGATCAATGAAACATAGAATGGAGGGGGCTTTAAAATTTTACCTTGTTTTCCTCCAAGCTTTCCCTCAGGCTGAGTAGCATTTGTGAGTGCCTTATCTTACATATGAGCTTGCTGATTTGAGGTTGACCAATTCTTCATGGCAGCTTGTAGTAGATCCCTTTGTCTTGGGATGGATAGTGACTCCCACATAGATATGTTCACATTGGTCTTCTTCATTTGTTCAATGATGTTAAATGGGGATGAACCATCTCTTTCCTGCACTTTAGTTTGCACACTCTTTTCTTGTATATGGGCTACAACAGTTGGTATTTGAGCTGATCTAGAAGGTGTCTTGGGCTATTTTTGCACATTTGGAACTGCATTTTGCTTGCCAACACCTTGTGGAGTGATGGAAGGTTGTGAATCACTTGGATCTAATGAATTCCCTTCACTAATATTCCTCCTCTTTGACTGTGTGTTAACTTCTACACTCTAAGAAGGTGTTTGATTCATACCACAAAAATCTTCAGCCTGCCAATTCACAAGTGTAGTCTCATTTGGAGTTGTATTTTGCTGAGATGTTCCTTGTTGTTGGTTTGTTTCTTGACTCACCTCACTCTCTACACCAGTTTTTGTCACCATCAAAGCTTGGTTCAAAGCACCATTGAAGCACATAGACTGGTTGTGAGGTTCATTACATGGGAAACACCAATCATACTCTTGAGCTATATTATTTTGCATTGGCACTAAGGCTTTAGAAGTAGATGCAACATTGGGGTTATAGGGCTGAAATGGTCTATTGGCAGGAGGCCTTACTTGATTTTGATTTGCAGCTAGGTTGGGTGGCCTATTAGGCTAATATGGTTGTCTATTAGGCTAAGTTTGAGGCTAATAAGAAGGCCTAACACTTTGAGCTTATTTCCTCTTGAGCGTAACCATCTCATTGCCCAAATTTTGTAATTGTTTCATAATTTCTTGAAGCTCATTTGAGGCACTAGAGGATGAAGTAGAAGTTTCATTTGAACTCTAATTTCTAGGAGTGGGAATAGGAGCTAAATTAGGTGCTTGACTAGTACTTGGGCTTTCCAACTCTGGATATAAGGGCATAGGAGGCCTAGGTGCAAGTTTACCAGCTTGGATCAAACAATTCTCAAACCTAATGGTGATGTTGTAAGCTGCAGGTATAGTTGCACCTCCCATGGATTGGATCAACATAGAAATGTCAGAATTTAAAGCCTTGAGAAAGTATAAGAAAGCACCTTGAGTTGTTGGCCTCACTTCCAATGGGATTCTATCCCATGTTCTTTGAAATCTGAAATTGAATTCTATTAGCTACTCATTGGGATCTCTCTTGATAGTTGTCAGTTGCTCCAATAGAGACAAGTTGTCCCCTTTCTCTCCAAATTGGTTATGGAGGGTTGTGCACAACTGGTTCCAATTTTGAATAGATCCTACCTCAAGGCTCCTAAACCATTGCAAGGATTTCCCTTTGAATGAATATGCCAGTAATTTGACAGTAATTTGCATCTCAACAATCTCATGGATTACACAAACATTAGCAATGTCTTTGACATGATCACCAGGGGTGGTCTGATTTTCTCTAGTAAAGTATGGAATGTTCTTCAATGCTACAATTGGAACTAGGTTTTGTGCATTGAGAGCAAGTGGGCTGTTGCCAATAAAGTTGACATAAGGATTGGGTTGTGCCATTCTGATTGGCCTGAGAACCCTTGTTGATTGGATGAAAGGTCTACCAGGTGGAGGAGTTGATAGAGTTCTGTTTGGTGGAGATGGAGACCTTTGAATCCTTCTTCCTCTTTCTCCTTTTTCTGGGGATAATTGCAGATAGTTAAACAATCCCTCTTCTCTGGTCCTTGACCTTGTTTGGATCCTTCTCATGAATCTTCAAGCTTGGACTACTGAAACCAGTTGATTTTATCCTTTTGGAGTCACCAGATGTGCAAATCAAGGCTCGTTCAAGAAAGAAACTTACAACAATTACACATCAATTTTTTTAATGAAGATGGAGACCTATAAGGTCCCACTGGGCATGCCATAATTGTTAGTGCAAATATACAGCACCCCTTAAATGACCTTCAAATCTGCAGTCTAGAATTGGGTCATTTAGTGTGATTGCACAACATTGAGTTTTCTCCAAGGTGTGGGACCTTGCAAGGTGAGAAAACTCTCCAGAGAAAGTTAGTTCTTACCCTTCTGTTTAGGTGTATGCATGAATTTTTTAGAGGTTCTGATTAAAAACTCTTATTCTAAAAATTTCCAAAGAGACAGGGTTGAAAGAAGCATGGAAAAGGAAAACAAAACTAAGATAAAACAATGATACACCAAAGGAGTGATGAATTTTTTTCTTGCAAATAAACACATATCATAGAGATGTAACACCAAAGCATGCAAATATTTCTATATTATAATGAAATACCATAAGACAATGATAAACACATGGGAGGATTGAAGGGTCATTCACAAAACATGCATTACCACTTTCCAAGTTTAATACGATGCATTACAATGGCAGAAAGGAAAAAAATGTGTCACAATCTCCATGGAAGGTCTAAAACTCTTTGAATTCATGTTCCAAGGGGAAGAGGGGAGTCTGTAAGAACAAGAACATTTCCAAGCCTTTACAAATGAGCCAAAAATAGCTTTTTATGGTGAAGCAGAAATGAAGGACAAGCAAAAAAAAAAGGAAATTTGATTTATGAGCTCATCCACCAATCAAATCCCTTCAATTTTATTCCTAAAAAGTGAATGGGCTTCATGGAAAAATCCATACGCCAAAGTAAAATGCTCTAAAAATACAAAAAACATGACCCATACTTCATTAATTTTGGTAGTTGAATGTCAGTTATATATTTTTTACATGTACCAAATATGTTTTCTCATTTTTCTCCCACTAAAACTCAACCCAAAAAAATAAAATTTAAAAGTCCATCAGGTGAATAATTTCAACAACTTTCCAATGATATTAAAAACGTCAAAAATACTGAGCTCTGGATCAGAAGATATGGCCCTCTGAATATTTAGGGAAAAATTAGGGTACCCGGGCCGAGATTCAAAATTTTTCCCTTCTTTTTGAATTGGGAAAATTTCCCAAAAATTCTTTGCCGGCCCGACCTGCATTGCCATGTGGCACCCTCTCATTGATCCATGGGTTCAAATAATCATTTTTACCCTTTTTGCAAATTTGGAAAAATTTCCAAAATTACTCCGCGGCTCCACTGCTCTGGGGACACATGTGTCATCATCCAGTTGCTTGGTAGGGATGCGGTCCATTTCTTACCTTTGAGCTGCTAGCCCACTTTGGAAAAATTTCCAAAGTTATTCTACCACTCTGACCTCTACCGCTGACTAGACATGTGGCGTCTCCTCATTGCTCGGCAGGATTTTGCTTGGATTTTTCCCCTTTGACCCCTTTGACCCCAACGCCGAGAAACTTGAAGTCCTTCCACCCTGCCACTCCGACCTGCCACGTGGATGCCCTCTCATTTCTTGCAAGATTTTCTGCCAAAATTTTCCCTTCACCCCTTTGACCTCAAAAGGCTAAGTGCCAATTTTTTTCTCATGGGCCCACCTTGGTAAAATTTCCCCTACCTAACTCGGCTGAGCCATAACTTACAAAATACAAGGAGTTAGGTGGACATCTTTACCTTTCTAGAAAGGGGAGAAAATTCTCTATGTGATGAAGCAATCAGCACAGAAAATTTTGAGTTCCTAAAATGTGAAAAAAATTGACTGAGGCACAAGGAAGGAAGGAATGAAGATAAGTTAGCTAAAATAAGCTCAGGGGGGTTATTTTGGATAACAGGTTGTTTCAAATACATTTATTTTTTACATTGTTGTGGATACAAAATCAGAGATTTAATAATTTTTTTATTTACGAACCTAAATCTTCTTTTTATATTTGAAATTCATTTATATAATTGTTTCAAATTATAAATTATATCATTGATGATTGCAGATGAATGTTTCCACAAGTGAAGATGTGTCTACCACATCAGATGAACTAAGAAGTCAAGTGATACGTGAAAAAATTATTTCATTAGAGGTATAAATTCTATTAAATACATATAAACTTGATTTATTTTTCATGCTTAAGTTGAAAAAAAATTAATGCCTTTATTTTTCATACATGCACATGAACAAATGGTAGATATAAGGGTCTCTCTCCTCATTTTTGCGATCCAACACCCATGGCTCTACATCTAAGGAAAATAGGGGAAATTTATTTAGTAACTCTAAGGAACCGAATAAATAACTACATATATAGTTGTATAGAGATGTATTTAAGGCTATTTATAGTGCCAAAGAGAAATATGGCCCATTTTGTATGCCTACATGGCTCATGTTGCATGTTAATGATAGATTTTGTGTGTTTTTATAGGATATGGTACATATAAATGTGCACATTTAACTTAATTTTCATATTTACGTGTGTATAAAATTATAATATGTGTATTCCATATTTCTTTTAGTTATATATTAAGTGTTTTATTCATATTCAATTCACCAAGTTATGTTGTGAGATGAGGCTATCATATTATAATTTTAATGTCTAAAGTAGAGGCTTGGAATGGAGCTCATAGTTGTAACTATATGAAGAACCCAAGAACAATAGCGGTAAGATAATGTTATTCCACATATAGGGGAAATATAAAATCAAAATTACAAGATTAAACATAATGATAAGGATATAAATTCGTATTAGGCCTATAAAAGACTTGTAACTAGGTAAATCCATGCATCATGACCCATAATAATATTAAATCAAAATCATTAGAAAATGATTATAAAATAACTTCCATAACATGTAATTCAATGACTGTAATGAGTAAACATGCCATGGAGATCCACCAAAAGAGTTCTGGATGGATTTACATTCTATGACAATGAGAATAATGTGAAATCACACAATTGAAGGATCATGGAATCCATAAAAATAGCTCTTATATGCTTATAGTTCCCTGACAAACATAATGAATAGATCAAATGGCTCAGGTGTTAGTGAATTCACTCCCATTTGTAACATCAGGAACTATTCCATAGTTCCAAAACTAAAGAAATGCAATATATTCCAATATAGTGATTAAAATAAAATTGTGGAACTAAGCGAACTTGTATTATATGAGAAGGAAAGTAAATATTTGTTAAATGAGGTGGAACCGAATCTTTAAGATGCAATCTATGTTTTTTGAAACATGATAAAGAATATAAATCTCATTCTTGGTGGTGTTATGTTTGAGCTTGCATTATCAAAAAAATTGAAGTAGAAATTTTAATCACCTTATGAAGTTGTGGAAATATATTTTTAAGGTAATTAGTAGAAAAGTGATTTAGAAATGTGGTGTGAAAGTATTTAGAACCATGACATATTTACAAGAAAATCATCCTAATATTAGTACAAATTGAATCAACATATGAATATTAATAGTACCAAATTTATCATCAAAGTAGTTCATTACCCAGACCTATCTTTATGTAATAAAAATAACATTAAATATTGAAAGCAAGCCACATGATATCTAAAACTTAAAATCATCAACTAGATCTAATGGTGTCATAATTCACAAACACTATTATGGGATAACTTTATGAAACTCTAAAACTGAATCAAATTAATACTTTTTAGCACTTTGAGTTCACTACAACCCGAACAAAAATGGGTTGAGATAAGATAAATCGAGAGAAATATTTTTATATGAACCCAAAACTAAGTTACAGGATTAGACGGGAGGTTTCTAGGTCCCACAGTTTGCCAATACTTTCCTGTCAAACTTTGAAAGTTTTTTGGTCTCAAAGATCTCAAGAAAAATTATCCAAATGATATAGCTGGGAAGGTTTGGGATGGTTGTATAGTGAAATGGAACTCCCTATAATGTCTAATGTCCCACTTAGATGTGTGGGTACTGTTAGTTCAATGAAATGAGTATTTTTTAGCAAACTATCACCTCAAACACCCTGACATTGACTTAAATTGACACTATTTACTGTGTTTCATTCATTTTCACCCCAAGAAAACTAGGTGGAGATGAGATAAACCAAGAGAGTATTTTTCGATGGGCTTGACATTGAGATGTAGGCTCATATAGGAGGATCCTAGGTGCCACAGTTTTCCATAACTTTATTGTAAAATTTATATATTTTCTAACCTCTCAGGATCTTAAGAAACTTCATCTGACTGATGTATCTGATAAGGTTTAACATGGTTGGGAAGAAAAACAATGATTTTTATAGTTTATATAATTTTACTTAGACATGTCGGCACCATCGGTTTGATTCTACGAGGTTTTGTTATTAAAATATTGCCCCAAACACCCTAACATTGACTCAAAGTGTCTCTTTTTGGCATGTTACATTCACTATCACCCAAAAAATGGGTAAAAACGAGATAAACCATGAGATGATTTTATAGAATGGCCTACATAGAGATTTTGGGTCATATGGTAGGTTCTTGGGTGCCATGGTTTGTGATAAATTTCCTATCGAATTTTAACTATTTTTGGTCTTATGGATCTTAAGAGATGTCATCTAATTGATGTAGCTGGGAAGGTTTAGGAAGGTTGGGAAGAAAAAAATATAATTTTGATAGTGTCTACCAAACCAATTGAACATGTGGGAACTGTCAATTTGGTGCCATGAGTTTTTGTTCAAGAATAATCACCTCAAATACCCTAGCACTGACTTAAAGTGGCACTTTTTGATGTGTTTCATCTGTTATCACCCCGAGAAAAATAAGTAGATATGAGAGAAATTCATATAGGATTTTGTAGGATCATAAAATAGGCTCCTAGGAACCATAGTTTTCCAGAATTTCCTCATCAAAGTTTTATAATTTTTTAGTCTCAAGGATTGTAAGAGATGTCTCCCAATAAATGTAGTCAGAAAGGTTTAGTATGGTTGGGTAGGAAACGAAAACTTTTGATCATATATAATATTATTCTTGTATGCGTAGTAACCATATATTTGGTTTCATGATCTTTTTTTCATAAAATCTTGCCCCATACACCCTAACACTAACTCAAACTGACACTTTTTGGCACATTGCATTTTCTTCCAGCTCAAGAAAACTAGGTGGAGATGAGAGAAGCCAAGAGAGGATTTTGTATATGGGTCTAAAGCTGAGTTGTAATCTCATATTGGAGGTTTTTGGGTGCCATAGTTTATGACAAATTATGCATCAAAGTTTAATAATTGTTTAGTCTCAGGGCTCTCAAGCAAGGACAATTTTAAGACCCCTTACACATATTCCAACTTGGATTTTTTGGCCAAACAAGATACAAATACATTGGTTGTATGAAATTCTATTAAATAGATTTCTGTAAGTGCAAACGATTCATCTGCATAGAATCATTAGATGATAGACACCTTCATATACAACCACTTGTATATGTATGCAATCAAGCATCTACGTATTTATACACTCGTTTATATATATAAATAGGCAGTTATACATGAAGACATTAGTCTGCATATACTACTGGTGACTAAATATTCGCACGCCCAGCTACATAGAAAGTCAAGCATTTGTGCATGAATCAACCTATTTGTATATGTATATGGGTTTCTTTATGTATAAATGTGTGTCTACAAATGCAGCCAAATGGCTACATGTGTAGACACCTGAATATTTATACAGTTGGGCATATGTGCATGCAACCACCCAGTTATATACATATGGTTGTCTACATGTAGGCATCTATTTGTTGGTCTCAATACATGCAACAGACAGGTTGCGCATATCACTTGACGCCACGTGACCTCCCTCGCCTATATATTTAGCCTTGGGACCTCATTTTCCCTTATTTATCCTCGCTCCACCACACTCTGATCCAGTCACGACCTCCAAGATCCATACTCATATGGATATCAAAACAAGCTCTAGAATCCATACATCTGCATCTACATTTTATAACACAAAAATGACATGCAATTCGACGTCCTCTTAATCTCAATTTCAACCCAAAATTCAATTTTGAAACTTTATGTGACCTAAAATTGTCACATTTCTCAAACTAAAGTACACATTCAATGATTAGGTAAATAAATGTTATTTTTGAGGGATAATTTATATGCCTCAATATCACATTGATACCAGTTTGTTGTAATTTCTTTTATCCAATTATGAAAAATCCACGTGTCTTCACATTCATGTTACCATCACAAGAATTTTCTTTTGGAACATCTCCACAAGATATCCACTTCTTAATAGGGATTCCAAACGTGAATTTTAACCCTGTGACAACAAAATCCTTATTGTTTGACTTAGAAAAAAGTATTTAGATTCCCACTTCGGTGTATAAGTTAAAGGTAATAATATATTTTTTGCATTTTTTCTTTCTATTATTATCACAATAAGCTAATAACATGTTTTTTCCAAGGAAAATTTTAGTGACGAATATTAATTAATTCACGAATATTCTGGATTTCAAAATTTGGTTTTCACAAAGTTTTAGGGGGTTAGCAGCTTGATAATCCATCTAAATTTCCTAGGTACAAGTTAATTTTAGGGGTTATTTTTCCTAGCATTTACACCAATAGCTAAAGTTTTTAATTCAAATCATCATTAGTGTGAAATTTAAATTTGTAAAATTCACCTTCACAAATATATTGATTATAAATTTATAGTTTCAAATATCAAGTACACATCAAATTTTATTCACAATGCCTAAATATACATGTTCGTGGTCCATGGGCATTGACGATCGAGATCGAATGCCTATCACAACCCTCCAATATTAAATGCATGTTAATGGTTAATATTTTATTCTATTAAATCTTTATATACTTAACTAGTGGCCAGTAACATACAATATGGTCGGTAGCAGGTAAAAATGCTATCGGTTGGAAGCATAAAATATACTACCATTCGGTAATAGGAAAAATGTTATCGTTTAGTAGCATAAAATTATGCTACTAATCAGTAGCATTTTTCCTGCTACCAGTCGATAAAATATTTTATGCTATCGAGCGGTAGCATTTTTACCTACTACTGGGTGATAGCATATTATATACTACCGGTCAATAGCATTTTGTTTTCTACCATCCAGAAGCTGGAAAAAATGCTACTGACTGGTAGCATTTTTCTTGCTACCGACCAGTAGAAGAAAAAATGCTATCGGCCGATATAATTATTTTTGTTGCTGACCGGTAAAAAAAGAGTACGGCAATTTTTTTCTTACACCATATTTTATGAGGGAAACTTTCTCATTGAGATGACCATTTTAACTACTAACATCAAAAAATATTAATATATATTTATATATTCTTATACAAAACTGACGAAATATGAATTTTTTTCATAAATTTTTTTTTGTTTGTGCCATATTTTGTGAGGACATATTTCTCATCGAGACAATCATAAATTAACTATTATTGTCAAAAAAAAAAATTAAAAATTACATATGATGTTGGTCGACACCATATACTATGATCCGATAGCATATACTATCAGTCAAAAATTACTACCGTTGATACCATTATCAAATGATTTTCAAAACTATACAAAACCCATTTTTTTCAAATTCACCATCATTTTGAAATTCATTTTCAAAAATTCGCCAAGGATGTTCTACGAGTTTTTTAAGGGGGGTCATAAAATTTACCTTGGTTTTTTCTTTTATGCAGGTATTTTTAACTCCTCTATATCAAAAAGGGGATTATTTGTGTAATTTATTCCACACATTTTTGCAGACCATGATTGAATTTTTTCAAGCTAGGATAGTCTTGTATGGAAGACAATTTGACATCCCATACTAGGTTGTTGTCTACATCTTTCATTCTCTAAGTTTTTGATAATTTGATTGGTGTAGAAATATATCCATTAGGATACAACATGATTTTTCATATACTATTTGCAATGATACTACAACATTGTCATGTTTTAGTTATATGATTGTATTATATTATGAATCCTTTCTTGAGTTGCACTCATAAAATAATAATATTCTGAATGGAGTTGATGAAAAAATGAAAGTAAATTGTCTTTAAAATGATGAGAAAGAGGTAACTATAAAGTTTAAGTTTAAAATATTATAAAATAGATTCATGTATTTATTTGAAAAAATAGAGCTAATTTTTAATTTTATTTCAGAAGAAAGCAATTCTATCACATGTAAGAAGACAAGCAGCAATTAAAGGTCATCAACCTCTTAAGGATTTTGTAGATTCATACATGGATGTACAATCATCTCCGACTCCAAGTCTACTTACGAGACAAAAATGCATGTACAACTATATTACACCCCCTCAATTTCAAGTGCTACAAGCAACTTCATCAATTATTCTAGGTATTACTATTATCAGTCTATCAAGCTATGAATAATGGAACATACATTGTTTTAAATGTTTTATCAATATAACTATACTTGTTTTTAATAATTACTACATATTTGCAGATTCCTCAGATAGTTTTCATCAAACTTCCCTACATCAACATGAACCAATGGAATCCATAATGATTCAACCACTGACAGTGGAAGGAACTACACTTAGAGATACTCTGCAAGGTAGGTACATTATTAGTATCACTTTAAACTTTAAATTTTATGCTAAATTTACTAAACATTTAATTCTTATGTGTTTTTTTCACATTTTATTTTTACAATTCCATTTCCCACTTCTAAAACAAAAAATATTCCACCACCGCAAAGACAATTTCAGACAATTTAGAAACAAATATCTTTTCCAGCTCAAATTGGTGGCATGGCTCATCTGACATGAACAAAGTTTCCAAATTTCTCTTTTAGTTGTCTCTCAAGTGCAATGGGCACCACCATTTTACAAAAAATTGATCTTGATGATGATTTCATGGGTATCGAGAGTGGTACTGGGGATCCAACTACTTTTAATCCATATAATATTATTCAAGGCTCACAAGTGCCCCAAATAGGTCCTGTATTATAGGCACAAACACCCAGTTCACTATACGGCACACCCTCTCCAACACAAATACCAGTACCACCATTTGATGATCAATTAACTATTTTTATATTATATAATTTATTGCCAAAGAGTTGTTATGTAAATATTAATGATGTTGTTATGCAGGATGTAGAGACTTTGAAAACATGGAAATTATGGGCCATGGATGTAGAGACTTTGAAAACATGGAAATTATGGGCCAATTTTTTTATGAAGGAAATAATCTTTTTTTTCACAACCATTACTAAAGAAATTGTTTATTTGTTTTAGTTCAAAATGAACTAACAAAGATAGATGTATTACTAAATCAATCTCTCTCAGGTGCCATTATAGTAAGAAATGACTACAATGATATTGTTTTGGATGTAATGTTAAACAAGTTGGAAAATTACATGGTGAATCCTAAGCTTACTATAACAAATGGGCTAGAGAAAAAAACCTTTTTGTCATTGCAAATGCAGCTAAATATAAAGCTATTGTAATTTAAAATCTTTATTTTCAATGTGATTTTAGTTTTACATATTTTAAAATTTTAACTAATATAATGTTTCTTTATTCAAATGCAGTCAAAATATGAAAAATTGAAGAATAAAGTATTTGTCTTAGATATTCCTATGAAGAATGCATGCAAAATTTTAAATACTTCTATTTCACTAAAGGAAAAGATTATACTTCTTAATAAATAGAACAACACACTAAAGAAAATAAATAAGGAACATGACATGGA
Organism: Taxus chinensis; assembly: GCA_019776745.2. Lineage (NCBI taxonomy): Eukaryota > Viridiplantae > Streptophyta > Pinopsida > Cupressales > Taxaceae > Taxus > Taxus chinensis. The sequence continues at coordinate 121,685,411 of CM034153.1, read as the reverse complement.
TCCAGAAATATTGTTCAAGCATAAATCAAATGTAGACCCTAGTTTACTTTCAGTATGTGATGTGGCCAATCAAGATAGGGAAAATATCACTATTATTAATGTCGTATTGATGATCTAATTAAATCAGGAGCACTAGTCATAGAAGATACAAGATCAGATGGAGCATATTATAATGAGACTGTATTTCCTTATATTGTATTATAAATATAATTGTAATACTGAGAATTGAAATGTAAATCTCAAATTTCAATTGAGATATTTTGAACTTTTGTAAATTGTTTTGTAACAATCTGGATCGAAACTTTATTAATATATATTATTTTCATAGCATCCATGGTGTTTTATTTTTCATAACAATGTAAATTATAATATTTGGGTTTTATTCATAATTATTTGGGTTCTATTAAATGTTACAACAAATATTTTACCATGTCAACATCTCTATGATGCTTATACATAAAACCTATTGATGATGGATATTCTTAAAAAAAATCTGAATGCATGTTCATACATGGAAATCCCCCTTGTATCAACATATGTTAGAAGATTTTTACCATGAGTCACTCCAATTTCAAATTTCTGGAACTCTAAGAAATATTTTCATACTGTTGGCCATGTATGCATGCAAGTCATGGATAATCTCTTTGACTTTTGCAACACTCTCAAATGTTCTAACTATTTTGTATGCAAGATTCATTCTATGTGCCATGTAATGGATTGGAATCATATATGGGGAAAATGGTTTGTATTCGAATGCAAAGAAAATTTCTATTCCCCTACATTATTGATGTAATATCTATACCAATGTACACCAACTTAGTAACGATACTATAATCATCCATCCCAGTTATATCCCTCAAACTTGTTAGTGTTCTTAGCATTACAAATTTCTATAATTTTATGGACTGCTAATAAATGAGGTTGCCTTAGATGGTTCTCAAAAGTATAAACATGAATGTAAACCCATGTTATGTTGTCAATTGTTGTGACCTCATCAATAGACGATGAGATAAATCATGAATTTTTTACTTTTCTTTCCAAGCATCCTTCTCAATCATCACTAGACATTTTTGTATTTCCCAAGTACTATTATCTAACCAATGTGATTTTAGGATATTAGGGAATCCATTATGTTGAAATAAAATTTAATATTTTTCAATTGTATCCATCTTGAGTTGCATTTTTTATCCTTTCCAAGTTTCTAGCTATAAATTATACATTTGCATTCTTTTGGAGTATTATTACCTTTTTCTCGTTATATTGGTTTAAAGAATAAATACTTAGCTACCCATTCAAACTAAAAATACCTTCCATTGGTCCATCTACCTCCCTTTATTCACACATATTTTTGTGTTGTATTATCTCCTAAAATAGGTGTTTGATCACTATGTGTAGATTTTTTATTTTTTTTGTATATTTCATAATTGAGAATGTCATTTATTCTCTTCCTTATCAAAGAATGGACAATATAATTTCCAATCAAAGTTGGAGTTTGATGACTGGAAATGTCTTCTTCTTCTTGCATATTGTAATCATGAATGTAATTTTTGTCCAATGTAGGCACATAATAAGGATTTTCCTAAATTGAAGGTATGTCTTCTGCTTGTTGCATATCATAATCATGAATTTCATCTAATGTAAACACATTATAAGGATATTCATCAATTGGAGTAATTTCATCATCAATAATATTCTGAGGTGGTGACAAGCTATTTTGATTAATTATTTCATGTGAAATATATCTATTAGTGTGTTTTGAATAAAAAATGGTATTTGAAATTTGTATTGTTAAGTATATTATTATAACTTGTAATTTGAAAATAAATAGAAAGGTTTAGTTATTTAGTTAATGCATAGTGCATGGTGTGTATGTCAGTTGCATCTACATGACCCATTTTTGTAGATGGATTAAATAAGATAAAATATTCCTTTTTTATGATTGGCCCTCTAGGGCCACCACATTTTGATTATCAATCGAACCTAGGTGAGGCACTGACAGTCTTCTAGATTTTAGGGTAGGTGTCTACATTATTTGGGATGACATCTAAAATATGCAATCAGGTGTCTAGAATATGCAGTCGAGAATCTATATTTTGGAATTTGTAATATGCAGTCAAGTATCTATATTATAATTCCACACATATGAAATTATGTAGTCAAGTGTCTTGACTATATCATCATTCATCAAGATTATGCATTCATATGTCTATATTCAGGCATCTAGAATATATGATCAAGCACATCCTTCAGGTGTCTAGACTATGTGGTCAAGCTCATATGTTGGGTGACTTTAATGCAAGAACCTTATGGCATTTGAATTTCACATATGCTTAGATTTTTTATTAGTATATATTGGAGAATGTAACCAATTGGTGTTTCGAGGTAGTAGTGATATAAATGCATAAGTATGAAATTTATTTTAAACACTAGGGGAGCCGACCAAAAAAATTAACTTGCATCCTAAAATTTTAGGTTAAATGTCTCTCTGTATAGACTCCTCAAAATCACCAAATGTAAATTTTAAAAATGTAAATATTCATGAATTAGCAAAGATTTTCCACTAAAATTTACCCTACTCTTAAGAGATGTCTCATGACTGATATAACCCATAAGGTCTGGGATGGTTGGGAAGAAAAAAAAACTTCTTATAGTCTCCACCATCCCACTTAGACATGTGGGTGTTGTCAATTTGGTGCTACAATGTATTTTTTTGTAAAATATCACCCTAAACACCCTAACACTAACTCAAAAGTGATGTTTTTTGGCATGTTGGGTTCATTCCCACCTTAAGAAAAATAGCAGGAGATTATGAGAGAAACTAATATATGCTTTTGCAAATAGGATTCGATGTTGAGATGTAGGTTTATATAGAGACATTCCTTTGTGCCACCGTTTGTGAGAACTTTATTGTCAAAGTTTGATAGGTTTTTGCTCTTAGGACTCTTAAGAGACATCTTCTGACCATTGACCAATGTATTTGGGAAGGAAAATTAGATGGTTCTAGGAAGAAAAATGATGCCTATCGATAGCATCTATTGGCCCAATAAGATGTGTGGAAAATTTCAGTTCAGTGTCACTGAGATTTTTTTTTGTAAAATATATCACCATATACACCCTAACATTGACTCAAATTTATCACTTTCTCGTGCATGTTGACATTCACTACAACCACAATAAAATTACCTAGATATGGAGACAAGATAAATCGAGAGAGGATTTTATATAGGAAGCTTTGATGCCAAGTTATAGGTTCAAACAAGAGTTCTCAGGTGTCCATGGTTTGTTGAGAAATTTCCTTCAAAGTTTGACAATTTTTTGGTCTGAGGGCTCTTAAGAGACGTCACTCCGACCGATGTAGCCATGGAAGGACTAGGATGTCATTATAAGGAAATAAAATGTAAACCCACTACAATGTTTAATATCAGTTCGGTGCCAAAAAGTATTTAAAAAATATTTCCATAACACTAACCAAAATTGATACTGCCAGATGGAGCTGTGAGAGGATTTTGTAGAAAGGCCCAAAATTGCATTTAGTTTATGGGATATCCTATGCTACTGTTTACGATTTACACGTCAAATTTGATCATTTTGGTGTTAGGGCCTTAAGACACCCTAACATTGACTCAAACTAATACTTTTAATAGTAGTTTGGGCACTATTTGTTTGGTACTACAAGGTTCATTTGAAAATTATCACCCTGTGCACCCTAGAAAAAATAACACTTTTTGGTGTCTTGTGTTCATTTACAGAGAAAACCAAGAATCATTTAATATGAGGGAGGACTTTGTATACATTCCCAACATCAAGTTATAGGTTTATATGGGAGATTCCTAGGTTACCATAGTTTGTGATAACTTTCATGTCAAAGTTTGACAATTTTTTGGTCTTAGGGTTCTTAAGAGACGTCAGCCTGACCAATGTACTCAGGAAGCTCCAAGATGGTTGGGTAGAGAAATAATTCTTCTAATATCATACTAGACCACTTTTCTATGTGTGGGAGTCTATTGATTCTTTTCATGGGGTGCCACATGGTTTTGTTCTCTAAATATTTCCCTGGTACATGCCCTAATACTGGGTACTTCAAATTGGGTCACTTTCTGGCATGTTGAATGTAAGTTACCATGCCAAAAAAAAATTGGGTGCTTGGAGAATTTTTGAGAGAAATCTAAGAGAGGATTGATATTATGATCCTGGAACGTTGATGCCAATTTATTGGGTAGGATTCATTACTCAGGTTCAACTAATTTATGATGCCAAACTTTGCCAAAAAATTTGACAATTTTTTTGGTGCTTAGGTGAATCACTTAAGAACGTTTTGACTTATTTTTGAGAAGGTCTCAACAATTGGGTAGCAGAAGGATGCCTTTGATAGTGATTTCATCCCTCCTAGACAAATGAGAACTTTTGGTTGGGCCATGAGGTTTCGTTCATATATCACCCCAGACATTAAAACTAACTCAAACTAACATTTTTCTAGACACGTTGTGTCTGATGTCATCCCGACCTAAATTAGGTGGGCTGATTTTAAGATTTTTTAGAAGGGATGACATTAAAATATATGATTTGAAGATCCTCTCTAGGTGCCACAGATTTGAGATTTCTTGTCAAAGACATGACAATTTTTTAGTTTTAGGATTCAGATGTTCAAGTAGATAATGTCTGAGATGGTTAAGTAGAGAATCCCCTGAAAAAATTGGCCCACCAAACCGGGAAGTGTTTATTATGCACCATAAGTCAGGTTACTAATTTTTACTTATTCTAACCTCTCTCAAGGCAAGGTTTGATATTGCTTGGCATAAACATGCCCTTCCTAGGTAAGGTTCAATCTCAGGTCAACTAACTTGTGAATGTAAGTCCAGCTGCAAAAACACCAAACTAGGTGCTTGGTGAGTCACTTAATATATTTTTTATGTATTATAACATCTCTTCAAGGTGAGGTTTGATATTTCTTGGCATAGACATGTCCTTCTTGGGTAGGGTTCAATCTTGCGAGTCAGCTAGCTTGTGAATGTAAGTCCACTCTAAAACACCAAACTAGGCACTTGACAAGTCATTTGCTATTTTTTGCGTAATCTAACCTCTCTCAAGGTGAGATTTGAGATTTCTTGGCATAGACATTCCCTTCTTAGGTAGGTTTCAACTGAGATTCGACTAACTTGTGAATGTAAGTCCACACTAAACAATTAAATTGGGTGCTTGGGAGTCACTTATTATTTTTTACTGTATTTTAACCTCTCTCAAGGTGAAGTTTGAGATATTCACTTTGCATAGACATTCCCTAGTCTTCGGTAATGATTCATTTCTGAGATTAACATAACTTGTAAATATAAGTTCATGCAAAAACACCAAACCAAGTTTTGGCTCATTGTTTAGACACTAATTTTTATATTCCAACCTTAAGGTAAGGTTTGACATTGTCATCAAACATGCCCATCTTGGGTTTCATTTGTGAGTTAGATAACTTGATGAATGTAAGTACATAGCCAAAACATCAAACTGGGGTTGGCAAGTCACTTCAATTTTTATGGTATTCAACAATCTCTCTCAGTGAAGAGGTCATATGAGATTACTTACACATAAACACCAAGATTGGGTTCATATTGGAGATCAACTAACTTATGAATTGTAAGACCATGCTTAAACATCAAACCATGTCCTTGAGTGAGTTTTTACTATCATTTTTGGCATATTCTATGCCTTCCTGGGTAATATTTCAATTCCTTTGGCATAGACATGTCCATTCTTTAGCTAACTTACCTGACAATGTAAGTCCATACCAAAAGCACCAAACTATGATGTTTGGTGAGCTCACTGACTATTTTATATATTCTAACCTCTTTCAAGGAGAGGTTTTATATTGTTTGGAAAAGACACACCCTTCTTGAGTAGGGTTCACTTATTGGATCAACTAACTTGTAAATATAAGTCACACACCAAAATCACCTAACCAGGTCTTTAGCGAGTCAAATTTTTGATACATCTAACCTATCTCAAGGTGAGGTATGACAATCACTACATGCCCTTCTATGAAGGGTTCAATTTCACAAGTATCTTGTGAACATCCCATTCCACGCCAAAACAATCAAACCAGGTGCCTTCGCAAGTTAATTACTAGTTTAGCATGTAGGTCAAACCTCTCTAACTCAGAGGTTTCAGATTGATTCAATAGACATGCTCATTTCCAAATTCAATCGTCTTAATAACTTTGAATCATAAGTCCACACTAAAATGGAACAAATCGGGTGCCTTGGTCGAAGTCACTATTATTTTGATGGTCTCATTTAAGGTTTGATACCTCAACCCAAATTAAGATAATTTAACATTACTTGTTCAAAACATAAAATTACCATTTAATACTAAACTCTTAGGTCATTTGAATCCTCCATTCAGGATACTTTAGAGAGATTCCAATGTAACCTCATGATCGGCTTCACCAAACTGAGTTCATGGAAAGTCTTTGTTATAAGGCTAATTTTTGTACATATTTCAACCATCTCCCAAGAAGAGGTTTGTAGAAATAATTAAATTTGAAAGTGAATTATCCTTCATATGGGTCTCAGGGTCTTCAAACTAACCATCTCGAGTACATTTGTATGAATCTTTGAAGCCAAGTTTTTGTGACAACCAAAACCCGAAAGGTAAACTTGGAGGTCTTCCATCTGTGATATTTGTAGTTAATATCTTTCAAGAGTCCTACATATTGCTAATTATAGTAATGCTTTCACACCCAACTTGTGACTTAATCCAACAACTAAACACCTAAACACGGTTGCTACAGTCACTGTTATACATATTTTGATGTACATTTACTAAAAAATCTATCACAAAAATTTGAGTAATTTTTTTACTTAAATGAGTATTTGCTTGTTCCATAAGATATGAGTATTATGGGTAGGACCAGTTTAATGCCACTTCATAATACCCTAATTCTTGTAATAAATTCCCTTTCATCTATAAGTTATAACACCATTCATCAACCCATTCTACTGGCACTCATAATCTAACTAAGGAGTACATACACTAACAATTTTTGCCATGTATTATAACCTCTCTCAAGGTGAGGTTTGAGATTTTTTGGCATAGGCATGCCATTCTCCATGTGGGTCTCAATCTTGGGTAACCTAACTTGTGAACATAATACCATGCCAAAACACCAAACCATGTCTTTGGAAAAATTTTGACTTATTTTTTAAATATTTTAACAGAAATCATGGAAACCTTTGAGTGGAGGAACATACCAATTCACAAAAAAACATGCATCAACTAAAAATTATGTTAGATTGTTATGGAATAAATAACTTGCACAATTTTATGACACTCTTGAGTATTTCACTTAGAATTTAAAGTTCTATCTAATTCCTATGGACTGTTTTGAATGCCTATCCAAATAAATGATTATATTGCATAATGCATAAAGTTAACATAATTATCCCCACTTATTTAAGAATCATGATTGAAGAGGTACATTTTTTTCTCACCATTAATTTCAACTGATTTATTTAATTCAATCTAGGCTAGTGTCTCATGTTTTAGGGTGCAATAAGGCTAGATTCACATGGTCTTAACTTCATGAACTTTCCATAAACTTTATTGTAATTTTTTTACATGGAATTTCATCAACTTAATATTTGCTAGCAATAACCAAATTTGAATAATGAAGTATCCTCGATTATGGGTTTTGAAAATCTTAAAGACAAACCATTGATGTATATTTTTATGTGGGTATCCTTGAAGCCAAGTTCCTATAACAACCATAGATTGAGTAGGATAAACTAGGTCCTACCCATCTATGATACTTTTAGTTAATTTATTTTTTGACTTTATCACAATCAAGAAAAAATATATTAATTATAGAATCCCCTCCTCATTTCCTTCATCTTAAGAACAACTACAAAAACATGCCTTTCTATTCAAAGTTTTACCACATATTTTTAGTACATTTACAAAAAAATCAAATATCACTAAAAGCTTAAAGCAAAATTTATTATTAAATTTTACTCTACCTTTCCATCAAGATCTTAACGTCTATGATTAAAATTAGTTGGCGATGCCATTTTATTACCCCCTAATACTTGTGATGGCTTCCCTATCTCCATATGGCTATGGGGCCTACAACACTATTTAACAACCCATTCATTCAATTAATACTCATTCCAATAAAAATCCATACAAGTTGAAAAAATCATGGACATGATCCTTAGTATAAATAGTTCTATTGGTTATAATCACAACATTCAAAATGAGTGGAAATTGCACTTTGTATCCTCAATTAATTTGTTGCAATCTTGATTCATTTCCTTATTTTCTTCCTTCACTAACCATAAGAATATTTTCACATGAGAATGTTTTCGTGATATACTTGACAATTTTTTAATACACCAATATAAAATAGTTATAGCATTAATTAATTTTACACCATTATTTTACTATAACTCCTCTCTTTTAAGGTCCTTTTTTCATATGCTTTGAAACCATCATACTCCTATTTTCCATGCTCAGCCTCAAAGGAACTCCAAAAATGTTGAACTCTAGTCTTCACATAATCCTACTCAACCAATACGAACATGCATAGAATTCTTAAATTGAGGGTAAACAATTTCATCTACAAAAATGTAGTGTTGATTAACATGATATCTCTAACATTCAAATTCATGTAAATAATCTCAAAACAACTGTGGACTAACTCTGGGGAACGTGATATTCCATCACTAATATAAAATGGTACTCTCTCAAAATATTTATAGCAATCATTCGTGGATATCAGGTGCATGTCTAAATGTAATATGGTAAAAATGAAAACTTGAATTGAATTATATGTACTTGGGATTGAACCTCATTTTTGTGGTGTAGTGTATAATTTTTAGAAACAAAATCATACAACTGAAACAATGGTCCTACAATTGGGAATGCTAGGTCCTGTGTATCCTAAATTACCCATCTAAAAATCGAGATTAGTGTGTCTCTTGCATATTGGTCTTGCATACTAGTAAATAATGTTCTTAAATTATACTATGAAATTAGATACAGGTACTTGTTTTATAACCAACTCACATATTGATGAATCTTATCCATCTCATAATGTATAATTTACATTATAGTACTTAAAATCAACCAATTTCTTTCCAAACTCATATGTAGTTTCCTCATGTAGACAATCTCTCCAATGGGACACATTACTATGATTATTACATTACATGTTCTGCCTATAATTTTGTAGTAAAAATCAAATTATCCATCAAGTGTTTTGTGTTTCCACATAAAATACTTGAACTAATTCTCTTGCATATTTTGGTGGAGAAGGTACCATATATTCTTACATAATATTGTTGGTATGTAAAATACAATGCATATAACAAAAAACATCAAAATACATAGAAATTCAATATGGACCTTATAATAAGTGGTGTGTGTTTGGTTTATTTTGACATAAAATGGTTTTCATGTCTCAAATGACATTTTGTTAATCCTCAATTGATCCTTATATTATTTAAAAGAAACTTATAGAATTCTATTTGGGGTTTTTTCCAAGAAATGATTTGGATGTGGCTCACAAATTTTTAATTATTTTATTGTTCTTAATACATGTTTAAGATTCGACAATAACCTTGTGTTCTCAAGCCAAAAAATTTCATTTAAATGTCTCGTTGCTTCTACTAATACCTTGTCAAAATCTTTGTAGGTCTACCACTAAATGCCCAACACTCTATGAAAATCTAAGAGTATCATCCACTAATCTTGAGTTTCTTCTTCCTACTGGATCTGATATAAAGTTTTCTTATTTAGTTTTAGGGTTATACTTGTTTCACTTACAAATTGATGTGTAATTTTTACCTTACATAATAGACTTAATTAATATTCATCTTGCAACATTACTATCTTTATTTCAACTAGTTTTACCTATTGAATTAAATGCTTCACTTAGATTCTTTACAATTGCATTATTTCTTCCCTCTAGTTTTCTTGTTCTCAACCCTAAAGTATGCATCACAGGCCTCATTTTTTTATTTTCATAATTTCAACAAATAATTGACATCATTGTGTATGTGTTTTCTTTTCAAATGCATAGTTCCATACTTGTTTAACATGACATTTAGTTGTATGTTTTGACATTTTACCTTCCATGGGTTCTAATATCTTCTCATCTATTTCAATCAAATATCTTGGTGTTCTTCCAATTATCTTAAATGGAGGGGTGGGCCTAGGTAAGACATCATTTCTTATAAGTGATGGTGTTATTGCTTCAACCATATGAGGGGATGTGTGTCTAAGTCAACATCTAACTCTACGAGGGCTAGTATTAAATTGTTCTTCATTTGGAATGGGTTCAACTGGAGTCATCATATGATCATCATGCAAATTCATTGTATCATCATGCTCCAATACTTCATTAGGGATAAATGTTTCATTACATTGTGTTTCTCCATGTGTTTCATCATTCATTACAAATTCATTACCATGTCCTACATATTCAATTTCATCATTTGGAAATATATTTTCTTCTCTACTCTCACTTGAAAATGTTTCTAAATTTAATTCTATTGAATTAGACATGTTATTCTCAATAGAAACATTATTTATTATAGAAGAAGTACCTTGACCTTCATTAGAACCTTTTTTCTTTTCTATTCTAAGTGCTTGTCTTTTTCTTTCTCTTTCTCTTTCTCTTTCTCTTCGAACTTCAAGTTCCTCATTTGTTTGCCCTTTAGTTCATCTTTGATGGAGACTACCAAACCCCATGATCAATTTTTATGCTTTTTAATTAAATGAGGATGAAAATTCTAACAAAAATGATCAATTTTGATGTTTCAAACAAGATAAAATGGAGAATTCAAATGTTTGTGATGTGCAGAGCTAGTTCAAAACCCATAAAGTGTAAAATTTGTAGTGAAAATGGTAAAATAAATATGAATTTTATGATTTTTTTATAATTCTACAAAGGGCATACACCCTTTACAAAATGATGCACTCCCTTTGCAGATGTAGTTACAAAGTAGGGAGGTGAATGGAAAAAATAATTAATGCAATCGTCATTTACTAATAGTGTACACCCTTTTTATTTTTTCAAGAAAAACAATGTTTTTCCCTCCTAAACAACCATGGATTTTGGCTAGGGAATTTGAACCTTAGGTTTAGACCTGTATTTGATCAACCAAGAAGGCTTTTTGAGGATTTTGAACATTTTTTTCCTTCATAGGCACACAAGATTTGTCAGCTTTGTGTATTTTTAAGAAAAACATTAAATGGGTTTATAGATGGAAGAATATATTTTTTGAATTTATATATATATATTTTTAAAATATTATTATTTTAAATTACTACTTAATTTCTACATAATGTTATTAATTATGATTAATTCATTAGTGTTACCAATAGTTTAATAACTTTTTGACAATCAACCAACAAATTACAAAACTTATATCTCAACAATCTACTCATTGTTGGCTACTATTTTAAAAAAATTCAAATATATGAAGTTAAGATCAAAAAGTTGTGTTCGTACACTTCCATTTTCATTTTTCCTACTTTCTTGACTTGTAAAATCATTTAAAATTATTATATTAATTGAAAAAATATTATAAACAATCTTCAACATCTTTTGAATCCATGTATGAAATTTCATTTAAAAATTCATTTGTTTGCTCCAAAAAAGTGTGTCCATACACATGCACTTTTCTTATGTTTTCACAAAAACTTACTATGTCACTTTTATAAATGAGTAAATTTCACATACTTATATCATATGGGTATTGCAAAAAATTACATATTTAGAAACTAGATTCAAAATGTCACAATTTATCTTCTTACATCGTCACAAAATTATTTGACTAGGTGCCTCTAAAAGTCTCTCCAAGGTCATGTATTGCTATTTTATAGAAGAAAGGTGGTCAATTATCCCTCTCCCTTTTGACCCCCATTATCCAACCCAATAAAATGGTGCAACTAAATTAAAGCAACATTGACTTAAATTAAGGTCATCTATCACCAATCAATAAAAAAATATCTAAAATTAATAATAATCAAGGCGATTTTTGACAAATTCTAAATAAATTTAAGATTTATATCTCTTAGTATTTTTCAAATGCATATACTTAAAATATCATACTAATCTATTTTAAATGTAAAAGTTGTTTTATTTATTATTATTTTTGCATGTATAATTTTCACAAAATCATTCCCAAGACCTATTTTTGCAATGTTAAATGCAGGGAAAAGTTTAGTGGTGAATCTTCACTAATTCACGAATATTTAGGCTTTTGAAATTTGGATTTGGTGAATTTTGAGGAGTTGGTTCACTTTTTGTTTCACCTAAATTTTCTAGGTACAAGTTACTGTTTTGGGTTGGTTTACCTAGTATTTATATTAATAGTTGATTATTTATATTCAAATAACCTTTAACACGAGTGCGGAAGAGAAATTTTCTATTAGCTAACAACATTATATTACCGTCCGACAACATTATGCTATCGACCGACAACAATATGTTATCAGTAGGTAGCATAACGTTGTTGTCTAGTATTATAATGCTAGCAGTTGATGATTGCTACCAACTGGAAGCATTATGCTATCATCCATCCATGTGAAACCCATTTCCTTCTGATTCGTCATGATTTTGAAATTCATTTTCACATATTCGCTAAGTAATATCAATAGGTTTTTTCAGGGGGGGTCTTAAAATTTACCCAAAATGTGAAAAATAAAATGGGGGCAATATTCTAAAAATTTAATGCTATCAAAAGGGTTATAGTCCAAAGGTGAGGATGTCAACTTGTTGGACCATCCACCAAGGTAGAAACCCCTCTTGATACCTAATACAGAGAGTCAAACTAATAGTATCAATATCGTTCCTTGGGCGACTTTGACATATTTGATGCCCCATAGTCATTGTTGCTTAAGAAAAGGAAGGATTATATATCGATATAACCTTATTAAGAAAGTTTAATCTACTGAATGTATACTCCATTAAAACATTATGGGATAGATATGCCAATATTTGTATAAAATCATTGGTTTCCTTTGTAAATAATGATTTTATAGTTGTTGTTTTTCTTTTAATATACAATATTTTTCCATTTTCTAGCATTAACACTTACACACCATTAGAGGTCCTTGCCTCATTCATTGTACAAAGAAACATTGCAATGTCTTCTAAAGAACCAAGAATATTTATAAGATCAATGGTGACAATATTATGAAGTAAATAGTGTTGTATATTTTCCACAAATTACCCCCTTCTACATTGTATAACCAAGCATGAAATACAACCTGACATGATTTTTTGGTATTATGACAATTAGGTCTATTGATGTGCTTATATATAGTCAAACATGCAGTAGGATAGAGAAGAACTGGGAAGTACATTATTGTATGGTAAAACGATTGAGCTAAGACAATAAGGAAGATAATTCACTGTGCTATATTTTTTTCCCAAATGGTTTCATAGAATAAATCTTGTGTATCATTTCTCTAATTTCTATTTATCTAAAAGATTTTGTGAAGTAATTCTTCTCTTGTATTTGTTTATCGAATCAAAATCAATGTTGGCAATATTATGAAGCAGATAGTGATAGTAAATTGTAATGTGTGTGATTTGTTAAAGATTACTTTCTAATCTTAAATTTGATGAACATTGACCATAATTTAGAAGTTTGATCGCTTTTTCAATTGAAGAATCCTAATATCTTGGTCATTTAGTAGTCCATGGAGTATAGCCATGTTTTTAATCATGAAGCATTTTTCAATCAAATATGGTAGTGTACCTAGATTGACACCATTTATCACAAGTTAGTGGGAAATTCAAAGAGAAGACAATGAAGTTATTAATCAATGTGGTATCCAAAAAATCTAAGATAAAACCTTTAAGATTATTTTTTCTCAGTGTTTCTAAGATAGGTGTATTTAAGATATATTTAGTAGTTGTTATTCATTTCATGAGTGTCATTTCAAGTGTACATGAAATTTACAAGATTTTAATTATGCAAAGAGGTGTCTAACAATGGTAAGAGGTGGTGTGGTAGATTGTAATGTTTAAGTTGTTGACAAGTAATGGTCATTCTTAATTTGACGTCCACTTAATTATTTAAGGGTAGTATTTTACATCCATTTCATTGTCATTGGAAGTTTTTTTAAATTCTTATTTGGAAAAATGGATCAAAAAATCTTAATAAAACTAAATTGAAACCACTTTAAATTAAATTAAAATCATTTATCACACGAATCAAACAAAAACAATAAAAAATATTAATTAATGTGATTTTTGACAAATCCAAATATCTTTTAATATTTTTTAAAATAAATGACCTACTAATCTATATTATATTGTAAAAAGGTATATTCTTTATTAATTGCATGTATGGTTTTGAAAAAATCATTCCCAAGATCAAGATTTGCAATTTGAAATGTAATATGACACCATAATCTTCCTCCGTGTTTTGAGCACACCCATAAGAACTCAATTCAATGCATGGATATGCCATCATGATGTTCCTCCAATTTTGAAGGCAACGCTAATGATTTCAATTAAGCATAGGACAATAGATGGGAAACATTATCATGCTCTCTTGTTTGAAAGCCCACAAGAGTTTTAAACACCAAGACCCCAAGGGAAACAAGGGCCAACTTAACCGTGTGGGGATTACCTCCTGCCACTCTCATAGACTTTGGAGATGCAAAGGATGCTTTTGAGTGGGACCCTAATGTTTTTGTAACACATATAAAGTTGCAACACCCCATCACTTCAACTAGATAAGATATTTTTAAAATGTGTACGAGTCGCTTTTCCTTCCCTAAATTTGCTTTGTGAGCTTTCATATCACTAGGACACATTTTATCTCTTTTTAATTTCTCTATTTGTTTGAACTTCAACATAGGCCCCAAGTCAAGCAGCTGCCCCTAAACAAAAGTCCATATAGAGTTAAAAAAATGACTCAACGACACATCTAAAAGTCAAAAGAAAATTAAATTTCCCTACCAGCCCCCTTCAAGCAAAGGAAAAAAAGAAAAAAAAAAGAGAAAGCAGGAGAAACACTACTTTACCTTTTAAACAGATTCTCTACTGTCTCTTATAATTAGTCCTCGAATCATTTACTCTGATGTCCTCTTGTCTCCCAATCCATGTCAAAGAAAACTTGGGCACAGAGCAATAAGTCTAACAAGAAGGATATGGGTGAAACTAGATGAAAACAAAATAAGGCAGAGAAAACTGCTAGATCATCCATACCCAATTATAAGCAAGTGCAAAACTCATCATGACAGTTTGAAGAAGATATATAACATCATAGAATTGTTGCAAGTTTTGGATGGATTTAGATCTCTGCTGGAATGTGGGGGGTGGTTTTTATGGCTGCTGCTGATAGTACTGGTATAAGTACAACAAGGCTCAGAAAGTTGAGTAATTTGCTGCTGATTTTGTTGGTGTTGGGCTTATTAATGCTGCAGCCCTCAGATCCCACACCATGTGGAAGAAAAAAATCAGACACACCAGGTCAAGAACAACAGGTACATGTTATTTCAAGGTTTCTGTTGTCAACCTCCAATGAGTTTAATGTTCCACACCATTCTAATAAGCCTTTCACAGCTTACAATGCTAGTGATCATGAGGTTCCCAGTGGTCCAAATCCAATATCTAATTAGAATATGATTTACTACTACTATTGATAATCATAATGATTATATAATCATATTGGGGATGAAGATGAATATGAATATGAATGTTGGCATTCAAGGGACAATCATGATCTATATAGTTTGAATTCAAAATTCAAATGGGTGTGTGTTTAAATCAATGGGAACCAGCAGGAGGAGCAGCTTTTTGTGTTTACTTTAGCTGGTTTTGGATAAAGTGCTCTATTTATAGGGCTCTTGGTTATAGTAAACTATTATTAAGGTTCAAAAGTCTGGCCATGACAGCTTGCTTTCGGCGCCGGCTATTATACTGTTTATATCGTTTGTTAAAGATATGTTATGTTTACAGAGAGCTACAATACAGTAGCGATTCCCAAGCTACATAGATATTCTGCTTTAGAGCCTGTTGTGATGGTTATTGATTATCTTCTGTCAGGTGTCTGTATTATCATGTACTGTGTTTTATATAAAGAAAAAGAAAAAAGCAAGAGAGACTTGCAGAACTTTTGTTATGTATATTGTTGGGGTCTTGAAATTACTCGGCAAAATTACATTTATTATTAGTGTTTGAAATATCGTCCTGATTCAGATTAAAAACTTTTGTGGTATGGTGATTTTCTGCTAATTGTTGTTAGTTATAAAAGCTCGCCTGATTCAGATTGAAAAGGTAACATGGTGTGATCATTTGCTGTGAATTATATAGTTAACTTTTAAAGCTTAGATTGATTTGGATCGAAAGCTTAGATAAGGTGTGGCGACTTTCTATAAATTCTTGTTCTTTTTAAAACATAACTATTCAGATTGAAATTTTTCCTAGTATGGCGATTTTCTGCTAATTGTTAGTTTTTAAAGTTCGGCCTGATTCAGATTGAAAAGCTATTGGGTGTCGTGATTTCCTGTGAATTATAGTCAGGCAGTGATTTCCTGGTTCTAAATCTCAGATTGATTCGGATTGAAAGTTTGATATGGTGTGGTGATTCTATAAATTCTTTTTCTTCTTAAATTTTAACTATTCAGATTGAAAAGCTACCCCGTGTGGTGATTTTCTGTAAATTATAGTTAGGTGGTGATTTGCTGTGAATTATACTTAGGTTTAGGAGCTCAGATTGATTGGGATCGAAAGCTTAGATATGGTGTGTTGACTCTCTATAAATTCGTGTTCTTCTTAAAGCTTAACTATTTAGATTGAAAATTTTCAGGCCTGATTGAAAAGCTACCTGATACAGTGATTTGCTGTAAATTACTGTTATCTTTTAAAGTTCAGACTGATTTGGATTGAATGTTTAAATAGGGTGTGGTGATATTCTATAAATTCTTGTTCTTTCCAAAGCTTAACTATTCAGATAGAACACTTTCATTGTCTGGTGATACACTGTGGATTACAGTTAGTTTTTAAAGCTCAGTTTGATTCAGATTGAAACCTTAAAATCATGAATTCTTTGTATTTTATAAAGATTAAAAGCTTTCATGGTGTGCTGATTTTTTATGAATTATTGTTAGCTTTTAAAGCTTGGAATGATTAGATTGGATGCTCTCATGGTGTGGTAATTTAATTGTTATTTCTGTAAAGCTTAACTTGGTTTGGAAACTTTCATGGTATACTGATATCAACCAGGGCCACCATTTCTTCTTGATATCTACACCTTTTCTATTTTAGTTCAATGTTGTGATCCGAACAATTAAGTTTATCTTAGATACCTAATGTTTTCCCTCTACAAAAGATGAGATAGAAGTATATATTATTTTGATCCGGTACTGGTAGTCGTCTGTCATGATGCTTTCTTTGGTAGTGTACAAAGCTTTAATTTAATGGCAAGTTGTGCAAGATACTGCAAATTCAAGTGCATCTATACTATTCCTTTCATGTCATGAGATTTATGTATATGCTTCGCCTCGTCCAAGTTGATGTGACTGATTAGAAGGAAACTGAATTTTCCTTTTGCGTTAGATCATGGACAATAATATTCCTTCATATCAAATCTTGTATCCCTGATAGACAATAGTCGGTATCCATTGATGACAGTACCATGGTTTGAGCTTTCCTAATGTCTGATGATTAATTCAAGAATAATTCTTCTTGTATCTCTATACCTATGGAGAATTGTAGGGTCTATTGATCACGGGAATATCATGGCTTGAATCATTGATCTCTATGCATTTTTATCATTATCATATCATGAGATGTGTATTTGTGTTGATTGAATCAACAATTCAACTTCTTAACATATATAAGATTTAAATAAAACATTTAAAAATCGAACACCTACGTTTAACAATCAAAATATTAACCATATTTAATATTTCTTCTGAATTTTTTATTGGGTGCTCAATCTTTCAAAAATAAAATAGGCAGTACCATCCTCTTTCTCAGATCAGAAAATCAAAGTTTATCTTATTCTTATAAACTGTGGGAACACCTTGTAAAACTTATGGTGTTTATGTCTTATCTCAGGATGTATTTTATTTTATTTTACTTTTCTTGACTTCGTCAGAGAGAAAACAGAACTTTTCAATCACATTTTACACTTTGGTTCATGCATGGAATTGTTTAATATCCATTTGATATTGCCTTTGGCATAGATTGAATATTATTTATTTTGTATCATTGACTGAATTTTCTGCCAAGTTTTCGAATTGTCAATTAATGCTTTTTGAGTGAATGACTTTTTATTGATTAAATTTTAGTCCAATCGATGCTCTAAAAGTTTAATAATTCATCTGCCTCGACCTTTCACGATTGCAGGATCATCCATAAAAGTGGAGATTTCAATTAAAATGTTATTTTGTAATACACACTGAATTTTATAGGATTTTTTTATTGCTTGAATTTAAATAAGAGTCTGAAATATGAAAAGAAAATGGGTATAGTTTAATGGTAAGAATGATAATATATTAGACAATACAAATCTGAAACTCCTTTATTGTTAAATATTTTATAAATTAAAAATAATAATAATAATATAAGTTATTAAGAAAATATTACTATATAAATTTTGTGAAAAATACATAACATTTATAATTAACATCATATTTGATGAGATGTACAGCTAATTGAATTGAATACTGATGAATTATGTACCACTTTCTTATTACACGTTATTTATATTTGTTGGCACGAATAATAAAAATATGCTTCTTTCAACCAACTGCTTGAAGCTGTACAAATATTGATGTTATCATTCAAGTAAAACCCCATACTATCTTCTACACTTCGGTTAATAAATTGATAAATAGACTAGTATTGATAAACACACGCAAACGGGTGAAGGACTAGGGCCCACACCCAAGGCCTTTATTGACTGTGCACAATTTATTTGTCATAAAATCAAAGACTTTTTTTTGTTTCCAATTCAGGATTTATATACAAATATGAAGTACACTGGTGTGTATTGATTGTTATAAGTTTATAACAATTTTGTTTTGGGTGTTGAAGGCTTGGAATTAACGTAGTCTTTTTTAGTTTAGATGTATGATTTGAGGGGTATCCATTCCGTCAAAGTTATACAGGGTACGATCCTGGTTTCATCCCTTATTAATATAGGTATTTTCTAGGAGTGGAAACTTGATGAATGGCTAAGTAACACCTTTCACACTATCATTCGCACTATTGGACCACAACCTATTCGATTTTTATAACAAATTATTATAAATTAAGACTTTAAATTTTAAAATAAGGGTTCATAAATTTTAATAGAAAAACTATTAAGTATAAATTATTTTAAATTACGTTAGATAGTTTAAATATATTAAAGAGAAAAATATTATTTTAGATGTTTTGAAGGGTACATTCATTAATAGTTTTGTTTCTTTCTACATAAAATTTAGAGTGATTGATGATAAATAGTGTCAATATAGTTGTACCACTTAGCTGTGTTTAAAAATATATTCATTGGTGGGTTCCCTAGTCCATCTTATAGTCAAGATATTGCAAATTTTCGTTTGATTTCTCCAAACAAAAAGAATATAGCATTTTGACATTAAATGGATGTCATATTCAAGGTGAGGAAGTAATTGTTAACAACTAACAAAATGTTAGTCTACTAGCCCCCACTACCATACTAGAACATAATAAAAAATCTCTCTTAATGTGAACACCTAATTTGTGGTATGAGACTAATTTATTGCTTTGGTAATAGTGCATGTATGTTATTGGTATGAGACTAAGTCAGGGTCGCACTAGCACATATTCCTTGCATTTCTCGGCATTCAACTTATCTTTTTTGTGCTTTCAACACTTACAACCTTGCATTGATGATTTGCGACATCATTCTCTTCTTATCAACTCCTTAATCTTCTTTGTGTTGTCCCTTCCTAATTCCTTTTCGTCTAATTTCTTTCATTTCTTTGGTTTCTCCCCTGATTTCTAGTATTATACATTTTTCTAGTTTCATATTGTACAAAATGTGTCATGTCAATTCTCTTCTCTTTGAAATTAGTCATTTGTGTTATGGGCCATTTTTACTCATGATCTGGGTGCCTCAAGATTTTGGTCCTTATTTACTGGATTTTTTCACTCATTGTATATCTATTTGCATACCAATAAGACCCCAATTTAAATTCAAGAAATTTATATGTACAAATGTGAGCTAGTACATTTAAGACAAAGAAAAATACACAAACATGCTGGAAGAAATCACAAAAGATATAAGGGAATAATCTTAATTTTTTAAACATCCCTATGCCGAAGAAAAAAGGGAGTGTAGTTAGATTGTGATGTAGGAGAATTTAGATTCACAATCTAACTTACATTAACCAAAAACTCAATAATAACCAGTGTTGGCATGCTTTGATTGGTTGGCACATCAGAATTGTCAGGATCATCGAATGGAAGCACACCTCTTGTTTACTGGGATGTCTGCAGAACAAATAAGTTTATGACATTATATGTAATCATTTTGTTTGCAATTTCACAAAGGTTTTCGAAATTCCTTGGAGTCACAAGACTCTTCATTCGCGTATGAATTGCTGCAAAATATTTGCAAGCATTTGTGAATCTGTGTGTAAATAGTTACTTCATGGCATCATTAATTAATTACCAACTTCTGCGGAATACATCCCCTCTCTATATACATGTCACACTAGTCCTAGGAATCACTTGAACAATACCATATGAACTTGCAAATTCAAGTTTTAATGCCCCTAAAAATCCGAGAATGTAACTCACCAGAAGTTACATTCTATAAGAGAGATGAGGCATCTCTAGCATTAAATCTGAAATGTTTTACATTCTATAATGCTTCTTGGCGGGCATGGTTATAAAGTATTCTCTTTTCTAGGAGAGGTTAGCTAAACTTAGCTCAAGGTAACAAGAGTGTGGGTCCTATTGAAGGATAGTCATAGTTAGCTCAAACGGAAGGGTTTGTTAGGAATGTGAGTAGGTATGCACATAGAGTTGTGGAAGTAAACCGCATCCCTTGGCGGATTTGTACTGGATCCTTGTGGTAGCTAAAAATGAAGCTAACGGACATAACATGTTTATTTTGTAAGTGTAATCCGTACCTACTTAGTCTAAGAAGGTTGTTTGCTCAACTCTCTAACGATAATTACATCATTTAGTAGCAAAGTAAGTTGTATCTTACAAATGTGTTAAAGAACCATTTTTTATATAATTATATATGTGTGCGAGTAGAAAATTAGAGAATGCATCTTCCAATAAGGATAGTGTTGGGTAGAAAGTGTTGTTGAGAATATGAAGCATAGAAATGTCACATAGATCCATACATGCTAGAAGAGCAAGAAGACATGTTAATTTTTTTTTAGAGGAATCAAGTTTATTTGTAGGTTATGCAAGTTATACAATACATAATCTAGTTTCTTTGGATGTAAGAAATGATGAATAAAAAGATGCCCCTGAGGTTCAAGTGGAAGAGTAAGAACCAAAAGATAGTTTCTTGAAGGATATTTACAATATGGGAGGCAAGCAAAGGTCAAACAACCCTCATTATTTAGGGATTTTTTCGACTTGAGGAACTCATCAATTGGATCATTGAGTTGGAGAGTTATTTTGATTATGAAAAGTTGGAAGATCATATAAGAGTGAACTTTGCTTGTGTCAAGCTAAAATGTGAAGTATCATTTTCATGGGATCAATTTGAAGGAACAAGTCAATAAGAAGTTTTTGGGAAAGAATAGGCTCAAAGATAGAAAGAAAAAATTCCTTCTAATTATTAATTGAGCTTGTTCAATAAATTGTAGAACTTGAGGGAAAAGTAAATGAGTTTATAGGACTACACCAAGGATTTATACAATCTCACAATTTATACTAGCCATGTTAAAAATGATGAAGAGATTTTACGATATGTGAATGGTCTCCACATTTCCATTCAAGATGATTTTGGACTCATGAGACCGCATTCAGTAGAGGAATAATATCAATGTGCTTTAAAGGATGAAGAAAAGTTTATAAGAAGACAACAAAATACAATGATAAGAATAGGAAGGTTTATAAGAGGAAGAGGCCAATCAAATAGTGGTAGAGGCGAATATGCTCATAAAGGAGAAGTAAACACATCTTAGATTTTTAATTAAGCGTCAAAGCTAAAGGATATCCTTATAGAGATAAATAATACTATGATATAGGAAGATGCAAAGTTTTCATGGGTGCATGCTCTAAATGTGGAGATATGGACATAGAACATTTGGGTGCCCAAATGAAAAACATAATAATGGTAAATGGAATGAGACTAGTAATCCTATTACATGTTGTAGATACTTAAATTTGGTGGCTTATCCTTTAGCAATGCCAACTTTAGCTATGCTCCTTTACTAAGACAAATTCTCACATTCTAAGTCCAATCAATACACCTCTCTAGCTATTTCTTGATTTTCTCATCTCCACACTCTTCTCTATTGCAAAATAGAGAAATATTAATTAAAAAATAAATCATCTTTGTGTATTATTCCATAACTATTTATTTCATATCACATAATTTCTATCCAGGACCATAAATTTTGGTATAAATAAATTGTATGGCCTTGACGACTTATATGGCCATGCCCCTTTTCATTTTTTGACTCTGATTTCAATTTAAATATCTTTATTGTGTCATTTCATCTTCCTAAGATCAATATTTCATCTACAAAAGGCTATGAGAAAGTCAATATCACTTTATAGGTCACCTAACACTCTTAGAAGCTTCTATTGCAAACATCACTCCAAAATAACTCAAGGTTCTCCTAGATCTCCCTAAAAAAATTGCACATCATTTAAAGAAGCCACTACTAAATGTATGAAGCACTCAAGAAAGTCAAAGATTCTAGATTCCTCCGTTTTCAAACATGCAAAGGTCATAGATCCATGTCTTAATAAGAGAAAAGTCACTCCCAACATTGTTAAAGGTTTTCAAGGCACAAAAGGGTTCAGTTGCATAACTAAAGCACACTACATCAAACTACTACTTCTTTGGGTACATTTTCTACTATATAGTTAGCCCATTATCTTTGTGTCAAGAGTCACAAGGGCACTCATAGGGGACTAGCTTATACCACACTCACACTTGCACATGCACCTAGGAGAATTACATGAGGCTTGATCCTATACGAGTGAATGTAGTGTAGCACTTGGATTGGCTCTAGAAGGGTTGACTACTAAGGGTAGTTTATCCTCGCCAAAAACATGATTTCTCCTTTTGTTATCTAATACTTTGATGAATGGTATTACAAGTATCTAGGGTTCCACTTTGTTACAAGTCATTATAAGTTTATGTCAAGTTTTTTTTAGCAAAAATGACATACAGTAAGGAAGATTTCTAGACAAGTGAAGGGATCATAAAATTTCATAGTCTCACTATAAAAGGTTTCAAGACTGAATAGAAGGGTAAAGACCATAAAATAATTATTGGTAGGGTGGTATGGTCATGCACCAACTTGGTTTCGAGTTCCATTATCAATAACAAATAATTTATAGTATTTGATCACCATTTTCCACCTATCTACACGTCTATATATCCTATGTTTTGACCTACACAATTAACTCTTCATCTCATCTTGTGTATTTGTGTTATCAATCTATTTTATTTTATCATTTTAAAAAGTATTAGTGTGTTATTTTGATTTTGTATGGCTAATTGTGAATTAATTAGATTGTAATAGCCTTATGTAAAAAAAACCTTGCACCCTACATTGTTATGTGTTTTTCATAACTTAATTTAATTAGAAAGAAAACATTTTGTGAACCTGAATCTTGATTGAATATATCACTTTATTCAAACTCTAGTTTCATGTTTCATTTCTAGATTGGCACACAATCTTTCTCTTAGCTTTAATATTTGTCTTTCTATATGCTTTTATTAGTGCTCAACTATTTTATAATCTTTTCCTTAAGTATAAGGGTTCTTTCCCCCATTCAAATATGGGATGCCATTCCTTTAATTAGGTCCATACCCATACTATGTATGGGGGAACCTCTATATTAATGGCCTTTTAGAAAAAACTTCTAATGCTTCTACTTCCATTTGTTTTGAGAACTTTGATGACCATCAAGATATTATGGTTTCTCATACTTCTAACCACACCTATTCTACTACTGGTATCATTTCTCATTTTTCCTTCACTATTATAACCGAACATATTAAAGGTAAAGGTTGTCATAACACATATGAAAAATCAAGCTCTATTTGATAATACAACTCAATAGTTTACACACTTATTGCAAGAAAATGATGGTAAATGATATTTTTATCTATGTTGTTGGGGACCTACTTAATAGTATTGTCATATTCTCCACAACTGATCCCAATCTGTCATTGACTAATGTACACACATCCACCATTCCTAAATCTACTATACTTGTTTGATTGGGGGTACCTAATCTTCCACTTCACACTATTGTTATATATATTCCTATGACTACCATTATTTCTACATCTCCTGTTTATACTCATGGTGGTTTACATTCTTCTTCTTATAGAACATAGGATCTTGAATCTCTTATCCATAATTTGCAAGCTCAAATATTACAATTACAAAAAGGAACATCTACTTCTTCTCATACTATGTTTTCTACTCAATTTCTTCATAACACACTTGTACCAGAAGTGGCCTCCTATCCTTTTCCTATTGGTTTTGTTGCTCCTAAGCTTCCTATCTATGATGGCAAGGTTGATCCTAATTTTTTTTTAATCTTTTTACATTCTTTTAGTCACTAAATCTTGCACTTACTATGTACATATAGCCTCTCAACATGACATTTATATGCATGATTCCTAAGACAGATAATTACTCATTAACACCCCTCTACTTCGCTATGTCATTGCTTTAATCCTTTTTATCTTTATTGCTCATTGTTTCTAATTGATAAATTATAATTTTTCATACCATTTGATATCCTACTCATCTTTGATTTCATTTTCTAACCTTTTGAGAACCCTGTATAGGACCACCCATTAGGGACAGAACGCCCAGGCACTATTTTCCCCTCTAGGAGCTTCTGTCCTTTTTATCTCTTTTTCCTATATTTCGGATGTTACTTTTTTATTGTCTTATTTTATCACCCTCAATTGTCCTTTCATTTGTTAATTACAAATTTTAAGAAAATGAATCATATATATACATGTCGTATTTAACCTCATTGAGGGGGAAAGCATTCAAGAGGTACATACACCTACAAGGAGATACTATTCTCTATCTACTACATTAAGGACTAAATTTTGGACTGTATACTTCACTGCATAGGTGGGGTTATTCTGAATTCCATACCACACATTTGCATTGGACAAAGTAGGTGTAGCTTGTTATTCCCTATGCGACTGGTACTAGGAAAAAATAACTTAAGGTACATTATTCCAATAACACACACACGTAAACTAGAACTATAGTGAGTCTAAAATGTAGTGTAGTTCTCAATGACAATCACATTGGGTTGACCACCATACTTAGTTGGATTCAAGCATATGCATGATTTATTTATCTAATGTGTGCTTGAGTATTGTCCAAGTATCTAGGGTTTCTTTTGCAAGTACATGTGCGACACAATGAATTTGATGTGACCTACAACGAATAAGGAGCAACATTAAGCAACATAGAAAGAACCAAACCCTGAGCTATTTTGTAAATGTCAATGCCTAGATTAAACCCTAGCACCTAGGTAGCCCTATCCCATTCTAGGAAGTTATATCATTTCAGTTTCCATATCACAGTTTCAAACACAAAGCCTACACATTCTAGGATTAGCTATTCTAGATCATTCACCAGTCTAGAATCAATCCAGACCTAAAGTTACAAGATGATTCATTCTTTACGCCTTGTCTATTTCTCTTGTTTATATTTCCTTTTCTTGATATTTCCTATTTATTATTTTATCTATCTGATTAGCAGTTTCCTTACATTAGATTTAATTTTATTAAATATTTTGGTGAGCCTAACCTCTTGTAATCCCATTGTGGATCTCTTCTTTTATGCCCATTACTTGTAGTGGTTGTTATAGATCCCCAACCTATATATACCTATCCCCACCAACTTGACATTGTTTTTCTATCATGGATGACCCCATCAATGAAAAAATTATTAATAATTCCAAGTAGATCCCTCTCAAGGACATAAAAGCATCTGATAGTGAACATTCCTATGATGAAGACACCAATATTGATCAATCCCAATTGAATTCCCTTACCAACTTCTTCTCTGCATGCATGATAATTTGACCCATGTTTCACATATCCTTAATTATCTATTAGCTACCCAAAGTGCTTGTGATAATGCCACCCATACTAGTACAATGCATACCTTGGAACTCTCTACTACTACTACTACTACTTCTATCCTACTCTCTTCCTCTCCTCTCAATATTGGAGTCTCCAATGTTCACATGTTTATTCCTATCCATTCCATTCATTATTCTTATCCTCTTATTTCACAAATTCATCCTAATTATTCTTTCGGTACCGAAGCTTTAGAGTCCCTTTATCACAATTTGTAAGCAAAAATCCTTCAATTGCAACAAGCTACTTCTTCTTCATCTCTGTCCTTTGATTATTCCCTTTTTCTTCATATTCCTCTTGCACCTAAAGTGTATTCTTATCCACTCCCTGCCAATTTTGTTTCACCAAAGTTTCCCTTATTCGATGGCCATGGAGATCCCCAAGAGAATCTTTGATATTTTTATGTTACTTTTCTAGACTATGCAAATGCTACTCAATCTACCCTTTTTCAACAAACCTACTAAACTATTCCAATACCTTATTTCACACATAATATAAGGGTATTTCTACTTTGTGTGTAGATGCATGAAGATATCACTCTACCTAATTAGCAAGGAAATAGGGATAAATAAGGAGAATATCTAGTGTAATCCATTGAAGATGATGGGGAGGTGGAAAGAATCATAGATATCCTCAAGTAAAAGTGTGGGGGCATGTCCATGCCCATTGATGAGCTAAAATATCCTGACATAAGAGTTGCAGTGTGACTAATTACTTCTAAATTGATAGGGGAAGAAAGGTATAATAAGTTGACTAAGAGATTCCTATATATTGTGCATAAGGTATTGTAAGGAACTGAATATAATTTATCCCAATTCATCTTGAAAAGTATAACTAAATATGCATCATTAGTGTAGGAGAAACAAGGAATCAAATTTCATTAGGGAATGATTTTGTTGTTGATATTTTAAAATGAAATTATCATTCCAGAGGGAGAAGGGGAGACAACATGGATATAACCATCATAAAATCCATCTCCAACCGTCATGTAAAAATAATTTATGGCACCCATAACACTAAAAAATGCCTATAAAGTGCAATTCAAAAATTGGCAGAGACATTTACGTAATGCATTTGAGAAATATAATATAATCCTGCGCCAACTACCAGAAGAGTTGGTAGGAGAGGTAAATTTTATTTTCGTGTTGAACTATTTGGTGGCCATATTCAAAATGATTAATGAGAATTGGTCCTCATGGGCCAAATTTCCCTATGCTTTCACAACTAACTGTTTTATGTGATCCATCCACCAGATCAAGGAGGCCAAAAGACTCAAGATTGCTGTAAAAAAGAGTTGATGAGGACATACATAAAATATAGAACACTTATAAACACACTGATCGATATTCCCATGAAGAGAAACAAGTGATGGAAATTTGTAAAATTACTAGGTGGGAGACTATTGTGGTGAAGAGTGACATAAAGAAACATTCTTCTATCTATATACAAAGAAAATGGAAACTAATAAAGATGCACAATAAAAATAAGAAGAGCTAGATGAGGAATTTACTATGTCTAAATGTGAATCATGGAGTGCATGGGAGAAAATATAGTGAGTGTAAAAGGTACAAAAAGAAAAATAAACTGTAGACAATCCAACCAAATAAAATGAGGAAATTTAACCCAAGGCAAGAACCTAGCACAACATAGGAAGTTAGAAGGAAATTTGATACAGAGTATCCTAGTAGAATAGAACCCATAATAGGCCCTAACCAAATAATGATGTCACTAAAAAATTAGGAGGGGTTCAATGTTGAGGGTCTAGTTCATCACTCTCTAGTCTAGGCTAACACTTAAGGTGGGCCACGTGAACATTTGGAGAAAAAGAACATAGACACACAAAAAACATATGTTCACAAGTCATTCCTGAATTTGATTGAGATAGAAGATAACTCTAAGGAGGTTGAAAAAAGTGAAATCTCCAAAGGGATTCATAAGGGGAAAAGCAGTTGTGGAGGTGATGAAGAAGTAGAGCAACCTCAATCAAGGATAGGCAAGAGGATAATATACGATCCATAGTTCAGAACAGATGACAAAGAGGTGGACCCAAAACTCTACCCAAACCCAGAAAAATGGTCAATGCATGTAGAATATCAAAGAAGGAAGAACATTAAATAATTATTTCAATGGGATTTCCTCAAAAACATCGTGGTCATAGAATGCTTTAAAAAGGCCTTATTATTTTCCTTAGATACATGTATAGAGGAACCGCTCATCAAGATGTTGAACAATAGCATGCACACCATTCCAACAAATTTCAGTGATCTTATCCTCCTTTCTATGACCTATAACATGTTAGAAACTCAATCAAGGGATGCATTACTAAAAAAAATTTGGGATGTAGTCCAACAAAACTTACAAAATAGCAATTGTTCCAAGATATATAGGGCCCTTTCATAAAATCTAGAGAAAAATATTAGAGAAACAAAGAGTAAGTTGTGCATGATCCAACATGAAAATAAGGGCCTCAAGGAGAAATATGAGTGCATAGATTCTAAATTCAATGTATTTGGGGAGAAGATAGTAAGAAATGACCCCAAGCTTATAAAATACGATCTTCTCATCTCCAAAGAAAACATTTATGAGTTTTAAAAAATCAAAAATTTATTATTCAAATATATTGAAAAAGAAAAGGAAAGAGAAAAATGGCATAAGGGTGATAGTGAAAATATCAATCTTTTGCAACAAGAAACTTGAGATATCAAAGAATATTGCGAGACAATTAGAAGCCAAATCCAAGGGAGCTGAAAAGTTTCTTAAGGGGATTTATAAGCAACTGATAATAATTAATGTGCACATGAATAACCAGCCAAAAAAATAGAATTCATTGAAGCTCAACTAGAAGACAACTCTCTAGACAAGGATAATAAGACAAATTAATGGAAGAATATGAAAATGTTAGCAAAGAGTTCACATAAAGAAGAGATATGGTAAAACAATGATTGACAGAGATAAGAAGGCTCATTGATAAGGAAGAAACATATATAGGGACCATGTACTAGGAATTGAGCCAAAAAATTAATCGTATGTGATCAACGATGAATACAGGAATGAAAGGCATTATGGTTTTTACCCAAATATCCAAAGAGATGGAAAAATTGGGCCAACTTCTTCATGAAGCAATCAGTAATTTGAAATCACATAAAGAACTTTTAAGAGTTGAGGTACAATAGTTATTTAAAGATCTCCAATAAATCGTTTCCTGAGAATGGAAAACAGATATAGTGTGGGGTGATGTTGGGCCCATAGTTTTATATTCTATATTATTCGAGTCCTTATGGGACTAAAAAAAATTTATTTATGATCCATTATCATTTAAAAGGACACGTGAAAATTTTGAGAGGATGTGCGCAAGAGAAAAGGAGGGAAGCACATGCTTCAAGAAAAGGAGTAGGCACACAAAGAATTAGGATAAGGGAAAAACACGGAAGAAAGGAACTAGAAAGGCCACACAAGGAAAGTATAACATAGACGGAGACAAAGGAACATGTAGAAGGATAAGATAGGATGAAGACATGCAGGGTGAAAAAGGATAAAGATAAAAATAAGTCCAAAGATAGACTTTAAGTTACATGTTGGATCACTTGCATAGAGCCACCAAAGAGATTGGATAAAAATCTAACTCTAATAAGGAATTGAAATGATCTTTCAAGAGTGCCATCATGCAGATCAGGGGTAAGACAAGTGGCTATTTTTTATCCACCTCTTAGATTTACTAGTTACAGTTACAGTTACAGTTTTAACTCAGGGGCTATTATTAGTCTCTGAAGACTGGTGAAGGACAAGTTCCCACTAGTATAGATATCCATGAGGGAGTCATTATATATATATATATATGTATGTATGTATGTATGTATGTATGTATGTAATAAATTTTGAGAGGACAAGATTTATATAATTTTAGTTAATCCACAGATATTTTGGGTCTATAATTTGTGAAACTATTAAATAATATATGAGTGACATGTTTTTTTTTTCAATAATCAGTTTGTTATTCATTTTTGTTGATGTGCTTATAAATTCAAATCTATTATTTTTTAACTAACCACTTCGACCTTGCTAACCGTGATGGGACTTGGAAACCTTCCACACTTTATATGATCATGCCCTAGACCACACTATGGTATGATAGGCCAGTATGAAGGGTAGGGAAAATAATCGCTCGTTAGTTACCGTAATCTCGTGCACATGAGTACGTAGGAGGAATACAACCAAATTCTCAACATCACTCATTCCCAAAGGTTAGTAAGAAAAATCACACCATGATATCCCTTAGATATTACATAATCAAAGATTCCTTAGAATCCTCAATGACAAAGTAATAATCCTCTGAATGGAAACACTTTCTCTTTATTAGATGGAATCAAGTACTAATTGAATGGACAATTGCTTCTTAAAGAATATGAGTACTCCTTGTTATTTATCTTGAATATGGGGTACTAAATTGATTGGGAATACACCGGAACAATGGTTACCATCATAGAATCCTATTATTTATTCAATTAGATGTTTATTTCTTAATAATCATCTTGTGCTCTCTAGCTTAGGTTAGAAAATAAGTTTTTTTTCCTTTTCAGGTGTTTTCAACAATCCTTAATGATGTTTTTTGTTACAACATGGATGTGGCCACCACAGATGAAATACTCATTCAAATCAATCATGGATGGATTTTTTGAAAGGTTCTTGAGAGAAGACGTGATGCTCTAATTTTGAGAAAATTCTCTTGTCGGGATCACCAGGAATGTGCAAAATCCAATAAAAAGGGAAAAATATTATGAAAAAATCAGTAATCCATATCTCCAAAAATACTCCACCTTATCATGAAATAAATGGATTAAATGAAATATGATTTTAATAATTAAATTTTCTCCATAGTTTAGGTAATTTGGATTTTTGAGTCACCAGGAAAAAACAAAAGCATTTTGAGTTGTTTTTGGCACAAATTGAGGTTTTAATGAGGTTTTTAGTTGTAACATTAATTAGATCACCCCAAGATCAATAATTATCCAAATAACATTATAATTTAGTTTTTTAAATATGTTTCCAATAGGAAAATATGGTCCAATTATCACAAATATTTCTCATCAGAAATGGTAGGAAATAGAAAAACAAGTTTTGGTGTGTGGATTATAGTTGGTTTTTACACCTTTCTAGATGGATGTTCCTTAGTGAACTTCATAATACACATACCATGTATGTGTACAAATTCATAATGTATAATGGAATGTATGCACACATAGTTCTGGTTTAACATTTCTGGTTCTCAAGCTCCAAGTCTATTCACATTGTTTTATATGTTATTCTACTTTTTTTACTCTGCTATAACTTGGAAGTCTTCATGTATGATTTCCTTATTCAAACCTTACATGCATAGCTTCACATATTTGGTCCAATGTTTGTAGGTGTGATTAGTGGGTGGCCCACTATCTAGCCAGTATATCTTGTATTATATACATAATAACATTTATTCATGCCTATTATAGGGGCATATATGTCTCCATTTGGCTTAGATATTCTTGGATGCTTCCACCACCTTGATAACTTGGCTTTGGATCCTTGATTTCCTTGTTAAGTATTTTAACATACCTTTTCGCATAATTTGTCTTGATTTACTTTATAATTTCTTACTTGATTTTATGGTGACACAATTATGCCCAATCAATTCATAATACCCATGTGCCCAATTATCACACACCACACTTGTAGTATCTAAAATTGAATGTGGATCATATCTCTATAGGATCCTATCTTGATTTGGTTAAAAATTTTCTATTACTTCAACTCTTATGTTGTAGATATGTTCTAACTATTCATGCTCTTCAACAACTTCAAAATACAATGTTCCTTGAGTAGGATATATTGGAAGAATCATGCTCTATCTACCATTTTTAAAACTTATTAAACACTTCTTGAAGTGGATATCAGAGGTATTTACATAACACCATGGTATTTCAAGAATTTCTAGAAAGTTTTTTTTCTTCAAAAAAATTTATTACTATAAATTCTCCAAATAACCTTACCTTCAGTATGCCAATGATGACATGCTTTAATACCCTGATACCTACAATACATATATTGTTTTCTATGAATAGAACATGAGGTGATCAATGGATCATTTCTTATTCTATTTTATTCTATGCATCTTCTATAATAATGTTGACTTTGGTGATCATGTCTATGAAGATTTCATTAATGTTTAATCCATCTATGTAGTCATCAACTAAGATCTCTATGCCATAATCCTCCTTTCCTAACCTCTTTAATTATTTATTTTGTTTTTTCCCTAGTTACTTTCCAAGTACCATTATTTTTATTTGAGATAACCATTGGCTAAGAAAATGGATAATTACACCTTTGGTACATAGAATCCTACTAAATTCACGGTATGAATTCCTCTCCACAGTTCTAAATTTAGATATCCTTTTTGCTTCATTTCTGGTGTGTGCTTCTTGCCTAAAAATCAATTTATCTTTATATCTTGCACACTAAGCTTGTAACTTCTTGCATGATATCCTTCTACTACTTCGTGTCTAGGTAGCGACTTCCAATGTGAGAGTTCTCATGCTAAATGTTCTCATTTGGTGATTATATGTTACTACTCCTCTTATTTTATCTAAACCTTAGCACTTTGATTGGCCTTCTATGTAATTACCTTTCCTAGGGTCTCCATTAAATGTTGCACAATATTTATCATCCCTACATCATTTTCACATTTCTCCATCATAGCTACGTAGAGGTTGGGAAAATATTCTACCTTGTGTTCTTTCCCATATTATTCACATATAGGGAATACATGGAAATTGCATTGGTAATGATTTGGTGAGCCACACTTATAAAAAGTTCTTGGAAAAAATATACCCATACATCAACCTCCTCTTCTATAAATTTTCTCTCACATTTTATAGTTGACATCCTAATTTTTTGTTATGGTTGGTGTTGTTATTTTTTATTTTTCCCCACAGTTTCATGTCTCTACCCCAAGGATCATGATTCATGAATTTTATTGATTATGTAGAATTCCTCTGCATCATATATCTTACAGTGGCAAGACACATTTATTTTAATCATATGTTATAGTAGTGGACACCTTTTGACATCATGCCCATCGACATAGATTTTTCAAACTTGAAAAATTTCTTTTACACTATATCGAGGGAAGTTATTGTTGGTATGCCCCTCCACTTCATAGTTTGTGCACTATAAGCTAACATAGTTTCTATCGACACAATCTATTCCTCTATGAATGGGTTTATTCTTGTGTTAAAATTTTCAATAGATTTTATGTGTAATGCCACTTCAAAAGCTTCACGCATGTTTATGAATGTTTTGTGTGAAAGTGCATGTCAAAAGGGAAAAAATAATCGTCCAACAAACTACTTTGCATGTTGAGTTAAATGGATCTCATAAAGGAAATTTAATATCAATGTCTAAAAAATGTGCATCATACATCCACACACTCTTAGGGAGTTATTTCTTGATCTCATTCAATGTTGATATGTTTTGTTGCTAAAATTCAATTATGTTAGAATCATTTAAGAAATCATTATTTAGTTGGTCATAGTTCACAACCACCTATTGTGCATCATGTTTTGTGTACCAATTGTGTACCAAATCTAATAGAGTGGTAGTTAATTGGATTTCCATGTGCTTATGGGAATTAATCCCGCTAGCACACCATATTAACTCACACTTGCGTATGTGCTCTATTGTGATTTTAATCCCACAATATTATGATAATGATTAAGAAAATATTAAATAAATAGATGACTAATATTAAGATATGCAAAACGTTGAAAATGAAAAATTAAGTACAAAATATACCTAAGCAAATAAGCAAATAAGATTTAAAACCCTAAGTGTGAATAAAGAGATAAAATGTCTTAGTTATTTCGTTATGATCCAGAAAGTGTAAAAAACTAGAGAATTGAGAAATCCAAGGTGCTGGCTGTCACAATGGAGCTCAGCAAAATGCAGAGTTGTTGGAATATGTTGAACTGGTGCGCCTATGCAGGGTCAGGGGCACCTGGGGCATTGTATACCTCCTCTAGGAACATTTGACTGTTAAGAAGGTGTGAAACCCTATTTTCCAGGGTCACGAGATGTTCACTTTTTGTCACCTTTAATCACCTGTACTCCACTACACTTCATTGTTGTTCACTTGAAACCTGCAATCAAAATGAAACACCTACAAAACCCTAAAAGCACATCAAATACCAAAAATAAATATGCAAACTGATGGGTCAGACTATCCTCAGCTATTAAACAAGTGATCTTATGAATGAGCGGTGCACTACATTTCAAACCCAATGTAGTTTTGTGTGTGTGTGTGTGTGTGTGGAATTGTACCCTAGGAAAGTCTTGTGCATGTCACACTTGATAATGAGAAAATAACTAGATGTAAGAAATGTACGTAGATGTGTGCATGAAATAATGAGCTTACCCTCCTATGCATGTATGTAGAAGAATGTAGTTCCTTTCCCTTATGTGTAGATGTTATATAGATGCTTGAATGCTCTTGTTAATGCATTTGGATGTAACCTTAGGTGGTGATAACTAATGCTTAATGCTTGCTCCTTTATTATGATCACATAGTTTTATATT
The DNA here is from genome assembly GCA_019776745.2 of Taxus chinensis. NCBI lineage: Eukaryota > Viridiplantae > Streptophyta > Pinopsida > Cupressales > Taxaceae > Taxus > Taxus chinensis. The sequence continues at coordinate 121,650,492 of CM034153.1, read as the reverse complement.
TATATGATTTCCTTGCTTGAATTTCGTAATTAACCCCGAAAAATCCAACTAGTCAAAAGATAAGATTCCCAAATGGATCGAAAGGACCCAAAAGATGTCAAAAAAGTACAAAGAGTTTGGGGGCACCCAGAGGGGACAAGGGTGCCAGGCACTGATGTCTTGGCTGGGCGTTGGTGTCCATAATGAGAAATGTTGAAGTATAAAAAGATAGACTGGGAAAGAGTGTGTGTAAGACCATGAAGGATATATAAAGAAAACAAAGACAACCAAAGACATTGGTTAACTACTACTTTTCTTACTTAGGAATCATACGAATAGTAGTATGTGATCAGGACTAGATAGATACCCAAAGTGCATGATTTAGTATATACATTTCCCCCCACTTTATGTTGTTGAGTGAATGCTCAATAACATAAAGTAGATAAGAGATGCATACGTAATAACCATGTATATTGATGGCAAAAAGTGTGCTGAGAGACAAATAATAACATGGAACGATACAAATGTGAAGCATGGAAGCTAAAGAAGAGGAAGTGAAAAAGTGATGATGATGAACCTAGGGAAAGAGCGTATGTGTAGATGTTGCATTTGTACCTATTTTTTTATGTCGATTGTTTTCATTGATGATGTGTGAATGATGTGAGTACTGCTTCCCATAAAGAAGAACCTGTAAAAGAGAAGAATGATCAAGTAGTCACATATGCATATATGAGAAATTCAATCAAAATGAGTAAAAAGTATGTAATTATGTATGTAAAAAATATGAAAAGGAACATGTGAACTTGATCCGTGATGAGTGTAAGAGATAGAAAGGATCCTGAAGATGTTATAGAAGAAATTTTTTTTGGGTGATCTCACGCCAGTTGCGCTGAATGCAAGTTTTTAAGACAATATCACACCAAGAATGGAAGAACTGTAGGGAGAAAATTTTGGTGTCATCCTCCAACCTTTAACTACTTCCCAAAGTTTATAACACCAATGCAGATAGTGTGTAAAAATCTGTTCTAGTTTTATCCAACACGAAAGTAGAAAAATGCAGTGTAGTGCATGCATGTCAAGTGCTAAAGGACTGTTTATCCTGTAAAAGCCATTGTGTGAACTACTGAAAACTGTATTGTAATGCACTGTACTGAAAAATGTTGTGTAACTTCCCCTAGTTACAAGTGTCCAGGAAGGGTTAGGGGTACTCAGGCACCACTTTCCTGGTCTGGGCGCTAGTGTTTATGTTGTGTTGAAGACCCAAGTCAGATTCTGGACCATTTATGAGACTGAATATTGTGTTGACTATGTGTTGAACTATGAAAATAGACTACTATATGGGGTGACTAATTCACCCTATGATACCCCCCTCGTTTGGGGTGCATGTGACATCGTTGAGGAGTATGTGGCCCAAAGGAGTATCAATCGTTGAACTGAAACTAATTCCCTGCAGGGGAAGTGAATGTGCTAGGTAGATACCAAGGCATACAAAAAAATGGTCAAACTCATATATAGAAAGAAATGTGTAAGCTAGAAAGAAAGAAGAAAATGTAAACACATAATAGTGTAGACAGAATAGACCACAAAAAGTGGGTTTCAAACATTAGACATCGGCCATGATGTTGCTAGACAATCGAGGCCAAAGTGGCCGCAATCATTTAAGAAATAAAACAATAGGAAATACATAGGTCCAAGCCCACAAACAATGGCATACAAACGCAAATAGTAACAAGTGGAGAATTAGACAACCATGGAAGTAAGTAAGCATGCAAGAAAAATGTTGCAAATGAAGCAACCGTTAGCATGTTAGAAATATAGAAAGTATGTCAAAGCGTATAAAATCTGATATAGTAGTGTGCTATAAAAAATGAAACAATAACACATGTAGTGTACGAAAGTGGATGCCCTAGGATCCGTTGTGGGACTGGTATGAGGTACTGCGCCAAGTATCCATACTACATGTATCAATCTGTGTAAAGTTTTTTATCACAACTAGAAGGCAAGTGAAAGTGCATGTGTATATAGAAAACATAATTACATGCAAAGTATCTATCTAGCATGTGTAATAAAGTGTACATGTAAGAATAAGTAAGAAAGAGTATATGTAACCAAGATATGTAGTATGTTGTGGATGAGATGGAATGAAATGCAATGCCAGTGTGATAAGAGCTGCATGCCCCCTAGAGAATTTGAATGAGTCTGTGTGAAGTGTGGTTCATTTATATATGCCCCTCAACAGTCAAGAATGAACCATAGAACAAGAGTGCCTCATTAGGAAATGGTTTGAAGTGTGCACTAGAAAGATATGATCGATAGAGCATAGAACATAGTGACTGAGTGTGCGAGTGAGTGTAGTGGGGTGAATTTTAAATGTATACCCTTAGCATTCGAGTATGAACTGTGGAACTAGAGTGCGGCATAGGGTAATGGGTGTAGTGTGTAAAATTAGATGTAAGAAATATGTGTCATAAATGTGTATAAAAGGTGCAATGTGTATGAGGCGTAAGAGAAGATACAAGAAACATATGTGATGAGTGTGTGATGCGTGTAGTGTGTAGCGTGTAGCGTGTAGCATGTAGCATGTAGTGTGTAGTGTGTAGTGTGTAGTGTGTAGTGTGTAGTGTGTGCCCTCAACATGCAAGTGTGAACCAAAGCACAAGAGTTTTTCATCCCATAGTGATGATACAAGAGCATATCAAGATGTGTATGGTATATGTGAAAGACTATATGTGGAGGGTTGTGAGTGTGAGACACTTATTGGTGCTAAAAGGGGGGGTAAATAAGTATGATACCCCCAAAGTATGTTATCATGAGAGTGATCAAGTAACATCATCTAAGAGGTCGTCATTTTCATTATCAAAACCAAATGGAGAAGCATCTGAAACTTGGCAAGCATTTATATTAGGTTGATCAAGAAGAGATCGATTGAGGCTTAAATTGTACATGCCCATTGCATATTCTTTGTCATTGAAAGGTGGTAATGGACATCCATATGCATACCAACGAGTAAGGTTTTGTAAATAGCCAAGAAATGATTCATTTCAATTGAAAACATGGCCAAAAGGAATGGGGAACGAGATGTCAATATGATCAAGATCTAACATGCCCCCAATATAGTCAATCCAAGATTTGCTAAGACTAAGAGGTGAATTATATGGAGTGCATGTGACAAAGATTAGAAGATGAAATACTTGGAGACTGTAAGTAGCAGTAATGAAAACATGTCCATGATATAGATGTGGTGAATAAGGTGGTAGTAGGAAATCATTCAGTGTAAAACCAAGCTGAGTCATACCATTGAGTATGTAAATAGTATCATAAATATTAGGATTGAATGGAATGTGTGACCAGAAAGCATTTTTTATGAAAAGAGTGCATTTGAAAGGAGGCATCACTGATGTAGGTTGTTCATGTATAGATAATGAAGGTGGTACAATGTCTAATGTATATACATGCCCTCGATAAAGTATCATAGCATTATTAGAAGTAGGAGGGTACGATGATGTAGGTGGGACAAAATCTAACATGAAAATAACACCTTCAAGTGGTGGAAAATGAGACGAAGAATCCATGGGTTGTGGGTCATTAATAGTAACTAATGATGGAGTAGGGAGTGTAGTGGTTGCAATATTTAAATGGTTTGTTATCAAAAGTTACTTTGTATTCTATGCCATCATGTAAGATCTTAACACATCGACATACTATAGAAGGTACCTCTTATATGGCATAAAGCCATGGCCTACCAATTAAGAAATTAAATTTAACTGGGAATTCAATGCTAAAGAAAACCATGGAAATATTTTTTCTTCTGATGGTTATAGGTAAAGTAATGTGGTCTATGCATGGATGAATAGAACCATCATATGTGTGAAGAGAAATCAATTATGGACTAGCATTTGTAGCAGAAAGGATGAGGTGTTCAATGAATTATAAAGTGCAAAGTTTGAGATTAGATCCATTATCGACTATGGTGAGCTTGATACCCACATTATAAATGTGAATTATGAGGTACAAAGTTGAGTCATTGTTGAAAACAACAAGATCGGCAACAGGATTAGATGGAAAAGCAATGTGTTTAGAAAATTCATCTACGAATGTGGTATATACTATGTCTGGATGAATATAATAAGGAATGCGAGTAGTAGCCAAGAGAGTAATTATTTTATCTCTTAATTCAAGGTTAATCAGTAGGAAATCATTAATATAAATATCCATGATTGAAGATCCTAGGAAAATAAAAATCATTGAAAGTATAAGGACCCTAATAGTGTTCGAATTGAGTCGGGTTAACCGAATGATTAAGAAAATATTAAATAAATAGATGCCTAATACTAAGCTATGTAACATCATTGAATATGAACAATTAAGTACTAAATAGACCCAATCAAATAAGAAAATAAGATTTAAAACCCTAAGTGTAAATAAAGAGATAAAATGACTTATTTGTTTCTCTATGATCCCGAAGGTATACATAACTGGAGAATTGAGAAATACGAGGTGTATACTATCACATTGGAGCTTAGAAAAATGTAGAGGTGTCAGAATATGTTGGGTTGGGGTACCTATGCAAGATCAGGGGCACCTAGGGCATTTTAGACCTCATCTGGTCATCTTTGACTGATTAGAAGGTGTGAAACCCTATTTTGTAGGGTCGCAAGATGTACTCTTGTTATCACCTTTGATTGTTTGTACTCCGCTGCACTTTGTTGTTGTTTGCATGAAACCTGTAATCAAAATGAAACACATGCAAAACCCTCAAATCACTTTAAATACCAAAAAGAAAGATGTAAAATGAGGGGTCAAATTTTCCTCAGCTATCAAACAAGTAATTTTATGACTGAGTGTTGCACTACATTTCAGACCCAATGTAGTTCTATGTGCCCGTGTCTGAAATTGTGCCCTAGACGTCTCTTGTGCATGACGTACTTGATAGTGAGAAAAATAAATAGATGTAAGAAATGTGATTAGATGTATACATGAAAGAATTAACTTCCCCCCCTATGTGTGTATGTAGAAGAATGTAGTCCATTGTCCTTGTGTGTGGATGTTAGATGGATGCTTGGATGCTCTTGATAACTCCTTTGGATGAAACCTTAGGTGGTGATAGTTAATTCTTAATGCTTCATCATTTATTATGATCACACAAATTTATATTTATATGATTCCCTTACTTTAATTTTGTAATTAACCCTGAAAATGCTGACTAGTACAAAGATAAGATGCCCAAATGTCTAAAAAGGATCCAAAATATGTGAACAAAGTACAAGGAGATCGGGGGCACCTAGAGGGGAAGAGGGTACCTAGCATTGGCATCCTAGATGGGCATTGGTGTCCAAAGAAATGCCAAAGTATAAAAATATGGATTGAGAAAGAGTGTGTATAAGACCATGAAGGATACAAAAAGAAAATAAAGACTACCAAAGACATGGGTTTATTAGTACTTTTATTACTTAGGAATCATACGAATAGTAGTATATGATCGAGACTAGATAGATACCCAAAGTGCATGATTTAGTGTCTACAGATAAATTTATTCACATCTCATAGAATTTTTGGGGTGATGGAACATGTTATGTAGTTTTTATAACCTATTATTGTGGTTGTTTTCTATCTTTAAGTGTGTCAGAAGAACCAATTCCTCCACGGCTAGTAGTTTACATGGTAACTATTACTGATTATTGTAATGGAAAAGTACTTTCGGGTGTGATATTTCTTACCACAACACTTGATTTCGCTCCTATCAGCACACCCCCTTGTGCTTGGATTATTTGGGCACTTCTCATTATTCCAAACTTTTGTTCTTTTGGATTATTTGGGTTAAACTGAATCCCTTTGGTGTTTATTTAATTTCTTATAATATAAATGGGAATATACTATCGAGTACCTCCTTTCCTTTTTATTTATTCACTTCCTCATCACTATTTATTTCAACAAGTATATGGTTATATATACTCTGAGATCTTGTTGCATGAACAAGCATGAAAGGTTGGGAAAGGATTATCAGAATAAGAATTCCAACTACTTCATACTTCTCATCTTCATCCTCTTAAGTACTAGGCCTATTTTACATCTCATCATTTTCTTGGTATGCTTCAACACTTCATTCACCCTCCTTCCTAAGCTAATGTTGTTGGTCCTCCTCAAAAGTTCCTAAGGTTGAATTTTCCCTTTAAAGTAGTTCTCGTTCAACTATGGCATTTTTCTATGCTTCTTCATACCACTACCTTATCAATGTGCACTCACCTAAGGAATACATGTTGTAATAAATTGTTTACCCTCCTTTCCCTTCCTCTATGTGTTTATCATGTGAGTGGAAAACATATTTCTCCATGGGGAAGTTCTCAATACCTAGATCTACCATGAGCTTCTTTATTTCCAGTGTGAATTGCCTCAATTTTGATCCACACATCTCAAAAAAAAAGTTTGACAATTCTCCATTTTCACAAGATATATTTGACACAACATATTTAAGGACATAACTATGAAATCTACCCTTCCATCAATAATCCAAAACACACATCCATATTGCATTATGTTTTTCAAGTCTCTTGGTATACTCTAGGGTCCAAGGATACTTCCTTCCCTAATTAAAAATCTTTCCCAAGAAATACACCATTAACAAAACATAGAGGTTCACTGGAAGTTCACTGAAGAAAATTTCATAGAGATCACCCTTCAAGTTTTTCTCCACCCAAGACCTGACCTTGGAGGGTGACTAGGTGAGAAATTTTGTTAACCAGGATGCTTTTGCGTGAAATATTATTCTATCTTATCCTACTAGAGCTCAATATTATTTTTCCTGATTTGAAACATCATTCACATGTCTTACCATTTCATCTTAATAGTTATGGGTAGATGTTTTATCATCTTAGCATGCACCAATGTCACTATCTCCTTATGTCATCTTATCACACCAAGGTAGCATACCTTAGCACGCTCACCCAAGGCATGAGAGGTTATAGGAATCCAGCTCAAATAGAATTTTGATGGTGAGTTGTTACATAATGTAATGCATCTAGGAACAATCACACTTATAGCAAAAGAAGACAAAATATCTGCATAGAATCATACACAAAATGGTCCATAATACTACACCTTATATTGTCAATTTAGACATAATCTACATAAAACCACACAAAAAATGGTCCATAATACAACACCTTATATTATTAATTTAGACATAATCTCTCTCTCTCTCTCTCTCTCTCTCTCTCTCTCTGTGATCCCTAAGGGGGTATTTATACTGATGTGGATTTTCCCTTCACTAGTTTGAATAAAACTATAATCACCCTTAGGTTCTGAAAAAACTCCTAACTATTACATTGGAGTAGTGTTATTCTAATTGTCTTTATCTCCCCACTCTTTTATTTGCATGGAACCTCTACCATTTTTGGATTCTTACTTTTCTATTTTACATGCTTTCTTCACCTATCTTTAAGACTTATATTTTTTACCTCGCAACTTTTCTTTGTGCACCACCTTCCTTTATCTTTCATGCAAGTATTTTACTTACATATCTTTGATATTTTTATTTATAGCACATTTATATTGTTGTTGATGTAATCTTTCTACTTTTATTTACTATCCCACCAAGTTCACACCTTCTTACTTTATTGTATTTTTTTTTATCTAACTTTGTGCATATATTCTTCTCTTAAATTATCATTTACAACTATTCTTATTTTCCAAAATTTCTCACACTTATCTCTTATGAGATTCTCACTCACTCCTAAATAATATAAATAATAAAATGAATCATTGGTTCCCAATGTGGAACTCAACCAATAAAAGAATAGAAGAATCTTGGCCCTAACATGAACATGTTTTGTTGATTACTTCTTTGATCCTAATAGAGATCAATGTGTCAATTTAAGGTAAATTGTGTGGGAAAGTATTGAGGGAATTTTACAAGGATCCTCATTCTTCTCATCTTGGACTCATAAAAATGAATCATGAGTTAAAACAATTCTATTTTGGCCAAGAATGAGAAATAAATTAGGTTGGTTCATAGTAATATATTTGGATGTCAATGAGTTAAGGCTAAACATTACCATCCAAGAGTAATTTTATATCCTCATGACATGTCAAAAGATAATATGATTTCCATTTCTATATATGTTATATCTAGGTTAACTCTAAACCGTAATAGGCATGATACTATCTTACTAGTGGTAGAAACGATAACAAAAATGGATCACTTTATTATAGAAATTTTGAAGTATGATCCATTAGTTTTTATGGAAAGATTTGTCAAAATTAGTTTTAGGTTACATGTTATTCCTGAAATGATCAATTTTAATAGTGACAAAATATTTATTTCCAAGTTTCGTAAAAATATAATATCCTTTCTTTGAATGAGACTTAACTTTAATTCCACGTTCATCAAGAAATGGTTGGGAAAAAAGAGTGAATAAACCAAGTTGTGGAAGGCATGATGAGAATTTTTTTCATGGATAAGAAATATAAGGAGGAAGAGTATCTTCACTTAATATAATTTTCCTATGGAAAAATTTACCATTCTTCTCTTAATATGACTCCTTTTGAAGTATTATATGGAAGAAGATGTAGGATTCCCCTCATTTGGGATGTCATAAGCAATAGGTTCCTTAATAGAGTAAAAAAATTACAAACATATGGCGAACAAATTCATATTATTAGAAAAAGGTTAAAGGATCCTCTAATAAATAAAAAATTTATGCCAACCTTAAGATATTTATTAAATAATTTGGACTTGGTGATGAGGTATGTTTGAGTGTACATCCCCCAAAAAAATTATATTAATTTTGGAACATTTTCTAAATTGAATCTTAGATTTTATTGGCAATTCAAAATAATCTAAAATTTTATCCACGTGCCTTAGAAGATGTATCTCCCTCCTTCCATCTCTGTGATTCATAATCGCATATATATTTATTTATAAATTATATTTTGATCCTTCCATATATTGGACTAGACAAATCTACAAGTATAGGATGGGGAGACAATGTAGTTAGAGTTATTAAAAGTGATAGTAACCCACGACATTAAGATATGAAATAAACATCTTCTACAAGTTTTGGTCCAATAGGACCATATGAGTGAGAGGAGTACAAATTGAGAAAATGAAAAACTCTTCTAGAAGCACTACCCTTACCTGTTTATTGTTAGGACTAGGATGACACCTCCTTTAAGGAGTGATGCAAGAGCATTGGGGGAAAAAGGTTATATTTTTTCATAGCTTAAAAATTGTGACTGAGTATTGGAGCATGAAATCTTAACAAGGATGGACATGACATAGGAGGCATGTCAGATTGTTTTGGTGGTCGTGTGGGAGTGTCTTGAATTTTTTACATAATATTTTATATTATAAAGTGTGTGGAATAGTTGGTGAGCAGTAGGATTTTGAATAAGAATATGTGTAATATAGTGTAATGATTTGTGTAAGGATATACATGTACATGTTTTGGAAGGGCATGAAGGTCAAGCATGAGAATTTCACAATAGAGTATAAGGAGGAGTGTGAAGATAGTTAAGAATATTAGTGTGTAGAACTTAACAAAGGATGGTTTACGCAGTAGACCAAAGGCACTAGAGGACAAGTCTAAAAATAAAAAAGGGAGTAAGTGAGTATTAATGAGTAAACCATGTGTTAAGGGGACAAACCATTGAATAAGAAAATGGAATGGATTATTATAGAAGAGTTTATCAACAACTAAGCCATGTTATCTCGATGAAATTAATGAGCAGTATTTGAATTTGAATTCTAGAGGATGAGGAGAATTATATAAAGGGAAATTTGAATTGAGGAAATATTGGAAATAATCATGTGTAATTGAAGGATAAACATTCTATTTTGGTTTGTTGAAGGAAGAGTGGAAGTACTAATAGGATTGAGCATTCCAAATCTTGAGAGGAGAGATAGAGGAGCCTATAAGAGTCTTTAGCATGTAACACCACCCTTGTAATAATATAGAGTTTTGTTATAAACTATGTAATAGCCCCGTTAGAGGCTATATTATTGTATAGTGTATTACAAATTTTGAATTAATAGAGAAATTAGTGTGTTGTGTTATTTCTATTCTACTATATGAACTCTACAAATGGGTAGGATCTTCCAGGTTTGACTAGCTCATGCATCAAGTGGTATTAGAGCATAGCTATAAATCTTAAAAATAAGTTGAGATAAGTTGGGTATGACTATCCCTAGAATTGATTAAAGGAATGTATACTCGCTTCCCTTTCCACTTAAAATCTTAACACTCTAAGTCCATACCTTACTTCACAAGACTCTTGCCACTAATACCATTATCTTATCCTCTTATCGTCTCTACAGTTCTTCAAAGCATGACGTTACACTCAAAATATCCTCTTAGGCCCTCAAAACTATGCGCGCGCGTGCGTGCGCGGCCGCGCGCGCACACACACACACACACACAATCTAGACCTAAAATCTCAGTATTTTGGCACTATATCCTCTTGTTAATGCATTGACACTTCTTGAATATTTAGTACATACCTTGACTCCACTGATAATCCTTTTTTGTAATAAGTTTAAGTAGTTAATTCTTAGCACTTTACATTATCTTGATCTCAAAACCATTGTACCAGGGTGTCTCAATCCAGAACGAGTAAGGTTTCTAGTTTGTTTTCTTTTACTTGGACTTTGTGAGATATCTTGACAACTTAATATCCACCTCCATACCTCAATGTCATACCATCATCCTTCATTTACATGTCAAGTAATCATCAAGGGAATGTGATAATAGAGTTATAGAATAGATGCTCATATAAACAAGTATTTGATCTTACTTCTAACCCTTATCAATGTTCTATATTAGTCTTATTTAGTGATAAAACTTCACATAAAACCCCTATTCAAATATCTTCCCTTAAAAAAGGTAGATAATTAGTTTTACCTCATACACACATTCCAATGCACTTGTTTATGATTGTTTTCTTGCCTTTCTAACATCCTCGAATATTTTTCATTGTCTTCCTTAGGTTTATAGCAACTTCAAACACCTATAAACACAATAAAAAATCCGTGATAACATTTACAAGACTATCACAATCGTTTATAAATTTTTTCTTAAACATTCATTCTAATTCACAAGAATTATTCAAGAAAGTCCTTCCAATTATCCATTTTGTGATATTACAAAATGATTCTTAAGTTGCCATGGTTTTGTTCCAGGGATTCTTTTCCTCTACTAACATATCATCCCCTCTCCATTCGAATACATTGCATTTTGATGATAAAAGGAGGTAGTTATGGTGGAAACCAACTAACTCACCTAAGTTTAGACTAACCACCATGAGTTAAGGCCTTATTAGAGTAGTGAATGAGTCTCTTTGACCCATTTACATCTATTATTACACCATTATTCAACTTATACTAACTTTTAACCCTATACATACCTTAAGGACAATTTTAAATTATTAAATTATGGTTTTTTAGGGAAACATCTAAAATACCACTTATTACCTTCTTAAGAGTTCAAAAGGACTAGAGACATGCCATGGACCTCCAAATGTACCTAAGACACCTAATAAACTATGAAAACTAAAAACTATACTATGTACAAGGATGATCCTGTATCATACTACCCAAGTGGAGAGAATTGAGCTCTATATAATAAGGCCTTTCATCCTTTTCTTGTAATCATGTTGTACTTGTAAGTTCCTTCTCTTCTCTGTTATATTATTCTCATCATCATTAGAATCATGCTTATTTTTTTCTTCACCATGTGTCTTCATCTTATTCATCATGTATTTTTCCTCAAAATGGGGATTTCTATCATTTTCCTATTCATTTGAGCACTTTTAAGAGTTGTTTTTTCAATGAACTTTATCTCTTCTTCAATAAAACCTGCACATACACAATTACACAAAACCTTAAATGAGAAATAAAGATAATTTTTTGTTTCTTCACATGTTTATTCTTCATTTTTATTCTTCTCATCCATCATCACAACTTCCTCTTCATCACACCTCTCTTCTTTACCATTAAAATCAATTTCTAGTGCTTGTATTTCAGCCTCTAATTGCTCTCTAATCTCACATACAAACTGAAACTATGATTGTTCTTGCATTTTCTCAATTTCATCTTCACAATTGAACTCTTCTCTCACAATTTATCTTATTTCTTCTTCCTCTTGGTTACATTTCATCCTCTTTAGTCTTCTTTTTTCTTCCCTTATCCATACTCTTAGCTGTATTTTCCTTCTCCTCTCCATGAGTGTCCTTATAGGCCACTTAACCATATTTTTAACACTGTTTCCATTCCTTTTTTTTCATTGCTCTTACCTTTGTGTATCTCTTGCTCTTCCCACAATATTTTCTTTTCCTTTAGTTTTCTCATTCTCTATTATTTTCTTTGTTTCTCTCTCTTCTTTTCTTTCTCTTTTTCCTTATTTCTTATGAACAGAAGAAAATTATTCATCATTTCCACTTTATCTTCATTCATCTTATCCAAACAAGTCTATTTCACTTGGTTTCAAGTATTACTTAGGTTCTTTTGCACACCTAATCTTTTGATTTTCTTGTTTTCTCTTTATCTACTTCTCTTCTTTCTTCACTTTTCTCTTTTATTTATTCTCTCACAAGGAGAAACCTTATCTTTACCCACTTTTTACAAAGAAGGAAAATTTTTAACTTAAACAAATTCAATAAACTCATCCAAATTTGCAAAACACCTATATACAAATGATTCTTAACAAAAATCAACTTTACCTTTAAATAGAAAAATTCAAATTCCTTGATCTTACTAATCTGATACCAATATTATGTAGAGGTTCCATGATCAACTCTTCATAACACATAAACTCCAAAACTTAAATCATTAGTTATATTATTCTCATATGCCTAATCACCAAAACTCAAGTACTATATTTTATATCAAGAATAGAAATCTTCTTCAAAGGCTAAAATGTACCAAAACACTGAATCGAAATATATAACCACTTTGAACATGCTTAAATACACATGATAAAAGTGTTTAGACCCTGCAAGAAGTTTCATACCACCATTTATATCAATTTTCCTTGTAAACCTCTAACATTACTTGTAGCCCTGTAAAATAGGAAATTTTGATGAAAATTACAAAATACAAAGAATTATCCCTGATTGTCAAGATATTCTAATACCAATTAAGCTCATTAAGGTGATTCCAAAGTTTCAAGGTTCAAATCATATCCCATAAAAATGTATTCTCTTCCTAGAATTCTCAATTAGCCCTTCCTACTAGCCCTTCAAGTAAAAAAAAGCTTTGTGTCTGAGATAATCTAAAAATTTTCAAGAAAAGTTGAATATGTTTCTAGATACCATTTATCCTCCTTCAACTTCATGCCAAATTTAATGAGCTAAGTCCCTTTATAAATCCTCCAACTCAAATGGCTCCTTTTAAACTATGTCTCAAATAGGTTTAGTTAGTGTTTAAGGGCTTCCTTAGTGTTTCACCACTTCCACTTCTTCTCAACCTTTATCATACCTAAAACCACATATTTCAACCTTATTCAAGCTATCTCAAAGGTTTATACACTTCTCTATCTTCATTATCCATTCTTTCACCATTTTGGCTTATTGACTTACATGTTTGTTCTCAACACTAACCAGTCTTCTACAACTTTGTTCCTCACCTTTCCTTGGATTATTAAATTTTAATTTCACCCCTCATTCCACTGTCACAACACCTCATAACCTTTCACTCAATTCACTCACATTAATTTCTTCTTTTAAGACACTTCTAGTGATGTTGTTATAAGCCCCTTAGGTTTCTTAATAGATTGTTACATGACAGTCAAGAGAGCTTCATGAGTAAGACTCTACAAACCTTTTTACCTCACTTATAAGGAATTAACAACATAATCATTACTCCATCCAACTTATTAGACCAATATTTCCTTATATTTTTGTGTAAGAATATTTTTTTCTCATTTTGGGTATGATTGCCGATAGAATTGATTGAAGGATTGTGTACTCACTTCCATTTCCACTTAAACTCTTAATTATTTGATTTCATACATTTATTTAAAATAATATTGCCACCAATACATGTATCATATCATCTTCTTTACTCCACAGTTCTTCAAAGCATGAATTTACACTCAAAATATCCTCATAGACCCTCAAAATTGGGCACACATACAGTCTAAACCTAAAATCTCAGGATTTTGGCACTAGATCCTCTTGTTAATGCATTGAAACTTATTTAATATTTATTACACACCCTAAATCCAATATTAACCCTTTTTGTAATAAGTTTAAGTAGTTAATTCTTAGAATTATATAGTATTTTGATCTCAAAACCACTATACCAGGCTATCTCAGTCCAGAACAAGGTAGGTTTCTAGTTTGTTTTATTTTACTTAGACTTTGTGAGATATTGATTTAACAAAAAATTGACTTTATATTCTAAACCCTGTGTTTAGATTCACATATGATAAATAAATACTAAAATATAGATTTGACTCAAGCAATAAGCTAATATAGTATGAAACCCTAAGTGCAAGGGAAAGAGGAATGGACTTAGCTGATTTAAGCAATGTCTGGGACTGGTATGAGCTTGGAAAACTAGTGAACATGAGGTGATATACATCGTTATTTCTTTGAATAAGTTTTGTAGGTCATGAAACAGGTTGGACATGGGTGCCCATGGTAGGATAGGGGATCTTGGGCACTGATGTTCTGTAATGGGCATTTGTGACTACAAAAATGGTCAGATCCTTATCTTTACTATTTTGCACAAGTGTCACAAATATTTTGTGGTAGTCGTATGTGTGTCTCACTATGATCGCTGATGTACTTGCAACCTGCACAACAAATATTCACCTATAAAACCCACAATACCACATCAAATCCAAAAAAATAAATATGTAATATGGGGAGTCGTACTGACCCCAATATTCACTAGATAGAGTGAGCTTACAATCAAGTGTTGTACTACATCTCAAATTCCATGTAGTTCTTATGTTTTTGTATAAGAATCATGCCCTAGGATGCCCTTGCACAATTGCACTTGATAACAGGTTGTAGTTAGATGTACCAATACATATAGATGTGTGGATGGTAAAATGAACTTCCCCTTTCTATGATATGTATATAGAAAATGTAGTCCCTTTTCCCTTGATTGCATGCCAAATGGATGCTTTGAAGTTCTTTAGGATCCTTTTAACTGTAATCTTAGGTGATAGTGATAATTCTTAGATCTTCCAGTCCTTTATTTTAGTCACATAGATATGTATTTATATGATTTAATTATTTGAATTTCATAATTGACAACTGGAAGGCTGATCTAGAAGAAAATAAGAGGCCCAAAAGATAAAATGGCCCAAAAAGAGCGAGTAAGGTGGAAAGAGATCGGGGCACCCAAAGGGGATGAGAGTTCCTGGGCGCTACCATATTGACTGGGAGCTAGTGTCTGAAGTCATAAAATATATGCAAGTAAAGTATTGACTAGGCTGTAGGGTGTGCAAGACCAGATAGACAACATAAAACAAAGACAAAAGGCCAAAGACAGTTTTCAATTACTAATTTTCTTGCTTATGAATCATATGAATGCTAATATGTGTTTATGGACCTAGAAATGTACCAAAGTGCATAATTTTGTGTCTACATATATCTTGAAAAATTAATATCCACATTCATACCTCAATTTTATACCATCATCCTTCATTTACATGTCATCACTCCATAACCTAGGAAATAAATCATTCTTAATCAAGTAATCATCAAGGGGTTATGATAACAGAGTTCTATACTAGATGCTCATATAAAAAAGTGTTTGATATTACTTCTAACCCTTATCACTATTCTATATTAGTCTTCTTTAGTAATAAAACTTCACATTAAACCCCTATTAAAATCCCTTCCCTTAAATAAAGGTATATACTTGGTCTTACCTCATTCACACAGTCCAATTCACTTTCCTATGACTATTTTTTTTCCTTTATAAAATCCTCATGTATTTTTCCTTGTCTTCCTTGGGATTATATAGAATTCAAACACCTATAAACACAATAAAAAACCATTGATAACATTTATAATACTATCACAATCATTTATACATTATTTCTTAAACATTCATTTTAATTCACAATAAATTTTCAAGAAAGTCCTTCCAATTATTCATTTCTTGACATTACACAAGGCTTCTTGAGCCACCATGGTTTTTCTCTAGGGATTATTTTCCTCTACTAACCCATCATCTGCTCTACATTTTAACACATTTCATTTTCATGAGAAAAGGAGGTAATTATGGTGGAAACCAACTAACTCACCTAGGTTTAGACTAACCACCATGAGTTAAGGCCTTAGTAGAGTAGTGAATAAGTCTCTTGGCCCCATTTACATATTTTATTACACCATTATTCAAATTAGACTAACTTCTAACACTATAAACACCTTTAGGAAATTTTCAAATATTCAAATTGTGGTTTTTGTAGTAAATCTCCAAAAGACCACTTATTACATGTTTAAGAGTCCAAATGGACTAGAGACACAACATGGACCTCTAAATTGACCTAAGACACCTAATTAATTATGAAAACTAAAAAAAATTATATGTACAAGGATTCTCCTACATCATAAAGGGATACTAAGGAGGCCATTATATATTTCAACAAAATATTATAAAAGATCTATAGCCTAACCATATACCTATACAAGCTCACAACTAATTTAGCTCTAGAGATTTATAAAAATGATATGGATCCCATGACTATAATATTATTTAGAAGATATTAGAATAGTAATACCATGATAGATACATTTTCAAAGAAATTCAAATTGATGAACAAATTCAACCTAAAGGGTATGCTACTTTTTCAATTTGGAATACAAATCTGAACTAGTTTCCTCAAGTTAGTCAAAACATGTCAAATCCCATGCAGACACTAGTATTGAATTCTTTACCCAATAGCTATGTTTCCCCAAAATAACAACCATGATTTTTCAACCCTACACCCTTTGATGATAAATAAGTGAACAATAGTAACGATTTATTCCTAATCAATAATTCTAACACCCAAATAACTAATGAGAAGACCGTGAAGGGAGAACTACACTCTATCTAAATAATAATGTGAAATTTCAGCCATAATTTCTTGAATTTACAAAGACAAGTAGGAAGTATTGGAGAGGAAAAATAAAATATAAATTATACTTACCAGAGGTATAATAATAATACCTTTAATATGAACAACGAAAAACATGTAAAATCTTTCCAAAATAAGATGTCAGGAATAAATGTATGTGAAATTGAATTACCTAATTAGTGTAGAGTTCATATTAATACTAATCATGGAGAATTATATTTTGTTAAAATTTTCCATGTGCTTTTGAATTCTTTCAAAATGAACTAGATAATTATGAAATAGTTCATAATACTAATTATGTTTCTAGTTCATCTGACAATGTAAATCCACCCAAAGTTGTTATGATGGTTGGAAACATATTGTTTTCCTTCATAGGATTAAAATTAACTAGAGGAAAATATAGATGATGTACATGCATTTCAACAGTACTAGAAAGCTAACTATGTATATAAGAACAAGAAATACAAGACTACTTCAATCCCTCCAAATAACAACAAAACACCACCTGATCGAAAGGCTAATAATCATCCTCATCCTTCTAAAATTGTGTTGGTACTTCTAAAATTGGGTATAATATTGTAGAGTATATGAATAATATTAAGGAAAACATTACCCTTCATGAACTAGTTCCGATTATAGAATAAAAAATTTGTTATTAAAATACCTAACTAGCAAGAACATGAAGGACCTCAAAAATTCTTCCCATGCCAATGTATCTTTATACAAAGAAAGGTTTAAGTCCCACCCTTCTTACCCACTATTAGGATCTTTGGGAAGATCCTACATAAGAACCTAGTAGATTATGGAGCCTCTACTAACATCATGCCTTCAAGTATATGTAAGAAACTTGACCTAACCCCAATCAAATCAGATAGAGTAGTGGTTCATTTAGAAAATTCCAAGGTACATGTGATATGGGAACTCCTCAATGTCTACATGAAATTATCCTCTAAACCCAAGATTCAACAATTAATGGACATATAAGTTGTGGAAATCCCCAAGGCCTATAGTATGTTGTTAAGCCGTGATTGGTATAGATTTTTAAATGGATATATTTATAATGATTGTTACTACATGTATCTGTCATGGAGAGGTATCACAAACCAAATTAGGATAAAAAGAGAGCCTGAATTGAAACATATGATCATTTAGTACAACACAAAAATGAAGAGGTCAAATTCTACTCAACTGATATTGGTGTATTCACTCTTGATGTAGGATAAGCAACATTGTCCAAGGAGACCCAGAACATCCTAGGTTATCAGAATTTACATTTTGATGGAGCCTACTCCAAACAAGGTTATGGAGTAGGATTTGTTTTAAAATATCTTGAGAACCAACAATGTTTTACTTACTACATATTACAATTCCCTTACACCAGTAATTTAGTTGACTATGGAGCCTTAGATTTAGGACTATAATTTGTTATTAAACACAAGTTCAAAGAAATAATGATCTTTAGAGATTTAGATGTTTTAGTCAACCAAGTAAGGAAAAATTATCAATGAAAAAATTCATATCTCAAAAGATACAAGTACAGGGTATGAGATCTTATTGAATATTTTGAGACCTTTAACATTGTGTATTTACCTAAGAAACAAAATCAAGAGGCTAATATATTAGCCTCTTTTGTTTTTGTTCTCATAGGTATTCCAAAATTTAAGGAAGAATGGATGTTAGTAGAGATGATTCATGTACCATCTATACCTATAGTATCTATTTACCTCTTGCTTCACCAATTCAGACTAGTCTGGAAGCTCACCCGAGGCACACGTAGGCATCGAGCCCCTCTTTTATGTGAGCTTTATGATAATTTTCTCCCTTAATAAGGAGATGTTTACACAAACAGACAATGAACACACCCATTCTTCGAATCAAGATTAAGAACTAAATCCTAGTCTAATGCACCAGAACAGGGAATAACGTGATCATAATATAATAGAAGTAGAACTAAATCATGATTAGCATTAAGAACACTGGTATTATGCCCATGAACATAAAATAAAATGCACAGATCAAGATCCATCACACAGATGTTCAGAACCATTCGATTATATTCATTCATCAAATTACAGTAGCCAATAGTACATCAAAATAGTTCCATGGATGGAGATATTACATCAGTAGAGATTTTACATACTCTCTATTATTGCTTCATTATTAAGCTTACAATCATATATTACACATATTCACTAGATGTATCTCTCTCTCTCTCTCTCTAATTTCATGCAAGAACATCCATAGAGAGGAACTTGAAGGAATCTCTTCTAACTGCTCATCATTACAAGAGAAGGCCTAAAGGAATATTTCATGATTTCCCTACCACTACCCAAGAACATGCCAAATGTCATCATGCATTTTCTCAATTGAGTATCCCTTAACATGCAAGTTCCAACTAATCCATAATAAACTTGGCTCCTTATCCTTTCATGGTAACTGCATTGATGCCCTGGACTATCCTTTTCTTGAGATGCAATTCTTCATAGCTTATCCATAACCGTATCTGGTTTCTTTTCCATCTGTTTCCTAAACACGTCTTTACCCATTGTATAAAACCCACTAAGTCCCAAATCCATCCTTCCTGGGAATGACCCCTTGCGCATCCCTAAAAGCTACTTCCATGTGCGCCTTCACGCCCTGATTCCGTGTGCCACAAACCTTCACGCCTTAGGTAATTAGTTAATTTATGGGTCCAACATCACCCCACACTAATCTGATTGTTTCCTCGACAATCCTTCACATTTCCCGAATCAAAATATTAATGACCAAAAATTTTTTAAGGCAAAAAATGCTACTCCAAAGAAAAAATAATAGTGGAATTGAAATAATATAAATAAAGAATGGAAGAATGGGAGAATATGTTGTATGGTCAACCCATTACTCAACCAATTGGAGGAGTTTAGGGAACTCCCCATTTATTTCATCCTTCAACTTCTCCTAAGCCTTTAATTCTGCTAAATCCTTCCCTGGTGTTTCTCTTATGATGCTGGGAACTTGGTCAGGGGTGACTTCCTCCACCTTCCCCTTGAGCACATTAATGTCTACCATCAACTCCACATAGATACCTTCGAACTCTTCCATCCGCTCAGTGATGGAATCCTAGTGTTTTCTAATCTTGAAATCCATCTTTTTGCGCTTTATTTTTATCTTATCTTTCTGAGTTGTGGTGTTAACAACCAACTACATGCACTTAGCCTTGTTGGTGGGGGTCATATTCTATAAATCCTTGAGGGTGTCCTCCTCTTATGTCACCCACATGTCAATGATGGGATCACACTTTTTGCAGCTATTAAAGCCCTTATCTGCTAGTATGTTCGCCTCTTTGAGTTGAGTGAGAAAGTCCTCCAACTCAATGATCCAGACTTTAACAAAGAATTTGTTTTGTTATTTATCCTTAGCGATCTCTGTAGTTGTGGGCCTTGCGCCATCCTTGATGTTTTTGAGAAACATCCCCACAAGGTCTTTGAAATACTCCATCTCATCCCCATACTTTGTCCTAGCCTGACCCACCAACACTGAAAATTGTCCCAAAATTCTCTTAACGAGGGTGTCAGCTTAGTTATAAGCCTCCTTTATTTGTGCCTGTTCACCCCTTAACCCCTAGTGTAATTTGTCTATCTCCTTTTCCTTGACCTTCTTTCCCATGACTAGGGTTCAAAAAGTGGCCCCTACATCTAAGTTGTGTTGAATAACCTTTGAGGACATATTTTGAAGTGTGTTTCATGCCTGCTCATCTGTTAGGTGGCTAAGATCCAACACCTTATATGTCTATCCTCCCTTCTTATTCAATTGAATTTTCTTGATCACGTGATCGTTGACCTCAAATTTAGGCTCTTCGGAGTGGCAGTGCATGTTCCAGTTTGGCATTTATATGGTCCTAAGCATGCCCCCTTATTTATGCATCATATCCCAACCATGTATTTTTTTTTATGGGAGGGTGGCTTGGAACCTTGTGTGCAATACCTTTATGGGGTCATCCATAAAGTCCATATGTGGGGACATAGGTGTCAACTTCTTCCTTGTTGCCTTGCGCTTTTTCTGCTACTTCCTTGATCCCGGGGAGAATATTTTATCCTCCTTTATAGTAAAGTAGTCCCCTTTATCTCTTTCCCTTGGGCTAGTAGTTTGTGTTGGGGATGGTGTTCCTATAGAATGCTCCTCTTTTTTACGTGCCTTTCCCACATCTATGGCTTCAGCTTTATATCTCTAGTATTCTTCAAGCTTTGCTTCCAACGCCACCTTGAAGGTGGTGAGATCATCCTCCTCTCCTTCTTCTGAACCTGTCGTGGAGCTTGATGCATCGTGTGTCTTCTAATTCTTCACTTCTGGCTCTTCCTTCTATTTATCCTCCTTGTGTTCTGGTAGTGAAGCCTCAGTGCCACCTTTTTGTGAAGTGTTGATGCCCTTGCTACCATTGCGGTGCATGTAATACTTCATATTATGGGAAGTGTCTAACTTTCCTTCACTCTGTTCTTCTTATAATTCCCCTCCTTTAACCTATACTGGTTTTATGGGAGAGATTGACACCTCCCATGGCTTTGGAAAGGGGGAGTTTGTAACCTCCACTTCAATCCCCTCTTGTGTTTTGGGGCACAACTGAAAAAACACTCGATGGACGTAACCCTTGATGGTGACACTTACTTGTGGGTGCAAGTCCAAAAAATATGGCTCTAAAACCTCAACATAGGTCAGTCAAGTGCCATACTTATATGTCACATGCAAGGTATGAACAATAGTGTCCAATTTGTCTACATCAAAACTTAGCTTCTGAGTATATTTTTTCGGTTGATGGCACACTTCATATATTTAGCAGTAAATACGAAGGGGAGCTTGCACCGCGACCCCATCTCTCCCTTGGCCATCATAAAATTTTCCAAGAAAAAGTGTTGTATAACTACAAACTTAAATTTATCCCCAAAAACATGTGGTAGTTCATGGGGGATGCGTCACTCATTCTCAAACACCTCGTGCAACCGTGCATACCACATGTTCATCTGATCCTTGTAGGTGCTTGAGATGGTCCCATCACAAGTAAACTTTGCAAATATTAATGTAGGGGATGAGTGCAATGGTGGGTTAACCTATATGTTCCCATTTGGCCCATCTGGGACAACAGTATCCTAGAATAAGATCAATAGAAGTATGGAGACCCATGTGATTTTTTCTCTTGCATCGTTTTGCACTCGTGCTTCTTCAACAATGTCATTAGCTATAAACTCTGAAAAATTATAATGTTCCCTTTTTGACATTATGTAGGCCACATACAAGAATCTCATATTGATGGATATCCACCTCTCTGATGTGCCTGATTTGTAACTAATGAGTCTGGAGGTGACTCTCAATGCTAGGTCTGGGAGATCCACAATAACTTGAGCCCTTCCTCCTTTCTCATAGTTCATTTTCTTTGCTAGCTCCTCAATATTTGCAGTGACACACATGTCAAGTGTTATGTCTTCGCCGATGTTCCTTAGGCCTGTAACTTTCCTAATCAATTGGTTTGTAATCCTCATCCTCCTTCCCTCAAAGTAGAAGAATTCCTCGTGTACCCATGACATCAACCACCTGAACAATGGGGCGTGTTTCAAAAAGAACGAAAACATAGCTACAAGACTCTAGTCTTCTATAATTATTTTTGTACCGAGTCATCAACCTTAGGGTTTCTGATCTTCTCTACCATTGGAGTGTCTGAAACTATATCTGCCCACATCATATTCTCATTTTCACTTGTTCTATGGTTATACTTGCTGATTTTGCACTTGTACAACTTTGAACTCCACTTCTTAGCCTTAATGACCCTTGGGGGTACTGCATTTATGAGTAAATCTCCACGAGTTCTTCCTTTTCCACCACTAGTCTCTTTGTTCAAGCTTTCTTGGGTGCCATATCCTTTCTTCTTCTTTCTTTTGTGCCCTAGGTGTTTTTAACTTATCCTTCATCTACCCAAACTTCGATGACTTTCATGCTTCTCCATCACACAACCCCTTCCTGCTCTATTGTCTCCTTTCCCCTCTTGTTATGCCACAAGATTACACCACAACTCACACAATTTCAATGGTTCATGACAAGTACCTCGCTCTTCTTTGTAAAACCCTCGTCGCACTTCAAGTTCGGGAGCACAAAAATTTTTTAAGGAAAAGTAGTCGAAGAGGCTACCTTTACCCTTCTATTTATACTTTTTCAATGCCTTAAAGTTCCTCTGACCACGTGTCTTAACTTCCTTTTTTAATAAGTAACTTTATTTCACTTAACTCAAATTTCACGACTATCCCTTCGTGCATCGCAGTTATAACCTTATGACACTCCAACACTACTTCATTGCCACAGACCTCCTTCGTGCGCGTTACCATGCAGAAGTACATAACCTCTGCGTTGTCCACCAAGTAGTTCCCCAAGGTGTTGCCTACCTTGTGTTATACTATGTGATCTTTCTCTTCTACATGGTCTTTAAACATTTCTCAACACACCTTTATAACCACATGAATTCAAAGACCTTAACCACCGTACTACCCATTCTTCTACCATTGTGCTAATCATTCCCTAACATCCCATTGTCGAAAGAATTTGTCAAACATATCCAAACATATATGCCAATTCACCCCACACAAAATGTATGCACGGTCCTCTGTGCATAGAATCACTTATAGTGTAATTAGCTACTGGTGCACCAATGAAAAACACAACACCAAAAAATGATGAAAAAGGAAACAAATGAAAGGGAAAAGCATTAAAGGAAACCTAATCTAATTGGAAATATTGCCTTATTTATAGACACATAGAAGCCTTATTTATAGTAGGGATTCAATCTACTCCCATTGAAATAACCTGAAAACCTTGTCCCATCCAGTGCTTGCAACTAGCATGTGCCTAAATCAAGGATGTAAGATATAATATACAACCCTAACGAATGGACTTTGAGTTTCCCAGGATGGCACAAAAACTTAGAATCATAAAGTAAAACCATCTTCCCAACCTCAAATTGTTTATTCTTAATGTGACAATCATTCCATGATTTTTGTCTCACCTTCTCAGTATTCGGACTCCATCTATCAAGAGACCACCTTTTGTCTAACTGCATTAACTTATCCATGCGCTCTTGTAATGCTTGTTTGTTGGCCAATCCTCCTACGTGCGTAATATGTAGAGAGGGTAGCATAAATTCTACCAGAAAAATAACTTCTATGCCAAACACCAATTGAAATGGTGATGATTTGTTCAATCTCTTAAAGGTTTTTCTATATGCCCATAATATGGATGATACTTTTTCATCCCAATCCTATCTCCCAACATCAAAAATCTTATTCAATGTGTGACTTAGTATCTTGTTGAATGCCTCGGTTGTCCCATTAGCCTGAGGGTGGTAAGGAGTAGTCTTGTGATGAGCCACCATGAACTTTGCCAACAAAATCCTAACTGTCTCATTCAAAAAATGTGTACCCTTATCACTAGTCAAACTCAAAGGGCACCCATACATGCTGATTATATTTTCCCATAGGAATCTTGTTGTTGTGGTTACCATGTAATATTTCATAGGCACTGCCTCCGCCCACCATGTTAAGTAATCAATACAAGTAATTATATAATGTGAACTAGTCCTTCATGTAATAGGTGAAATAGGGCCTACAAAGTCAACCGCCCACTTCTCAAATGGTTCAGTGCTAGCTATCGGCCTCAAAGGCATTTCATCTCTTCTTCATGTCTTGCCAAGGCATTGATAATGATCACAGGCCTTGCAGAACTTAATATAATTTTGGTAAATTTTTTCCCACCAAAGACCTACAGTAGAATCTTCTGCACTGTGGCATTTACTGCATAGTCTCCTCCTATAATTCCAACATGTTCTTCCTCCATGATTGCAACATGCTCATTCTCTAACACACAACGGTGTAAGATCTCATCACAGCCTCACTTGTATAATTCTCTACCAATTAACATGTAGGGTGTGACACGTATAGCTAACTATTTTCTTTCCAAATTCTTCATTCCCTGCAATGCCACACCCATTTTGAGAAACAAAACAATATCCTCTAAGTCAGAGGGTGTGCACTACAATCTAAATAGTTACGCATCTGAAAGTGTATCCTCAATTCTCTGTGTGTCCTCTCTTGAGTCAATCCTTGATAAATGGTCAGGTCCCAAATTAATCTTACTCAGTTTCACAACAACCATAAACTCAAACTCTTGAAACAATAGGACCCACCTGCATATGCACCCTTGTAAAATGGGCTTGTTCACCAAGTACTTCAATGCCATGTGGTCTGTGTAGAATATAAAGGGTGTTTCCAGTAGATACTACCTGAATTTGTGTAGCACTGTGTAGATCATCAAAAATGCCTCACGCTCGGTAGTAGTATAGTTCTAATTTGCTGGAGTCAACTTCCTACTTGCAAAAAAAAGAGGGTGATCAACATTCCCCTCACTAATTTGTGCAAATACTACTCCAATTTCCATCCCTAAAGAATCAACATGTACATGGAATGGCTTGTCCTAAGATGGAAAGTGTAATATGGGTGCAATGATAAGACTATTCTTCAATGTATCAAACACCATCTATTGTACCTCTCCCCAATGAAACGTACTTCTGTGCTTTAGCAATCCCTCCAATGACATGGTGATCTTGGCATATCCCTTAATAAATTTATTGTAGTACCCCGTATGCCCAAGGAATCCACCCACCACACTCTGGCTAGTATGTTCCCCCAATCCCATAATAACGATAACTTTGGAAGGATCCACCAACAAGCCTTCCTTAAATATGATATTCCCCAAAAAGGTTCCAAAAAGAGTAACGAAAACACATTTCTTAATGTTGAGAGATATAATCAACTATCGACATCTCTCAAACATCAACCTATATTGTCACAATGGTCTTTTACTAGTCCATAAATTGTCTAATCATCAAGGTAGACTTGAAGAAAATTATGGATGAAGTCCTGAAACACCTAAACCACAATGCATGAAAACATAGCAAGTGCGTTCTTTAGTCCAAAAGGCATGACCATGTAGGTAAAACTTCCCCATTCAGTGGCAAAAATTTTATTTTCTTGGTCCTCCTTTGCAATTCTAACCTGATGATATCTTGAGAATCCATATGTGAAAGAATAGATCTCACGCCTGACTACTCCTTCTAGGATCTCCTCAGTGAAGGGGGTTGGAAAAGGGTCAATGACACATACCACATTCAAATCCCTATAATCAACAAAAATCCTTATCCTCCCATCCTTCTTAATGATGATGACCATTGGACTTATCCATTCTGATTCCTCAATAGCCTCAATGATGCCTGGTGCAATCATCTTGTCAATGTCCTCCTTGACCCTAATGGGTAGATTTAGATTCATTCGATAAGGTCTCTTCTAAATTAGGTGCACGCCCTCCTTTATTTTGATCTACATATCTCCTAAAGAGTGGTGAAATCCCTTAAGCTCATGGTACCCACACTGAAAAACATCCTGAAATTCATGTAACAGATCAATAATATTTGAAACCTCCCTTTCTGTCCAGTAATCCCCAATAATAGCCTCCTTAGGTTCTGCATCCGAGCCAATGTTAACCTTATTAGTTTTTAGGAGTTCATGGTAGGCACATGCTTACTCATCAGCACTATCCTTTACCTTACGTGTACCCATAGTATGGTTAACATCCAAGTTCGTTACTTCTTCACCATCGATCACATAGAACAGTTTCCCTTTCTCTTTTTCCATGCAAACACGCTTAAGTTGTATTTCCTCTCGATCTTCCTCATCGAAGCATGCTTCCAAGTTAGGATATCCTAACAACTCTAATTTTCTATCCTTTGTAATGGTACTATCCCCATAGTTAGGAACTTAACATCCTGTAATGCCTCATGCACTGATGGCTTTTTAATTCGATACTCAAAGGTTTGAATTAGATCATCTGTCAACTCCTGCCAGTTTCCTATTTGACGGTGTAGTTCCAAATGAATGTACCATGCATGCATGTAGCCTTGCAGTGTGGAAAAAAACATGTGCACCCATATGGAAGGGGGTAAAGATTCTACACCTTCCATCCATGCCTTCTCACATTCTCGAACATGATGAAACGAGGATCCCCTTCCATGATAGTCTTAAATAGGTAGGTGCATTTACTTCAGAGAAACCTAACAAGAGAACACAATTCTCACCTCACACCACTCTAGAAGGTTATCCTGATGGGTCACCCACCAATGTGCTACTGTTCCCGAGAAATGTATACGTTAAGCATATTTCTCTTTCAATCTCACATCTCCACTGGGTTCCATTGCTCCTAGGAAAACATGAGGGTTACCTTCCCCATTCTAACTTGGAACTTTTTTTCCTCCTAGGTGCCTGAGTGGGCACACCTTTGTTACTCTTGTAACAGAGCCTCTTAATTTCCTTTTGATTAACTCATATGTCCCGTGCACCCAATTTTCACATGCCACACTAGTGGTATCACTTACAGATTGAGTGTCTTCCCACTGAATAACTCCTTCTGTTGGATGCACAACCTCATGGTCTCTGATAGTGCACACATAGATTCTATCTAGGTCTCCTTCTCCCAAGGGTTTAGTATAGGGCATTGAATTTCCATCTTTCAAAGGGATGATAACATGTTCCTCCTTGTTCTCAAAACTTATATATCCCTTATTGAAACATAAGTCAACATTGTTCTTATAGCACCAGGGGCACCCAAGTAACGCTAGGAAGTTTTCTACCTCAGCAAGCACCAAGACTTTGAAGTCTCCAGTGAATTTCACCCCTTGGATAGTGATAGCAACATCCTTTAAAACACCAATGGGCATCACCTTTATCTTGTTAGCCATATACAACACATTTGAAGATGGTTGTAATGGGGGCCTTCCCATTTGATTCCATGCATCCAAGGTGAGAACATTAACTTTGTCACTTGTGTCAATTATAATATTTCTTAGGAGCTATCCATCAACCATGGAATTGAAGGTAATATCATTATTATAGCCAATGTTGTGTGAGGGGAGGTTAGCGTGCAAGAATTTTCACTCGCATTCTCCTCCAGTGCATGGTACTTTCTCCCATACCCATTATCCTAGCATAGGGATGATATTTTCTTTCCTCAGTATCTTGCATACATCCTTGATGTCTTCCATATCCTTTTGTGGAGCCTCAACACTCTTCTTTTGCTCTAACTTCCGTGACTTCTCCTTTAGGCACCGGATATATCCTTTTAGGATTTGAATCGAATCCATGGTCTCCTCATAAAATTATTTATGATGAGTAGGTTTTGGATACTTCCCATGCACCACCTCTTCTCTTGTGACAAGTGGTATCTTCTTTGGTACTTACCTGGTGCACACAACCTCATCTTGTGTTGTCACTAGTACAGGTTCTAACTTTGAATCACATGCCACCCTTGGCATCCACTATGAGTCATCTTTCTTCATGCTTACCATCCTAGAGAATTTTTCCTTCCACTATTGTTGGCTCATGTGTTCAAACAATTTTAAGAACTCTTCATACTTGTGTTTCTTCCCATACCAAAATCACTATTGCATGTCAGAACATTTAGGCTTATAGTGCTCCGTAGACCCATGGTCATAACAAGTTCCACGTGACAGGTAATCACTTCTTCCACCTCCATGATTGCCAAGACCTTTGAATCCTCCACTAAATCCTCTTCCATGATTCCCTCTATTTGCACACCCTTCATAATGATGACCCTCATCTTTGGAAATGCTTGCAATACTAGTCTGGCACACACCAGTATCAATGGCATCATGTATTTGGTCAATCAATCTACAATCCTTGGTGTCATGAGTAGTAGAGGTGCATATTTTGCAATAACAAGACACATTCTTATGATTCATCACGTTGCAGTAGCCGACACCTACTTGCATCATGATCTCCATTGAAAATCTCACAGTCTACCATCATGGTATGTATCGATATTTGAGGACAAATTTCCTTCATATGCCCTTCTACCTCACAATCCATGCATAATAGGCCACTACGAGCCTCATGTGCTAAGTTCATAGATAGATTCTCTAGCTGCTTTTCCATGGCAGTGATATGAGCTTCCAAAAAAGGACTAACACCAGTATCCATGCTTCCCACAAACCTCAGTGATCAGGGTAATACTCCAAGGTCCTCGCGTAGATCTGTGAAATTTTTATGGGAAAGCACTCTTCTGAAAGGTGTTATTAATCCTCTAACAAACCATTGAGCCTGTCGAGAAGGATCAATATCATAAGACAATTTTGATAAGAGGGTTTTAAAGCACATCATACTCCCACACACTCTCTACCATACCCTGTTGTATCTCCTTTAACATGCTAATGCTCTTTTTCTCAAACTCAGAAATGTGAAATTCCACCAGGAAAAAATCACACAACATAGTATAATCCACCACCATCTGATGTGGGTCATACTTCCAGTACCAGCTATGCACCCGCCCTTGTAATGTTGTTACAAATTGACTTACCTTCCTCTTTGAGGCAGTGATCCCTTTTTCCTGCAATAGTAATTCACACTTGTGTACATACTCTAGAGCATCCTCAAAACCCTTGTAATCTAGAAAATGGAGTGACATCTCATAGAATATGTGCTTGATGGGGTTGTGGTCCTTGTCCACCAGGTCCAAGACCTTGATTTCCTCTAGTGCTCCACCACCAGATCTAGACCTATTGCTCTAATTCCCAATCCACCAGATCCTCCTCCTATAGTAGGTATAGGGCTTGAAGTGGTGCTAATTTGTGTACCCACTGTCGAGCTAAATTGAGCTTCCATGGTTTATGAAGTGGAATTACTCCCATATGTGATACCCATGTTATACGTACCCAAACCTTTCTGAAACGATATGCCAGAAATGATACCACCAAATATAGGAAACGTTTATGCGGTCATAGAACTCAAGGAAAAATGGTAACCACTTGATGTTTCTTGTTTATTAATATTAACTAAACTAACAATACCTTTGTCATGACTTGGAATACTAAGCACAAGGGTCTAGTTATCAGATGAGTTTAGATGCATGCCTACGATCCTTCTTCTTCCTCTATCTAATGATCTCTCATCAGAAGCTAGGGGGTCTCTCTCCCACATTTTCCAAGATAGGGTAGCATAGACTGCTCAGATTCCATGTCCTCTATGTGAACCTAAAATCCTTCCCATAACGTCTTCCTCCATAGATCCATTACTCCTACAATCTCATGTTATCCTACCAATTCCCTCTCTCGAGATTCATTATACTTGAGTCATCTTTCCTCTGTCTCCATTTTCTCCATAAGATCCACATTCTCCTTCCACCTTTGCTTCCATGCCCTGTGCCTAGTGGGAGTTTATCTAGCCATAGGAAATTCTTCTAAAATCAAGGTCATGATCAAGAACTTGATAGCTAAAGGTAAGGCATGCAAGAAATATCCCCTAGGTTCTCGCAAGAACTCAAACTTAGCAACCTTTGGACAAGAATAAGTGAAAACTATGTACTCCAACGTGTAACTCATCAACACACCTCTGCACCAATGGTCAATAACATGAGTCCAAACTAAATCAGCATCATAAAGCCTCTGATAGTCTTCCTGAGTCCATACACAAGGTCTATAGTACCAACTTGACCTAGATGCATATGTTGATAGCCATTCATACAACTCTACAGGGAAACAACAGAAAAAGGTCTCATACAACTCATGATACAGGTGATCCTCTACCCATTTATGTGCATCAAACTCAGATCCAGTATTAAATATCTGAGAAAACTCATCCTCTGTGCTTTTAAGCCACACTTCGACACTTTCCAAGGTCAAGCACTCTATCATCATGCACCATTCTCATAACAACTTCAAAAAGAGGTCCTGACAATGGAACCAAAATGTAGTCTCTTTTTACCTTTGGCTTCACCAATCAAACCCCAAAGGCATCAGTACATCATCCAGAATGGTTTTGGAAGATCACCCAAGACGCGCGCATCCACCGAACCCCTCTTTCATGTGATATTTGTGAGAATGTTATCCCTTAATAAGGGGATGTTTGCACAAATAGAGAATGAACACACCCATTCTTGGAATCAATATTAAGAACTAAATCCTAGTCTAATGCACCAGAACATGGAATAACATGATCATACTACAATAGAAGTAGAACTAAATCATGATTAACATTAAGAACACTGGTATTACGCCCATGAACATAAAATAAAATGCACAGATCAAGATCCATCACACAGATGTTTAGAACCATTCCATTATATTCATTCATCAAATTACAATAGCCAATAGTACATCAAAAGAGTTCCATGGATGGAGATATTACATCAATAGAGCTTTAACATGCTCTCTATTATTTATTCATTACCGAGCTTACAATAACATATTACACATCTTCACTAGTTATATCTCTCTCGCTCGCTCTCTCTCTAATTTCATGCAAGACCATCCATAAAGAGGAACTTGACAGAATCTATTCTAACCATCATTACAAGAGAAGGCCTGAAGGAATCTTTCATGATTTCCCTACCATTACCCAAAAACATGCCAAATTTCATCATGTGTTTAATCAATCGAGTATCCCTTAGAATGAAAGTGCCAACTAATCCATTAAAAACTTGGTTCCTTATCCTTTCATGATAACCATATTGATGCCCTGGAATATCCTTTTCTTGAGCTATAAGTCTTCATAGCTTATCCATAATTGTATCTGGTCACTTTTCCATCCATTCCCTAAATGCATCTTTACCCATTGTCCAAAACCCACTAAGTCCCGAATCCATCCTTCCTAGGCACGAGCCCTCACACATCCCCAAAATCTACTTCTGCCCGTGACTTCACGCCCTACTTCTATGCACCACAAACCTTCATGCCTTAGGTACTTAGTTAATTTAGGGGTCTAACAATACTATAAAATTTTGATTATTTTGAGGTATTTAATGATGACCACTAGATCATTCAATTTATGAATAATTTATTAGTTTTTGAGTGTCAAATTATTGATGAGAAGGATATAAATGAGATGTATGAAGATGATGTCTTAAATATTAAATAAAATAGAAATCCTACGGGAATGGTGTCATCAAAAAGAATTTTCAATTCAGAAAAACAAACGAAAATCAATATTTAGCTCAATGTCAATTGTAAATATTACACTCAGGTAAACCTTGGGACCAAAGAAGAGCCTCAATTATTTAATATTGGTGTAGTTTGTTTATACAATGAGAAAGATAAGTGGAAAACCTTTTGAGATGTTACAAAGATGGCATAGTCTGGTCTTATGATGACTTAAAGATATTTGATCCTGGAGTCATTACTCACAC
Organism: Taxus chinensis; assembly: GCA_019776745.2. Lineage (NCBI taxonomy): Eukaryota > Viridiplantae > Streptophyta > Pinopsida > Cupressales > Taxaceae > Taxus > Taxus chinensis. The sequence goes on along the minus strand of CM034153.1, from coordinate 121,618,183 downwards.
AATACGTTAGGTGAAAACTCATAAACCATTAAAATATAGGCAACGACCAGTGAATCTAGAGTTAGAGCCTATAATATACAAAGAAGTAGAAAACTACTTATTTTTTGAATTATTCCCCTATTAGAAACTCAACTTGGATGGTTGATTTAGTCCCAATTTGAAATAATAATGGATAAATCAGGTTATGTGTAGACTTTAGAAACCTAAAAAAAACCTCCAGAAAGGATAATTATCCTCTATCTTCTCTAGATGAAGTGATTGAAATAGTAAGTGGTTATGAAATGATGTATATTCTTGACAAATTTTCTAGGTATTGTTTCACCGTATTGTTGTAGAAAATGAAATAGATAAAGGTAAAAGGGCTAAGGAGGAATACATGTTATTAATTTGATTAAACATTGATTGTGTGTGTTTCTGATTTCTGATCCAAGTTGATTGTGTGAGATTCATTTTAGCCTGAAGGAGCTACCTGTAATATAAAGCAAGACCACAAGATATAGTTAATAACAAAAGTTAGTGGACTGCCTAGCGTAAGCTAGATCCAAGAAGTGTGATACTTCCTCAATGTTTGTCAATCCACTAATATATAACTCAATATGAAATAATTGAACATGCAAATAAAAGAATCTAATGCTAGTGTTTTGATTTAGGTATCTCAAACTACTATCCATGTCAATCCAATTAAATTCTTGATAACTAAATTGGTGAAGGTCCTGGGTCAAGTTGTAGGTTGGGTAGGTTATCTGAGGGTCACATACGGGGTTTGGGTAATATTTGGTGAGTGTTTCACCTCATTCTAGAGCGTTTATTTGAAATTTGATGAAACAGATAAGGGTAAAGGTCTAGGAGGAATACCTGTTAAAATTCTAGTTGAAGGTTGTTGCGCGCGTATGACTTCTTGATCCACGGTTAATCATGAGAGCTCCCTTTTGGCTAGGAGGAACCACCTAAAATAGAAAACAAGAACACCAAATAAAATTTAAATAGTATATGCAGTGGACTGCCTAGCATATGCTAGATTAAGGAAGTGTGCTACTCCCTAGACGACTGTCAATCCACTGTTTAAAACAACTCAATGTTAACAATAAAGGAAATCCTACTATAGTTAAAATGATTTAGGTATCTCATTCAACTACAATAAGTAAATTCATTCACAACATGATAAGCTATACTTGAATCTGAAGGTCAAGATCTCTATCTTACTGGAACTGGTCAGCGTCTGGTTATATGTTGTTTTGGGTATTTGGTAGAAGTTTTAAGCTATGTTCTTGGTCTGAGGGTAAAAACACAGAGACCAATGTCGGTTTAGGTTAATCGGTGATGGTTTTGGGTAACCAGTGTCAGTATGGTCAGGATACAAGAAACTTAATAAAACTTGGTGGGGTGACAGATCTGAGGCTAAATGGAAATGGAAAGGGAAATGTCGAGGTCTGTGTGGGTCTTAGGTGAGGTCAGGGATAGTTATCCGTAGGGTATGGGTAGTTTAATGGTATGGGTACAAGATTGATCAAATTTTTATGAAGGCAAACGATGGGTGAATGGGAATGCAAGTAGAAACTAATAACAGAAGTAAAAGAGTCTACTAAAATGACAATGGACAAGTGTTGGTTAACAAAACACTTACAGTTGTATGAGCTTGATTCTGGTTGGAAATGGTAGTTACTCAGATGGATGGAGATTTGGTGTGGTGATGGAACTTCCCCGTATGCTCCCGTGAATGCAGGTGGATTTGTGATTGCTTCTAGTGTTGGTTTTAGATGCTCTGATGCATGTACGAATGTTGGTTCCACTTGCATGCAGCTCTAGTTTTGTCCTTTTTGCTCTCATAAATGTGCCAACTTAGAAATAAGGTTGTTTTGGAGATTAAACGGTAACTGATGATGATTCCGGGTTGAATGGCGGTGGTTTAGGGTAGCCGGCGTTGGTTAGGGCAGGATTTCCTAGGTTTACTATACTGAGAAGATCCTCTTGGTTTTCTTGGATCTTGTTCATTTTCTTCCATGGATTAGAATGGAAGCCTCCTTTCTAATGGGTGGGAACATGGTTAGAGGGAATGTAGGGTTTAGGTAGGTTTTAGTTAGTTTTGGAAACATACTAAGAATAGGTCTTAGGGTGAGGTGGCTAGATGAGGTGTATAGGTGAGGTGGATGGTGGGCATTATCCAATAAGGATATTTTAAATAATAGATATTATGAGATCATGAATTAATTTAACTAAATTAATTAAATTAATATTAGAGTGGAATGAAAGGGGTCATGGTTAGGTGGGTGTGTTTGAGGTGGTTATTTTGTCGAGGGACCAAGGGGAGTGTGACCTAATTTTGGTGTCTACATTTTGCCCCTTTTGTTACATAGCTTGTATTGGTAAGCGACACTGAAAAAAATAAGATGTGGTTGCCCCATGTGTGGGTGAAGGTGATCCCCCTCAAACTAGGAACTGATGAGGTAGAAGGTAGAATCAGTGAGTGGTTTGATAAAAGGTGAATGTGATGAAGAGGAAGGTGGGAAATAGGGGTAAAAAAGGGGTAAAGGTCTAATCGGGTAATCCAGGTAATGGGTCAGGGTTAGAGGTAGTAACAGTGAAATGTACGCACACATGTAAAATCTAGCATGGTACCAGGTTGAAGAGAAGGAAAACTCTACGTTGTCCAAGGTCAATAGGTTTATCTAAACAAGGTTGAGGTGATTCTGGTATCTAAGGTATATGATATGGTCAGGAAACACATCGCAGGTCAGGTAAAGGAACGTTTAGGTATGTTCTGGTACACCAAAGGTTGGGTCAAGATAAACAGACATGGCAAGAGGCAAGGTAAGGTTAGTATGTCTATCAACACATGTAATAGTGCCACAAGGTATATCAAGCACATGAGGTCACATGTCACTAGCAATCTTCCAGGTCCAAGTAACTAGGTCATGGCATGGGTAGGGCTAAGGTATGGGAAAAATAAAAAGTCCCCAAATGAGGATGAGGTAAGGTAGTAAAGGATGAGGTTAGGAGGGTAAAGTGAAGTGTCTAAGTCAGGAGTGGGTAAGGTAGAAAGGATTTAGGTCAAAAATTAGGGGTAGGGGTTAGAAAAAGGACTAAGAAGGATAATCGATGATGGTTTGAATGAACCGATGTGTTAGGTTGTGGAGCCTGTTTTCATGTGTGAAAGTGTTGAAGACTATACACTAAGAATACTATACACTTTTCATGTATCCTCGCCAGGCATAAAAAAAATTTTGGCCTCGAAAAAATGCACTCGACATATCGGGAAATGTGATATTCTCATATGGGCGAGATTTTTGACCCATAGGTTTTTGGGCTGGTTTTGGCCCATGGTTTTCATGCCCACGGTATTGTAAAACTACTTAAGCAGTTGCCTACTTATATGGTTTTATGCATATGGTAGGGTATAATGAAAAACATTGTAGACGTGCTTTGAATTTGGCTATGAATTCTATAGAGTTTGTTGAGCATAGCTCCAAATGGATCTGGGTATTGTATTGAGAGAGTGGTGGCTTGTAATAAAATATGAGCAAGTTATTCTTGGTGGACGTAGCCCAAATTGGGTGAACCATGTTAAATACTGTCTCTTTGTGTTGTGTTATTTTATTCTATAATTTTATTTGAGATCTGTAATAATTTCTGTAAATTAGTTTCTACTGTTGCGATTATGTGAGGGATTATTCCACATATTTTATCACTTATTTCCTAACAATTGGTATCAGAGCCTAGTTTGGTTTGTTGAAGTGTTACAGGGAAAGTTTTATCTTGAGTGGAAGCTATGGCAGATGATGGAAGATCTAGGGTTGATACATTCAACGGGTAGAATTTTAATCTTTGGAAGATGCAGATGGAAGATTACCTTTATTAGAAGGATCTTTATACTCCGTTGTTTGAGCAGGTGAACAAACCCTTGAGCATGATAGATGCAGAATGGGATTTGCTGGATAGGAAGGAACTTGGGACAATTCGGCTATGTCTTGCATCTTTGGTATTATTTAATGTTTCAAAGGAAAAGACTACAAAAGAACTGATGGATGCATTAGGGAAGTTGCATGAAAAACCCTCTGCCTCTAATAAGATATTTTTAATGATAAAGTTGTTTAATATGAAGATGTATGAGAATGGTTCAGTATCATATCATCTAAATGATTTTAATACGGTTGTAAATATGCTAGCTTCAGTTGCAATAGAATTTGATGAAGAAGTTAGGGCTTTATTAGTTATGTGCTCTTTACCTGAGAGTTGGAATAGCTTGGTAATGACGGTAAACAACTTAGTTCCAGCTAACTCAAAGTTGAAGTTTGAGGATGTTGTAAGGGTGATTCTAAGCGAGGAAATGTGAAGAAAAAGCTCTGGTGAATCTTCTACTTCAGGGAATGCTTTGACAGTGGAAACTAGAGGGAGACAGAAGAATAGAGGAAGTCGTGGAAAATCAAAGGATTAGGAAAGGTCAAAATCCAAAAGCAAGATAGTATGCTGGCACTGTGGAAAGTCTGGGCATGCAAAGAAGGACTGTTGGGAGCTTTGAGACAAGAAGAAACAAGAAGAAGAAAACAAGGAGGCAAATTTGGCAATGGGTAATGTATGTGAGGATGCTTTGATTCTTTCTTTGCACAATATTACTGAATCTTAGGTTTTAGATTCGGGGGCTTCTTTCCATGCTTCTCCACATAGGCATTATTTTGTTGATTATGTTCAAGGAAATTTTGGGCATGTCTTTCTTGGTGATGATGAGCCTTGTAGCATAGTTGGAAAAAGTTTTGTACAGGTTAAGATGTAGAATGGCAATACTTGGCTATTGAAGGATGTTAGACATGTGCCTACATTAAGACAAAATTTGATAGTAGCAGGGCAGTTGGGAAGTGATTGTTGTACTATGATATTTACAGCTGACTCTTGGAAGGTTACCAAGGGTGCTCTTATGGTGGCAAGAGGTAAGAAGGTTAGAAACTTGTATTTAACCACTTATAGCACTAATGTTTGTAATCTTGTGGCTTCAGAAGTAGATACAACATTGTGGCACTATATGCTTGGTCATATGATCCATAAGGGCATGGAAATCATAAAAAGGGATTTTCCTAAATATACAAAAATAGGTTTGGAGTTCTGTGAGGACTGCATATATGGGAAACAAAAGCAAGTAAGGTTTCTCAAGGTTGGACTTACAAACAAAGAGAATAAGTTAGAGCTGGTGCATTTTGATGTGTGGGGGCTAGCTCAAGTATCATCTCTTGGGTGTTCAAGTTATTATGTTACTTTTATTGATGATGCAACAATGAAAGTTTGGGTTTATTGTATTAGAAACAAATCTGATGTATTTGACACTTTTGTTAAATGGAAAGCCTTGGTAGAGAATGAAACATGTCTTAACCTAAAATGTCTCAGGTCAGATAATGGAGGGGAGTATTGCAGCAATGAATTTGATGATTATTGTTCTAAGAATGGAATATGTAGGCAAAAGACGGTTCTAGGAACTCCGCAATAGAATGGGGTATTAGAAAGGATGAACATAACAATAATGGAATGTGTTAGGAGCATGAGGTTACATGTAGGACTGCCTCTTTCTTTTTGGGAAAAAGCGGTGAGCACAGTTGTGTACTTGAGAAACAGAGGACCCTCAAGTGCCTTGGATGGAGGCATACCTAAGGAGGCTTGGTATGGTAAGAAAGTTGATTATTCATTTCTTAGAGTCTTTGGATGTGAGGTGTTTGTTCATATAGATAAGGATGATAGGACCAAGCTAGAGGCTAAATCAGAAAAATGTACTTTAATTGGTTATGGTGGTGATGAATTTGGATATAAATGTTGGATTATTAAGGACAAGAAAATCATTCGATGTAGGGATGTGGTCTTTAATGAGAAATTCATGTATAAACAACAGTTAGAGGAAAATAGGGAAGAATCCAAGAAAGAATATGTAGTGGTAGAGGATCTTCCAGATGGAAAAGTGACATATGAATCAGTTCAAGAATCTCTTCAACAGGAACCCCAAACTCCTATATCGAGGAGGTCTTCTAGGGTAAGAAGATAACCTAAATGTTTTTCTCCTTCTCTTTGTTATTTATTACTCACTGATAGTGGAGAACTAGAGAGCTTTGATGAAGCAATGCAGGTAGATGCCAGGTAGAAGTGGGAGCAAGCCATGGATGAGGAGCATCAGGCTCTCATGGAGAACTAGACATGGGATTTGGTAAAGTTACCTGAAGGAAAAAGAGCATTATAGAACAAGTGGGTGTTCAAAGTAAAAGAGGAAGGAGGCAAGAAAAGATACAAGGCACGGTTGGTGGTCAAGGTGTTTGTACAGAAAAAAGATATAGATTTTGATGAGATTTTTTCTCCTGTAGTAAAAATGACTTCTATTAGAACTGTTCTAGGTATATTTGTAGTAGAAGACTTGCACTTAGAACAACTTGATGTAAATACTACATTTCTCCATGGTGATTTGGAGGTGGAACTATATATGCAACAATCAGAGGGCTATGAGGTAAAAGGTAAAGAGTAGAAGGTGTGCAAACTGAAGAAGAGCTTGTATGGCTTGAAACAAGCTCCACGTCAATGGTATAAGAAATTTGATAGCTTCATGATGAAGCAAGGTTATATTAGATGTCATTCTAACAATTGCGTGTATACAAAGAAATTTGAGGATGGCAGTTATATTATCCTTTGTCTGTATGTGGATGACATGTTGGTTGCAGGTAAAAACATGCATAAAATAAAAGTACTCAAGAAGCAGCTAAGTGAATCCTTTGCTATGAAGGATTTGGGGGTAGCCAAACAAATCCTTGGTATGAGGATATCTCAGGATAGGAAGGAATGGAAGCTGACTTTATCTCAGGAAGAGTACATGAAGAAAGTCTTGGAGAGGTTTAATATGCAGGATGCTTAACTGGTTTGGACTCCTTTGGCAGGCCATTTCAAGTTATCAAAGGAGCAGTGTCCCAAGAAAGAGCAGGAGAGAAACCAAATGTCCAAGGTACCTTACTCATCAGTATTTGGTAGTTTGATGTATGTCATGGTGTGTACCAGGCCTGATATTTCCCATACAGAGGGAGTGGTGAGTAGATTTATGAGTGATCTAGGAAGAGGTCACTAACAGGCAGTAAAGTGGATCCTTCGATATTTGAGAGGGACCATGGGGACATTTTTGTGCTATAGTGGATCAGACACCACTTTGTGTGGTTATTTAGATTCAGATATGGCTAGAGATGTAGATAGTAGGAGGAGCACGACAGGTTATGTTTACACTATAGGTGGGACAACAGTGAGCTGGATTTCACGACTACATAAGCTGGTGGCTTTGTCAACCACAGAGGTAAGAAAAGAAATGATTTGGTTACAACAATTACTTGAGGAGTTGGGGCATAAGCAAGAGGAAGGAAAGTTGCATAGTGATAGTCAGAGTGCTATACACCTAGCTAAGAACTCTGCTTTCCACTCTAGGACAAAGCATATACAGTTAAGGTACCATTTCATTAGGACAACTTTGGAGGAAGATAAGTTGAAGCTGGAGAAGATTCATACCAGTTAGAATCCTGTAGACATGATGACCAAGGTGGTCACAAGGGAAAAACTGACGCTGTGTTCATCTTTGGTTGGTCTTCACAGAAACTAGTGAAGGGTTGAGAAGCTCGCTCAAAGGAAATCTAGTCTCCAAGTGGGAGATTATTAGGCTGTGGAACCCATTTTCATGTGTGAAAGTGTTGAAGACTGTACACTAAGTGTACTATACACTTTTCATGTAAAATTTTTTGGGCATAAATTGTTTTTTTGGCCTAAAAAAAATGCACCCGATATAATGGGAAATGTGCTCTTCTCATATGGGTGAGATTTTTGACCCATAGGTTTTTGGGCTGGTTTTGGCCCATGGTTTTGATACCCACTGTATTGTAAAACTGCTTAAGCAGTTTCCTACTTATATGGTTTTATGCATATGGTAGGGTATAATGAAAAACATTGCACATGTGCTTTGAATTCAAATGTGAATTCTATAGAGTTTGTTGAGCATAGCTCCAAACGGATTTGGGTATTGGATTGAGAGAGTAGTGGCTTGTAATAAAATATGAGCAAGTGATTCTTGGTGGATGTAGCCCAAATTGGGTGAACCACGTTAAATACTGTCTCTTTGTGTTGTGTTATTTTATTCTGTAATTTTATTTGAGATCTGTAATAATTCCTTCATATTAGTTTCTATTGTTGTGATTTTGTGAGGGATTATTCTGCATATTTTATCACTTATTTCCTAACATGATGCCGGTCACAATGGACCGACCACGGTAAGCTAGGGCACAGGACCGATGTCAGTCAAAATAAAAACCATCACCGGTCAAGTCAGGTAGGTTATAAAAAAGAAAAATTTCCAAGTTTTTCAGATCATATGTCATTTACCGAATTAGAGAAAATGAAAAGTGAGAGAGAAAAAGGTCGAAAGCATCCATGTGAAATGGATATTTGAGTTGGCCAGCAGTGTAGCGGGTGATTGGAAGACGATAGGAGGGTCCACGAGATCAGAATGATTGATTCAGTTGGTTGGATGTGAGACAGTTGATCAGGTGATGGAAGAGGCAGGAGAGGGCTCAAGTGGACCACTGGTGTAGTGGCCTGACATGCCACCATAGTGAAAACAGTGTGATGAGGTAAGAGTCAATCCATTTTCTTATTTTGTGAGTTAGATTGATTTAGAGGTTGGGTGGGGAAAAACGGGTTTTGGGGGGAAAATGAAGTTTGAATTTTGGGAGGGAAAATTGAGTTAAATAGGAATGAGGAAAGAGGTGATGGGGTGATGGAGGGGTGGGGATGGGTGGAGGGGGGATTTGGGTAGGGTTGGGTGGGTAGAAGGGAGAAAAAGGAAGTTTTTAGGAAGGAGGGTTTGGACGTCACGATTTTTACGATGACAGTGACCGGCATCGGTCGAAGGCTAGCCGACATCGGTGGTGCCAAACCGGTATCGGTCACGAAACAAGTGACTGATGCCGGTTTATGGGGGACCAGGGTCAGTTAGAGGTAACCGGAACCAGTCAGACTATGGGGGAAAAGGGGCCAAAAGTGACCTAAGTTGGGTGGGTGAGATAGGTAGTGGGAAGTAGGAGATGTTTTGCAGGAAATCATAACATAGGTAAGGGGTAAAAATAGGTAAGGGTGAATGATAGTAGATTAGAGTTGGGGGGTAGATAGAAGATGTGATACGAAGGTAAGGAGGTCTAGGGAAAGAGAGGTAGGGTGGTAGGTAAAGGTGAGGTGTCGAGTGGGATTGTGGTTATGATTAAGGTGAAATTAATGTGATGTTTTGCTGGATGTAGGCGAGAGATCAGTTGAGGATGAGAGATAGGGTGCCAACCCTGCTACTAAGAGTTCGAGGCACACCAATAGTCAAGAAGTGGAGGCATGTCATAGATGTGGGCTTGATTGGGGTCTGACACTATCGACATGTAGCCTAGCAACCTAGTTTGATGGTTGCTCTCATTGATAGATGGGATTTAGCAACCAAAACGTTCCACCTATCGATGAGGGAGATGACATTCACCTTGGAGGACATGTACAAGATCCTGCAGTTACCTATATTGGGGACATATGTATATTTGATATCCTCAGAAGCATCTGAGGAGTTGATGTTGATGGTATTCAGTGATGGACTGGAGGAGATGACATTCGACAGTGCCAACCTGAGTTATGGAGAGATGTACCTAGCCCATCCAGAGGAGACGAGGCTAGTAGTGTTATTGATGGAGGTAGTTTGTTGTTTTGCACTACCGAATGCAGAGGGTGGGAGATTCCCATGATCACTGATGGGGTGTTACATGATATGATGATGGACAGGACCTACTTTTCATGGGTGCCAATATTCCTAATGTAGTTATATAGAGAGCTATGAGCGTATGGGCGGCTTCATAGGTTTAGCTTATGTTGTATGTTTATTCTTCACTGTTGGGCTTATGAGCACATTGTGTGTGTTCATCCGATTGGTATGCCCTGGGTGGATGCATTTGAGCCTAGGTTTGTTAGAGTGGGCTACAGGAGATGGGTGCCAGTGATGGGAAAGCATTGAGTAAATAGGGTTGTGTGCATGTGTACTTTGATTGATGCTAAATCAAATGAAGCAAGAACTACCACCTAAAATAGTTCTACAATCTAGCGAAAACAAAGCATAAGCACAATCAAGATAGAGAACTAAGCAAGATCTAAACTAACATTATAACTTTGAAAACATAAGATCAAAACTAATGCTTTTAAAAATCTCTACTCTCTTAGATACCAACAAAATGCATGGACCTATTTAGCTCCAATGGCAATAAAAAATTTCTTGTTTGATCTTTAAAGAATGCAAGAATAAGAAGCTTAGCTCTCAAAAATGGTGACTTCTCAAGAAAAAAAAATGCAAGCTCTTAGTCTCTTTGCTATATGCTTTGCATTTGCTCTCTTAAGAAATTTAGGTGTAGGTATAAAGATAGAAGGAGGGCTCATTATATAGCCCAATGGATAAAGGAAACACTTCATCCCTTTGCATGTGGGATAAAGGTAAAACATGATTAGGAATAGATAAGGTTTCTTTATTAAAGGTAACCTTACTTTAGAAGGGTTTAATTTATGCTTAGTAAGTCATGGGAGTTAGGGGCTGTTTTAATAAATCAAAGGTGATTAACTAATAGGAAGACGTAAGCTTATAAAAACTAATTAGAGGAATATTAGTATGATTTAGACTATTAGAAGGGGATTAAATCAATTAAATATTGATTTATTAGTTAAATGAAGTGAAAGGCTAATTAATTAATAGTAATTAATTATTCTAGATAGAAAGGGTAAATAATTAACGAAAGGTCATTAATTAGGTTGTTAGTTGGATAGGTGACTTAATCAATTAGCCTATTGTAATTAATTAACAACAACAAGAGGGAATATGAGCTCTTTTGACGACATGTCATTGATTTGTGAGAAAGGGGATAATTAGTGCAATTTAAATATTTAAATTGCTTGGGCATAATTATGGGTGTCTACATTTGCCCCTCTTTGGGGTGGCGTATGTGACGTCACTTCAAAGATAGTAGATGAAAGAAAATTTTGAAGGGATAGAATAAAAATTAGTAGGAGGGAGAGATGCCCCCTCGAGTGTCAATGGGGTGATGAAGGAAGTCGATCGATGATTGAAAAAGATGAGAGATAGACAGAAGAATGGGAAGGGGCAGGATGCCCCAGTGAGAGAGAATATTAGGGGTGAGAAGAAGGTGATGCAGAAGAAATATGGAGGGGAGAGACGATCTTAGCTTTTAGCTACCATGTATTGGAACCATTTTGATGTCATCATATTACCATAGGATCTACGTCATCGGTCCTTATGAAAAATATAAGCATACGAAAAAGGTAGAATGACATGAAAATCCATACTATGAACAATTACCCATTACTGAAAATACTAACTCCACGCAACATACAACAATGCAATGCAATATGAGAAGGAAACAAGCTCATCTAATAGGGAAAACAAGTACGAATGCACATACCCAACCCAACAATGGTCAAGACAGTTGTACAAATGTTTTGTTATCAGTGTTGAAGAGATCCACAATTTTGTGATTGATGGCAAGGGTTAAAAATGATGCCCCAAGCAAGATTACATGCAAGGGGGAATGATAATAGAAAAGCATTTGTGCACAATGAAACAACACCAAGAAACAAACGTACCCCAAAGTACAGATGAAGCAAGTAGCTAGCTTTGTGAATGGTTGTGAATCCGGTGATCCATGAGTCGTATTAATTGGGGAAGATGTGAGACAAACCAACAGGATATGGAGAAAATACCATGCGCAAGACACAAGTTTCAGCCGTAATAAGCAAGTTACCATTTTTGTAGGTGTTTTATTTTTTAGGATGTTGTGAAAAGTTTTTCCCTATTTTTATTTTATTTTTGGCATATATATTGTTTTTATTTTCATGTTTTCCAAATTGTGGTGAATAGTAGAAGAAAATAGAAGAAAGAGAATGAAGGGCTTAGGGGCAATAGAAAGTGCCCTAGGTGGAAGAAAGAAGAAACAAGTGAAAAATAATGTCCGTGTTTAGTGGAAAAATTAATAAAAAATAGTTATTTCCTAAATAATTATTTGCGAGAGTGTGGATAAGAAGAAAAATTGCCAAGGAGCAACAAAATTGTCTGAGGGAGAAGAAGGGGGTATTAGCCAACAAAAAATGCCCTAATACAATGAAAAATAATTATTTAATAAAAATAATTATTCCATGGTGAACAGAGGAGAAAACGGAGATCAAAACAGGCTTCTAGGCCCTCTCGATGGTGAAAAATGGGTTAATAAGAAGCAAGGCAGGCCATGGTATCCGTATTTTTGTTAGTGGAACATGGAGTGGTTTGAAGTTCATAACTGTCAAAGGTAGTCAAAAGTATGTCTACATGATGCTTATACTTTTGAATTATTTCATTACGACATTGGTATATACCATTGACTTGATTTACAACCACTTGAGACTCACCAAATATATTAATCGATTTAACATCTAAGGCGATGGCAGTTTGGAGACCTAATACGAGTGCTTCATATTTGGCCATATTGTTAGTACAATCAAAATCTAGTTTGAAAGATACTGGAATAGGTTCACTCTCAAGAGGAATGAGGATAACTCCTACACCACCCCCATGCTAAGATTTGGAACCATCAAAGAATAAAGTCATTTGGTAAAAAGTATCATCCAAAGAGAAGCTAGCAATGGATCTGTCTAGGAAATTGAAGTTAGAGGATTGATTTCTGGAGAGGGGTAGATCTGTAATTTGGTCAGCAATAGTTTGACCTTTGATTGATTTTTTATTAAGGAATTTGAGGTCGAGGTCTGCAAGAAGCATTAGCCAACGTACATCACGTTGATGTTGTTAGGGCTTGGCATACATGTAATGTAAGGGGTCAATATTGGTGATGATAAAATTTTTGTGATTGAGTAGATAATGATGAAGTTTAGCGGTAACAAAAACTAAGGATAAGCAGAGTTTTTTGACGTAGGTGTATCTATTTTCATAGTCCAAAAGGGTATGACTTGTGTAATAAACCTCTTGCTCCCGGTGTTGATCGTCGCAATGGGTGATCATGGCACCCAAGAAATGATCTGTAGTAGAAATGTAAAGGTAAAATGGTTGGTTATCCTTAGGAGGAATGAGTATATGTGGTTGGAGAAGGTACTATTTTAAGGCCTCAAAGGCTTTATCCCATTCATCATGCCATTTGAAAGAGATGTCCTTTTTTAGGAGATGATGAAATGGGTGGGAGCGGTCAAAAAGCTGTGAAATAAAACGATGAATAGATTGTAGCTTAACTTGAAAAATATGAAGATGGAAAAGGTTAGTAGGAAGAGGCATTTCAATAATAGCCTTGATTTTAGTGGGATCAACTTCTATGCCACACAAAGAAATGATAAAACCAAGGAGCTTGCCTAAGAGAACAGTGAAGACACACTTCTTTGGTTGAAGGAGAACACAATATTTGATGAGATGGTCAAAGATTACCTTCAGGACTATAAGGTGTTCAGATCGATGATTAGATTTGAAAAGAAGATCATTTATGCAATCTTTCAATATACGATGCATGATGTCATGGAAAATATAATTCATAGCCTGTTGATATGTAGCACCATCATTTTTAAGGCCAAAAGGCATGACTAGATAGAAAAAGGTTCCCCGAGGAGTGATAAAGGTGGTTTTATGTTGATCTTATGAGGTGATTAATATTTGGTTATAACCCAAGAAACCATCCATGAGTGATACCATCTCATGTCCAACGATAAGATCAACTAGTTGGTCAATAATAGGTAGAGGAAAGTCGTATTTGGGGCAAGCTAAATTAAGGTCATGGAAATCCATTCATATGTGGAGTCCTCCTGTTGTTTTTATGACAAGAACGATGTTAGAGATTCATTGGGGATAATCAATAGGTAGGATGAAGGAAACTGAGAGAAGGCACTAAAGTTCTTCTTTGACAAGAAGGGCAATACGAGGATGCATTTTTTGCAACTTCTGTTTTATAGGTTTTACTTCAGGAAGAGTTACCATATTCTAGACCACAATGTGTGGGTCAATATCACGCATATAAGTGTAGGACCAAGAAAAAGTGTTGTTATAATCCCAGAGGAAAGAAGTAAAATCTTCATGTCCAACACCATTTAAACACTGTCCTATCTTTAGAATGTGCGGGTCATCCTGATTGTTAATATTGATTTTGATGGTTGATTCGTTTAGCATGGTTTGTATCTCAAAAGGAAATGATAGGTTAATGTGAGAATCTTTCGCACTAAGGTAGGTGAGGATAGACTCATCATCCTGACATTGAACGACGTTAATGGAGGGTGTATCATAATCAATCATGTTAGGATATAGGAAGGGAAGAGAAGAGGGAGCCTCGTCATTGTGTTGATAATTCAGAGGTCCCAGGGAAATGGTGTTCATGAAATTTTTTTATGAGGAATAGATTTGGGATCTATAGAGTCCATTGGTGAAGGTGGTGATGTTGGTGAACGGGGTAGAGAAATTTTTTCGTCCTCAATGAGGTCGATGTAGGCCTTCTTGGAAGATGGTTTGGGAAATCCAATACCATTGTGGTCTTTGTGTTTATCTGTGGTACACAGGATGATAGTATGATAGCTCTGTTCGTAGAACCCAAAGCCAAATCCTTTCCATGCACTACAGTGAAGGAAAGTTTGGGTAAAGATGTGGTTGGTGAGAGATTGGAGGTCAGATGAAAATGGTCGCATTTGGGAAGGGGGCTTGGGTGAATAGGTGGAAGTGTCAAGTACCCCATATGTTAAGTTGGTGCAAAGGTGGGGAGGACCATAAGGGAAGACATCACCTATGCGATGGTCATAATACGGATGTTGACGTAGGTTACCATACTCTTGTGGAGTAAGGAATGTGTTTATGTTGTACAAGTGGTATTCCCCCAAAGTGAGGCATTGAAAAACACCTTATAAGGGATCAGTAGTGGATATGTGTGTAGCCGGAATAGATGAATTACTAGGCAATTGGGAAGAAGGATGATTTGGTTACGGACTAGATGGGTTAGCGGATGGGTCGGCTATAGAGGCCACAGTAGCAGTAGGAATAGAACAAGTAGGCACGGGTGAGGTAGTGGCAACATCAATGGACGGGGCTGTGGGTGAAGAAGAAGTAGCGAAAGTGGAAGATGCCTTAACTGGTATGAGGACATCATTAGGTCAGTATAGCATGTTGCAAGTTTTAAATGGTGAAGGGTTGGCTGGGATGTTATAGTTATGTCCTTCAGGTTCAAATTTTACACAATGATGTAAATTTTAAGGAGCACAACCCATGACACGGATCCAAGGTCGACCAAGAAATAGGTTACACTGGAATTCCCCTTATAAAACGTAGAATAATTCTCGCACAGTACGGAGGCCCACATGAACATGAAGAATAATGGTGCCAAGGGTGGAAGTGATGGCATCATTAAAGGAGCACAACATAACTAGGTTATTATGCATGCAACTTGAAGGGATGCCATTTGTATATACATGTGGGAGGAGAAGATCTTGATGTTGGCACCACCATCGATCATAACGTGTTGAATGTGAATATTATCGATATAGAAGGAGATGAAAAGGGTGGGATCAGGGTCATCTGATTGGATGGGTCAGTTGTAGAGGCCAAAGAAGTAGTAGGAATAGAAGAATTAGGCACAGCTGAGGTAGTGGCAACATCGATGGACGGGGCAGTGGGTGAAGAAGAAGTGGCGAAAGTGGAAGATGCCTTAACTGGTATGAGGACATCATTAGGTCAATATAGCATGTTACAAGTTTTAAATGGTGAAGGGTTGGCTGGGATGTTATAGTTATGTCCTTCAGGTTCAAATTTTACACAATGATGTAAATTTTAAGGAGAAAAACCCATGACACGGATCCAAGGTCGGTGAAGAAATAGGTTACACTAGAATTCCCCTTATAAAACGTAGAATAATTCTAACAGAGTACAGGGGCCCACATGAATGTGAAGAATAATGGTGCCAAGGGTGGAAGTGATGGCATCATTGAAGGAGCACAACATAACTAGGTTATTATGCATGTAACTTGAAGGGATGCCATTTGTATATACATGTGGGAGGAGATGATGTTGATGCTGGCACCGCTATCGATCATAACATGTTGAATGTGAATATTATCAATATAGAAGGAGATGAAAAGGGCGGGATCAAGGTCATTTGATTGGAGAGGTACAATATTCGCATCAGAGAAGTTGAGGGTGGCCACTTGATGATTGGGAGTGGGGGTATAAGAAGGGGATGATTTGGTAAGAGAGGCCACCTGGTGAGGGGTAATGATGGAGGCTACTGGTGTGGGGTCATTAGGTAAAACCTCAATGGATTACAAAACATTCATGAGGGCTTGTCGATGAGATTCAAAGGTCTAGTCAAGATCGTACAAAGACACTTTTAGAGGGGATTGGTGAATTTTTTTTATCATTGTAGAATGGATGACCCCATCATAAATAGGGTATGTGTGTCCTCAGATGGTGATTATGGGTGCGGGTGTAGATGGTATGTTAGGTACAAGATTAGTGGATGGGATGGTTTTTTTTTCTTTTACTTTGTCTTTTTGGGCACGAGTGGAAACTTGGATCATGTTAATATGAGGAAGAGAGGTGGATAGAGAAGGTATTTCATGAGTAGTATAACAACATGATGGAAAAAAACCTACTGCAGGGTAAGAACCTTTAGAAATGAGTAGGGCACGCTGGCATTTAGGAAAAGGTTTGGCCAACTCTCTAATACAAACCATGTTGATCTTGAATGTTGGAGGTGGATAAAAAGGTTATGGAGGTGGAGATGTGGGTGGTTGAATAGGTAGTGAACAAGGACGTGTGGTGATTGGTGAAGGTGGAATATAGTCCTCATCTAGAATATCATCATCATCAAAACTTTCTTTAGGAGGGCATAGTTGGAGAAAAAAAAATTTTAGAGCCTTATAGTTCTCTACATCATGTCCTAGCACATGATGGTATGCACAAATTTTAGTTTCGTCAAACCCCTTTGGTTTGGGTTTGAGTGGGTCGTAAGGTCTAAGCGGAAATAATGTGATGACCGAAGTCTCTAAGAGGTTAGAAAAAATGTTGGCATAAGAACCTACCAATGGATAACAGTGTGAAGTGAGTGTGGGTTTGGGTGAAGGTGCGGATGATTGTGGTGGAAGAGGTGTTACAAGAGGTGGAATAGGTTTGACCACCAGTTTGGTAGGTGGTATTGTCTTAGGTTTTGATGGTACTTACTTGGGTAAAGGTATGGTAGATGAACTAGCAATACAAGGTGTCATGGGTTTAACTACCTTTTTGGAGGGTAGTGGGTTCTTGTCCTTGGATTTCACCTTCTTGGGTAAAGGTGAGGTAGTATTACGTGATGTAGAAGGGAAAGCAAATGATGACAGAGGACAGGTTAGCCATGATGATAATGGAGGTGCGATAAAGGTTGCTAGTAGAGGCCATGTGGATGGTATGTGTTGAAGAGAATTAAGTCTCATAGGTAGTGATGGTGTTATGGTATCTAGTGTGGGTATAGGTGGTAAGAAAGTTACAGATGGCAGTGAAGGTTGTGCAGGTTAATTGGATGCAATAAAGGATCGTGATAAAGAGGTGGGTTGTTGTGATTTTTTTTTTCTTTGGGTAGGAGGTTGCTTGACCTAGGTAGATGGGTGAGGTCTGAGGATAGATGGAAGGGGTGAAGGTGATAGAGGCGTGGTGGCTGAAAATGGTGTATGTGGTCTTGAAAGTTGGGTCTTCTTTTTAGGGGGAATATTAGTTTTTATGCGAGCTTGGGAGGACGTGGCTAAGTCAAATTTAATGGGTGGATGGAAAAGGCTTGATGTTGACATGACACCCAGGGTAGTGATAGGTCTAGAGATGGGAGAAGATTTAGGTGCAGGTAGGTTCTTAGGCATAGGAATTTTTTTTGTTGTGGTTAAAGGTTTGGATGTAGGCAAGGGTGACGAAGAAGAATCCATTTTAACAGGCATGGTCATGTTTTATTTGGTCACTTGAAATACCTTCAGATAGATCATGGAGGTATCAGTAAGCAACATCTTCATTTGAGTTAAAAAGGGTAACTGAAGGCGTCCCCAAAGCATGGAATTATCAACGTAATCCAAGCAATCGGCCAGGTGTGAAAATGGCACTGTTGTAAGAGGAGATATATTTGGTTTAGTGGAAATCATTGTAAAATATGTTTGTGAGACAAAAAAACTAGTTAGCCTCAGAATATGTGGGTAAAAGAGCCGAGATAAGATCAACGAGATCCTAGAATGCTAATGGGGAATTGTCACCAATAGGAGGTGGCATGTATAAAGGATCTCCCATGGCTAGGAGGGATGGTAATTGGGGTGAGGTAGGATCTTCTTTTGGTGGAGAAGAAAGTGATGATGATTCTCACATGGGTAGGAGAGTTAATACCATTGATTGTTCGATAGGTTGTGAGGTAGATGGTGAAATGCCATCAGTAGAAATTGCGGACTCCTACATGGGTGAAGGGGGAGATGAAGGGGAATCCTATGTGGGTGAAGGAGTAGACAAGGTAGGATCCTCCATGGGTATAGGAGCTCGTGTTAGAGTCTTCTTGATAGAGTGGATAGGTAGAAATTGAGGAACGACTGGTATGAGATTGAAAATAGCGTGGACTTCATGGGAATTTCTTTCGTTGGTTGAAGGTTCACCATTTTTAGTAGATTATGGTGTGTGGTTAGGAAATGGATTTTTAAAGATATGCAAATTTTGATTTTCTAGTGC
This sequence comes from Taxus chinensis, assembly GCA_019776745.2. Classification (NCBI taxonomy): domain Eukaryota; kingdom Viridiplantae; phylum Streptophyta; class Pinopsida; order Cupressales; family Taxaceae; genus Taxus; species Taxus chinensis. The sequence continues at coordinate 121,599,435 of CM034153.1, read as the reverse complement.
TTTCAGGTTGTTCAGGACGAGATCTCCATTATCTAATATTTCCTAGACAATGTTCTTGAAGGTTATGTAATTACCATTGATATGGCCTTTAACTTGATGATAATTACAATAGCCATGCTCTTTATACTGATGAGGGTTGTCAATCCTTGCCATTAATAATGTCAATCTGAGTTGGTGTCCAAAGGTTGTATGCATTAAGAGAAGAAGATCTTGGAAAGTAGCTCCCTTGAACACAATCCAAACTTTCATAAATGGAAAGCACACATGCGGAAATTTAATGCACACTTGCAGAAATTGAAACACACTTGCATAAATGAAATCACACTTGCAAGAATAAAACACACTTGCATAAATTGAAATTTTTGAATTAAAAATAAAGGAAAGAGGAAAAGACACATGCAGGTTCACAAAAGAAATTACATAACATAAAAAAAACATAAATTTACAACAAAAGGAAAATTTTAGAAATAAAGAAATAAACATTAACACACTGATCCATCTTCCTTGGAATGAGTGTCCAGTTCATTCCTTAGAAGAGCATTTAATTCATACTTTTAATTCAGAACTTGTAGAAAAACTTTACTTCCAAAGATTGGAAATAAAGAACAGATCTTGATTACTTGGGGAAAAAGAATTACATCTTAGTGTGGAAGGTTGCATTTATAATTCATGCATCCAACCAACTCCTTATTTTAAGAACTAAAATCTAATCTTATCTTTATTCCAATCCTAACAACTAAGATCTCCATATCCACAAAATGTGGAGAAAGAGATATTATTGAAGTCAAATCTTATCTTGCTTATTTTAGGAATATTTTCTCCCAAATATTTTCTTTTCTTTTTGATAACAAGAATCACAATGATTTTATTCTCCTACATTATTGGAAGGAGGTTTTTCCTCAAAATATGATTTTGACCAAATACCTTTCCCGGATTTTCCATTTAACTTTATTGTTTTTTATTGTGGAACTTTTGACGCTTGTCTAATATGTTTTTTCCTCAGACTGCAGCTCACTAAAAGTTAGATATTTCTTCATTGGTATAACCTGTAGCAAATCTAGATGAGGTTTTTGTTAAACCCATTTCTATGAACAAAAAACTCTCTCAGATTTTCCATTTGACTCTTATGTTTCTATTTATGGAACTTTTACTGCTCGTTTGATACACTTTTCCTTGGACTACAGCTCACTAAAAGTTAGATATTTCTTTATTGGTAAAACCTATAGAAAACCTAAATGATATTTTTGTTAAACACGGTTCTATGAACAAAAACCTCTCTCATATTTTCCATTTGACTTATTTGTTTCTATTTATGGAACTTTTAGTGCTCGTCTGATACAATTTTCCTCGGACTGCAGCTCACTAAAAGTTAGATATCTCTTCATTGGTAAAACTTGTAGAAAATATGAATGATTTTTTTAGTAAACACATTGCTATGAACAAAAAAATCTATTGGATTTTCCATTTTACTTTTATGTTTTTGTTTATGGAACTTTTAGTGCTCGTCTGATACACTTTTCCTCGGACTACAACTCACTAAAAGTTATATCTCTCTTCATTGGTAAAACCAGTATGATATATGAATAATATTTTTACTAAACACATTTCTATGAACAAAAACCTCTCTCATATTTTCCATTTGATGTTTCTGTTTCTGTTTATGGAAATTTTAGTGCTCGTCTGATACACTTTTCCTTGGACTGCAGCTCACTAAAAGTTAGATCTCTCTTCATTGGTAAAACCTGTACCAAATCTGAATGAGGTTTTTGTTAAACACATTGTTATGAACAAAAATATCTCTCTAATTTCCCATTGGATTCTTTTATTTTTCACAATACCTCAAAAATTGTCATTTTGTTGATGCAAGTTCCGGAACTAAAGTTGTCATTCCTTTTATGCAAGTTCCAGAACTAAATCTGTAGCTTCCTGAACTAAATCTGATTTTTACACAAATTTAAAGTTCCAGAACTAACTTTCATTCAATTGATACAAGTTTTGAAACTAAATCTATGAGTTCCGGAACTAAACTTGCGAGTTCCATAACTAACTCTGTGAGTTCCGGAACTAACTCTGTGAGTTCCGAAGCTAACTTAAAACAACTACAACTTTTGCATGCGACCTTGGATTGAGATGATTCCTATTTAGAACTTGCATAATTTTTCAAGAGGAATCTGAATATGAAATCATATTTGATTTTAAATGTATTTTTCATGATCATTTCCACTTTTCCCAATACTAGCATTATCTTTCCTTTATGTCCTGCATACACAAGACTTGTATCTTTTCCCAAATAATCAATAGGATTAGTCAACAAAATAGATAAAAAATATTTCTAAATAATGAACAAGATATATATCCTATACTCTATCTTAAGCAAATTATAAGTTCTGAGATTACATTTAAATCTACTTCCAGAGGTAACTTGTAAGGACAAAATAATTGTAATTTATGGCCAATTTATGGCCTCATCATATACCATGCAGGCATAGGATGAGCAAGGTTGAAACCAGTATGTGGCTTTATAGGTGGAAGTGCAACGGCTCCAGCCTTAAGAAGATTTTCTAAGACTGAAGAATAGGGATCTCTAATTGGAGTGTACTTTTGCTGTTCCTGCCGGAACTGAAAAGTTTGAACAGGAGAAAGATTGGAGGAAGGTTTTGTTTGGCTAGATGGATGAGATGGACTAGCTTTGAGAACTACTGCATTGGCAGATCCTTTGGATTTTGAATAATTATTTTAGGGATTTGAAGATGAAGAGGCATCATTTGATTTGAAAGTGGCATTTTTATTTTGCAATTGAATTTTCTTCTCTTCAATGGCACAAATTTCAAGTTTTTACACCATGGTAAATGCTTCATCGAAGGTACGGAAGGTTTTTAATTACAGAGTTGGTGAGATGTGCTTGGCACAAGCTCTATTGAACAACTCTATAATCTCATCTTGAGGTAACTAGAATGTTGATTGGTTGATAAGGCTTTTCTAGCGAGCAATGAAAACTGCAATAGATTCGTCGTCGTACTGTCATGTTGAGTATAGGTCAGTCATGGTGACTTGTTTGATGAAATTGATTGAGAAATGGTCCAAAAATGCTTGAGCCACTTGGTTAAATGAGTAAATAGAATGTATGGGTAAACCACTATACCAATCTAATGTAGGTCTTGTCAAGGACATAGGGAATGTTCGTAGAAGTAAAGAATCATCATGGGAAATTAGATAGCACCCATGTTTGAATGATTGCAAGTGTGTTGTGGGTATTATTTACTGTTGAAATGGTTGAACTTAGGAATTTTCTAATGTACAGGGTATGGGCGAATGGGGATAGATGGATGAATAGGTTCATTACAGATTTCATTATAAGTTAAGGAGTTCCTAGAGCTGGAAATTGATGCTTCTAATGTTTACATCTTTTCCATCATCATCTTAATGAGGTCATTGGTGGGTTGTGATGAATGGGTGCCCCCTATAGTATAATAAGGTTGATAATGGATGTATGATGCGGAAAACATCCCAATATATGGGGGTGCCAAGTATGAGAACTGTGAAGGGGGAATAGATGTGGGTAGAATATATCTCAAATACATGATAGATGAGATTGGGGGTTGTGGGTGATGCGTGTAAGCAGGTGGGGTAGTCATAACAAATCTTATGGAAATCTAAGGAAGGGACTATAGGATGCAAAGGATGAGGTTTTGAAATGGGGTGTAGGATACCGACACCATGGTTGGTTGACATACAATGGGTATATATGAGTTGATAGTTGCAGAAGAGGCTATGCTAAGGGAAGTTGGTGAAGGGATGGCTAGCACCACAAGTGCGATAGATGTCATAGGTGTAGTAGTTTTAGCGGATGTGGGGTCCAAGTGAGACACCATAGGTGGTAAAGTGAATGAAGGTAACACCGAGATAGTAGTAGATGACGCGGAAGTAGAGGAAAGGGTAGAAGGGATAGACACAGGTATGTCATATACCAATTGTCCCGAGGAGTCCTGGGGGGATGACTGAGAAAGATAGTATTGTAGGGAAGTGGGATTATGGTCAAGGAGTCTTGTGAACTCCTTGTCGATGGTACTAATGGTGATGGGATGATTTGGATCCATAGGCAACAAGATAGAAGGTGGTGATGGGCTAGGTTGGGGAGGCTAAAGGATAGCATGAAACACAAGGGTGTTGGCTTGGATGCAAGTCAAAACCATGTGAAATAGTGTAAAAATAGTAAACTGTACTCTGTAAATGACACAAAAAATAGGAGAAATGGGTCAGTGTTCTAATTAAACTAAGAACAAAGGAACCAATGATGATTAGGTTAATTGATGACGGTTACAGGGTGACCAATGATGGTCAAGGAAACCAATACTAGTTACTATGGGAAATAAACAATTTTACAAGTGAGGCAAAAACTTATGAAAATGAAATAAAGAAGTTTTATTTGATTTTGATTCTAAAATTCTAGGGGTATGATAATGTTCTGAGAACTTCAAAAAAGAAAATAAGATGTGATGAACGTTATTTTTGGAAGAATGACTAAAAAAGAGTTGAAAACTGACAACGGTTAGATAAACCGATGACGGTCAGATGTAAACCAATCACGGTCGCTGAACTAACGTTGATTACTATAAAATTTGATAAAGTGAAGAAAATTTTATTTTTGTGAATTAAATCAGATGAAACATCAACCTAGAAAATTGAGTATGATAATAATGGATCCTAACACACTCAGAAACAGTTAGAATACACTAACTATGATGGCAGAGTGTGAAAGGAAGAATAAAATGAAGAACGTAACCTCACAACTCAAAACACAACTCAAGAAAAAGGTAAGAAAAACACGCAATCCTATAAGTGAATTTTATGTTTTAGCTTATGTTATTTTAGACTAATTTTGTGAATCAAAATAGATTTTTTGGTTGGGAAGGTAACCTATGAAGAGGAAAATTCTAAGGGTGGTTATAGCTTATATTTTGGCAGTGGCGGTCCTTTCTCTGAATTAATGAGTGGATAGAGAAACCAGTTGGGTGCCCACTGTCAATTCTCTGATTGTGTGATCGTTGAAAACTTCTTCTAGGTAAGGTGTTTTTAAGAAGTGTGAATTTTTATGTGTGTAATTTGGAAAAGAGAGAGAGAAGAGAAAGTGCTCTAAGATTCAATTATGTCAACCATCAATTGGGCATGAATTACAGTGTATAGGTTGCCCTCAGTTTTAAAGTAAGATAAAAATGCAAGCATAGAAGTATGAAATGAAAGTATTTTAGAACCCAAATCAAAATGTGATATTTGATGTAAACACAAAGTGAATAAGAAAGAGAATAACTTTCACTTACACAAATAGAAGAAAAAGAAGATTCCCATGGAGAAAATTTAAAGTTAACTTCCTTTTTTTAAAAGAAACAAACATAAAATAGTTCCCTAAGAATGAATGAATGTAAGGAACCCCGGATGGGTCCCACCAGGCATGCCAAAATTTTTCACCAAATTCTTAACAAATTAATGAAATAGGTAGAGAGTGATAGGCCAAGGAGGAATACATGTTTTTGGTGTCGGTTGAAGGTTGTGTGCGTATTTTGATTTCCTGATCCAATGTTGATTACAAGAGATCCCTTTTGGTTAGGAGGAAATAAATGTAAAATGTAAAACAATACCACTAGATATAGTTAAATAAAACAACGAGTGGACTACCTAGCAGAAGCTAGATCTGAGAAGCATGATGCTTCCTGAATAGGTTGTCAATTCACTTGTATATAATAATATTAATCCTATCCAAAATAAACATGAAATAACAATCTTATCAGAATTGAAACGATTTAGGTATCTCGTGAAAAAATAAATAAGAAAGGTCAAATAAAAGGTGATTGAGGTCAAAACATGTCAGATGATGGGCTGGTATTGGGTTACAGGTCAGGTACAGGCTCTGGGTAAGATCTGATAAAGATTAGGGGTGATTCTAGGTTGTTAGGGAATGGGTATGAGCTTGATGTTATGAGGTATCTTGTCAAACATAGTAACCAACATTGGTTGTGTGACCGATGCCAGTTTGGCAGTATGACCGACGTCGGTTGACTAACCGGTGTCAGTGGGGGCATTTAATAAAAGGCTCTTAGAAACTGGTTTCTAAGCTCTTTGTGATTTCTCAAAGGATGGAAATGGTGGAGGTGAGGTCCTAAAATGGCCTTAGTGACTTAGGGATAACTAGGAGAGGGTGAAGATAGGTGAAAGGGATAGATATGGTAAGGTGATAGGTTAGTGGGAGGAAGGAGGTATACAGATGTACAAAAAAAAATTACTGAGAGGAATGGTGATTTTACTGAAAGAAAATAGTGATAACTAAAGAGATGTTATGTACTTACTGAAGAATGGATCTAGAGAGTGTATGTGATGGAAAAAATGATGGCAGAGATCCATAGAGAAGGGACGTCGTGTATGTGTTGCTGCAGTTTGAGCCTCCATGCTTCTCTATGTGAATCTGTGATCATGAAGAAGGTGGTGGATGTCGATGGTTGTTGGTAGTGCTCCTGGGTGTTTTCCTTTTCCTGAGTGCTTCAAAAATTCTAGTAATCAAAGTCTCTTTCCGTATGAGATCCTCAATTAAATGACCAACCTCAGCAAATGCTTTTGGAAATGTATTTAATGTAACTGAAGATGGTTAGGGGACCAACATCGGTTGAGATATAACTAGTGTCAGTTAAGGTGGGAATATCTAGGTTGGCCAAACATAGCCTAATTATTTTTTATTTTGGCATGGTCTTCAATCTTCATCCGAGTCTCGAGTGATAGATCACGGAAGGATGAGTAAGAGACCTCTTAGATTTGTTAATAAGAGTTAAGTCTAGGTTTAGACTAAGTCCTAGCTAGTTGGGATAGGCTTAGACTTGGTCTTAGATCATTAATGGGGTTTGATTGGGTCATGGAGTGAGGTGGCTAGGTGAGTTGGCTGGGTGAGGTGTTCAAGTGAGGATGTTAATTAAATTAATTAATTCAATTAATCATGTACACTATAAGATATGAATAGGTAAATTATGATTAATTTACTTAATGGGGTTATAAGCATAGTATGACCTCATTTTGGTGTATACAATGAGAGAAATAATATGACGAAAGTATGATGGGATGGGGGAAAGCCAAATGGAAGATCAACCTTAAGAGGGACTCTTAAGTAAGATTTTCATGTGATGGGAATTGTTAAGTATGATCGCCAAGCCAAAGAAGAATAAGGATGATGAGAAGAAGTGGATGATCGACAGAGTTGGTGACAAGATGGACTGAAGGTGTAAACACTTGTAGTTTGCTCAATACACTATTATTTCTAATAGTGCACTAATGCTTCTTCCTTTTGTAAATTGACGGCACACCGCCAATTAGGCCTATCTAACTCCCTTCCTACAACACCCTTTTGGTCATTTTTCCTTGGTTTTACTCTTATTACTTATTACTTGGTTTTACTCTCGACGTCATCTTAGTCTTCTTGAAGAGTGTTGATAACACTTTACATATATCATAATAAAATCACCATGGCGCTAACACCTTGTTTGCTTGGTTAATGTATCACGGTGACGTTATTATGCTATATCTATTCGTGACTTCCATTTTTCAGAAGGTTTGGATTTCATCAGTAGTCAAACTCATTTTTAAGTATACCTTATCAAGGGAATGTGAAAACATCACATTAGTGCTTAGACCTTGTTGGGGTTCTAACCTGGCTTACATATTGATACATCTTTATCGCTATCTTAGGGTATAGGCTTGGCACTAACAAATTGGGTGGATCGTAACATAGGGTGTGCATATGAATGTTCCTTAGTAAAAATTTTTGCATAAAATTACATCTACGATACACTATGATATAATTCCAACATCCCCTTAAAAACATCGTGTAGAAAACCATATACTTCAGGGTAACGCAAGCTACACAAGGATGTCTGCTAGTGATGCCTAAAATCACAAAAATGGTAGCCAAATCAAATGAGAAAAATATGGGAGAGAACCCTTTTGACACATTCCCATTCACTGGTCATAATTTAGGGCTGCTCTTCTCTCAATTCAAAGACATGTAGATGTCAATCGATCATAGTGGATAAGAGTCGGACTCTTCAGGAGAACAACAAAAGCTAGACCTAAATAGATTTGACGAGCTCTTATATTATAAAAAAGATCAAGTGCTCACAAGATTCTTGGCATTAGGAGCTAAACTTCCAAATGAGCGTGAAGAAGAAGTAAAGGTTATTGAACCTAACTTAGGATAGTGAAGATTTGTCTTAGACACAAATAATCCTTTCGATGTGGGATATGCATCCACTTCTGGGCAACATAAGGCTGTTGTCGAAGGTGAAACATCATGTAAACCTCACTTTAAGGCTTCACGTAAGGTAAAAACTAAGTGGAAGGCATCCTCTCCTCTAAAATTCGATGAAGAAGAGGATCCCTTGGTTGAGGAGGAAATCCTCCAAAAACATACCTTGAAGTTGAGTCAAAAATTAGCAAGCCTAGGTGCTTCAAAAAGAAACACAGGTAAAGACAGAGACAAAAAAAAACATAAACTTTCACAAGGGCCTTGTCCGAAAGCGCCTACAAAACGTACATTCACATCTTTGAAAGAATCCTTATCTACCATCCTAAAGTGGTTAGATGGTGCAAAGATGGTAGAATATCCAACAGCAGCAATGCCCTACCCGAAAGACGCTCCAAAACTAGTTTCATTCAAAGACAACGAATATTATGACTTCCACTGTGTTAAAGGACATAAAACGGATAGATGTTTGAGATTACGCCATTTTATCCAAGACCTCATAGAGGAAGGGAAGATCACTGTAGAGTCTCTCCTGGAGACCAGTAGGAGTTCAAATGAAAAAATGGGTATTTACAAGGAACCTTTTCCTGACCATACAGATAAAAAGAAAAATAAAACAGATCAAGGGAAAACTTCTAACGACTATAGGACTGCTTCCTATGTGTACCCTACAAATGATAGTCCTTATGATTCCCTCATTAGATGTATTAACTCATCTAATAAGAATATTAACACCATTCGGATCTTAGAGAAGAGTTACATAGTCGGGACAAGACGTGCCCACCTAATCATACCAGATCATGTATCTACCCCTAAGGAAAGTTAGTATAACTTGATAGAGCAATTAGAAAAAATGTTTGCTAAGATATCTATCCTCAATCTCCTAAATATCTCTAATGCTCATAAAAAAATATTGTTTAAAACTTTGCAAAATTCAGGGGTTTCCACATAAATAGATCTCGTAAACTTTCAAGCCATGATTGCATGCTTAGACACCAATGATCAAATTACTTTTGATCATACTACAATCTTGCATAATAACCCAAAGCATAACTTACCATTATATCTCAAAGTGGTGGTTACCCATTGTAAGATCAAAAGAGTACTTGTAGATGGGGGATCTGGTCTGAATATTTGCACCTTAAAGCTAGTAAGGTAGCTGGGTCAGTTAGAAATTGAGTTGCGTGCTAAAACTATCACAATCACGTCATATGAAAATGAAGAAAGAGAGTTAACAGGGACTATAGTGGTCCCCATGGAGGTAGGGCCAACATGTCATGATAAAACGTTCCATGTCCTTGACTTGGACCTCCCGTACAACATGCTCTTGGGACGCCCATGGATCCATGCCATGCGAGCTATCCCATCAATGTTTCATCAGTGCATCAAGTTATAACATGAAGGGCAGGTAGTTACCATTTTGGGAGACCAAAAACCTTTTACACATTGTAGGGCTCTACACAGTTTTTCTCGTGTAGCTTATGAATGTCCTGCTATGGATGTTGTAGTCCCTTTAAAAATGGAGGCCATGAGGAACCGAGTGGATTCAGAATCTCTTACGCATTTCAATCAGGATTTACCCTCCCTATTCAATCCATTTGCTTCATGGGAGGCCACATCAGAAAAATATGGCGCAAGTAGACCATTCACTCTTGAGTAGGCTTTGTTTATATCAGACCTATATGTATCGCCCAGGACAAGGGGGAAGCCTTGCTTTCAGTTCAAGAGCACTCATAAGCAATGTCCTAAACCTTTGGAGAAATTTGTCCATAGTGGCCTCTTGTTTGAAGACAAAATGTTAGAAGACCCTACTAGCAGAGTACCGGAGGGCACCATGGCTTCATGCAATCAAGCACCTCAGTACGTCAAAGGTCCTCGCATGATGTTTGTCATTGGCTATGATGGGTTTGGATGTGGTGTAAATACACAAGGCCGGTTGGAGCCTATCCCTATCCCATGTTTCAAAACTGATAAACATGGCCTTGGAATAAGGCCCCATGACACTCTACCTTCTGAGAAAAATGCTACTTCTTTTGAAAGTGAGGACGTTTTACCTCATTTTGATAGTGATGCAGATTCCCAATGTAGCCTTTATGAAGATATTGCCTCTACGAACCTATTCCCGGAGTCTTTGGTCCTTACCCTTTCCAAATCCATCCCCCTAAGTAAATATCCAATAGCCCTTGTATATCTTGAGCTTATAGATTGGGATCAAAAACTTCATGTGCCATTAGATTTCTTTGAAAATGATGAGGCATTCACGGAGTTCATGGGGCTCAGGGACTTTGTTCCCACTGGAGACCAAAAGAAAGGATTTAAGATTCAACTAGACATTTGTGCCTATTTTTGGGAGGAAGTGGAAATGTGTGGATGGTTGAATAAAAAGGTTGTAACTAAAGCTATACCTACCTCTAAGAAACCAAGAAAGAAGGCTCAATGGAAATCCCATAGTGACAAACTCTTTGGTGAGCTCATAGACAAATGAACTAAAGAGTCTAAAAATGAAGTGATTTATCCATGCAAAGATGATCATGAACTACCACAAGAGGTCGATCTTACTCTTCCCCCTGATCCTACATGGATGGAAGACACTTCTAAAATGCTTATTGAGGAAACAATCAGTGTCAACATTGGTTCAGAGGAGCAACCCAAAATAGTCAAGTTGGAAGCTTCGCTCTTAGCATAGGAATAAAAGACATTTGTAGAACTCTTAAAAGAATACGTGGACATATTCACATGGACATATGAAAATATGCTAGGGTTAGACCCTGAGCTAGTTGTGCACAACCTCGTTGTGCACCCAGAGGCCAGACCAATCAATTTTTTTTTAAGAAAGATGCATCCTAAAGTAGCGCTCTTGGTCAAAGAAGAACTGGAGAAGTTGTTAGTGTTGATTTCATAAAACCTATTGACTATTCAGAATGGATCTCTAACATAGTCCCAGTATAGAAAAAACCTATGGGGATAAGGATTTACACGGATTTCCATGACATCAACAAAGCATGCCCAAAAGATGATTTTCCTCTACCTAATATCAACATGATAGTCGATTTAATAGCTGGTTATGAAATTTTATCCTTGATGGATGGATTTTCAAGTTATAACCATATAGGAATTGCTGAGGAAGATCAGCATAAGATGGCATTCATCACCCCTTGGGGAACATTCTATTACAAATTCATGCCCTTCGGGCTTTAAAATGTTGGGTCTACTTATTAGCGGGCCATGACAGTTATCTTCCATGATATGATAAGTGACATCATGGAGGATTATGTCGATGATATCCTAGCAAAATCTAAGAGTAGAAAAGAACACCCTAAAGTATTGAGGCATATATTTCGGCGTCTAAGAGACTATAAGGTTTGCTTGAACCCTAAGAAATATCTAGGCAATCTGTCACTTCATCTCACAACTTGTGGATAAGTGCCACCCCTTTACTCATCTACTCAAGAAAGATGTCACATTAAATTGGGAACCTGATTGTAAAAAATCTTTTGTGCTACTCAAGCAGTACTTGTCTAACTCACCTGTGATAATGCCGCATACCCCCTGTGAACCTCTCCTCTTATACATTTTTTCTACCAAGTTTTCTATTAGTGCATTGCTTGCCCAATATGACTTAGCCCATAACGAGAGAGTATTTTACTATCTTAGCCACACCTTGATCGCATACAAGCTGAATTATCCCCAGATAGAAAAGCCCTACTTGGCGATTGTATTCACATTTCAAAAGCTTTGACATTATCTCCTGAATAATGAAACCAAACTCATATCCAAAGTTGACCCTCTCAAGTACCTTTTATCCAAACCCTCCCTCACAGGCTGAATGGCTAATTAGATCATTCTCTTGAGTGAGTTTGACATTGATTTTGTAAATCAGAAGTCCTTAAAAGGACAAGTACTGGCCAATCACTTGGTAGAAGCTCCTCTCCTAGGAATGGAACCCTTATGCTTAGATTTACTAGATACATCCATCATGTATATTGAAGAGTTTGTAGAATGGAAAATTCATTTTGATGGATCTTTTACCTTCCATGGATCTGGAGCAAGAGTGGTCCTCATCGCTCCAAATGGTGATTTCATACCACGTGCATTGTGGTTGGGGTTCCCATGTACAAATAACAGTGCAGAGTATGAAGCACTCATCACCAAACTTAGGCTAGCTATTACATGGAATATCAGACAACTAAAATTCATTGGGGACTCTCAACTTATTATAAAATAGGTTAATGATGAGTATAAGGTTAAAGATGAAAAGCTTATTCTATATAAGAATATGGTTGAAACTTTGAAGGAGTATTTCACACAAATCATCTTTGAACAAAAACCAAGGTCACATAATAGATCCGCAGATGTTGTGGCTACTATTGGGTCTCTCTTGCACATATATTGGTCCGAAAATCTGTCGGGTGGGCAGATCTATAGACAGACGAGCCAACAGTGTGTAGGGCATAGCCCCTCTTTGAGTCAGCAAAGTGAAACTGGTTTATTGCTATTCTACCAGTAGGAATTTGTGCAAGTCTCACAATATTCTACCTTCAGGGGTTGGGATCTCATCCTAGTAGAGGTATTTCCAACTATAAAAGAAGGGAAAGGAATGAGGTGGGGAGATGGGAAATATCTAAAGGGAGAAAAGAAATGAATTCCAAAGTAGAAAGGTCAGAAGGTCTATGATTTGGGTTAGTAGTAAATAGATCCGAACCTACTTGCATAGATGAATAAAGCAATACTGATGAATAAATGACAACAAAGTAGAAGTAGATTCAACAAAACAAACACACAGATCTAACATAAGAAAGGTCTGACATAAAACACAGGTATTCAGCACAAAGTCTAAATATTGTATTAATATTTGTTTCTGTTACAAAAAGTTCAAAGTATTTTCTTCTTACTTCTATTTTTCATCTGAAAAGTATCCACACTTGAATACAACAAGTATTCAAGTACTTATAGAAGAAGAGAGGAAAAGAAGGCAAAAACAAAGCAACCACTTAATTACAAAATATCTACAAAATATCTTAAAGTCACTTGTTGACTTTTGGCAACTTGGTGGATGACATCATCCCATGTGCAACATGGATGATGTCATCATTTGTGTTTAGATATTTACAAAAAGAAGATCGAGAGGAATGAGACTATTCATCATCATCCCATGGCTGAAAGGGAGTATCCTGCTTCTGCTACTGTTTAGGAGACGTGATGTGAAATTGGGCACGATATTCCATGAACTTGCTGATCATGGGCTGAAGTTGATCCTGGGAAGGATCCTTGTGACGATCACTAATAGCCTCGCAAGTTTCCTGCTCATTTGTGAGCTTTTCTGGGAGCTTGGAATATTCATTTTCTACCTCTATTAGGTACCCTATGAAGTCACGACAGGCTAGCAGGTTATTGATAGATTCGGCGTTGAAAGTGACTTCTGGTCCCAGCCCTTGCGAAATGATCTCCTTGAAGATCCAAATAGTTTCATTTGCCTTTCTCAGGGTGAAAGAAAGAGTGAGCAAGCCCAGAGACATTCTCAAGACAATTTGCTCCATTTGATGCATTGCATCTAGGGCTTCCTCCTTGATTTGGTCAATCTTTTCTAGGACAAACTCCAACTGATCGACCCGGTAGTCCAGAGTAGAAATGATTTTGTTGAGGGCTCTGGGGTGACCAAAGACGCTGAACTTGACCAAATCTTTGGCTGAATAGTCGAGCATTTTCTGAAAGGTCTCATGCTGCATCCTAGCATGGTCCAGCTCTTTGGAGATAGGTCCTGCAATCACCTGGAGCTTTTTGTTCACTCGACTGATATTCTGATACAATTTGGTGAACTTGATGATTACTCCCTCACTTTCTTTGGGGATTTGGCTTCTCCAGGTGGAAACTGCCATATCCTGCTCACCAATTTTGGTGTATTCATTTATCTTATCCTGGCTCAGAGGCTCAAGAGTTTTGGTGGCAGTTGTAGGAGGTGCATTTCCCATTTTCTGCAAGGCATGGAGAAGATGTTTATTTTTCTCCTTTAATAGCCTCTTTTCTTCCTTTACTTCCTAGAGCTTCTTGCAAAGGGCGTCAACTACAGATAGGGCCTCTCCCTAAAGGCTTTCTAAAGACGTCCCCATTGTGACTTGGGTAACTGTATAATCTGTCAAAGATAGATCCTTTTTATCCTTTAAAGGATTGGGATACGCTATCTCCATTACTCTCTCTCCTGACGCACTTTGAGAGAAGTGGGTTATAGGTTTTTTCTTCTTGGCCCCCTTTGATGGGATGATAGAGAAGTCCATCGGTGTGATGGGAAATTTCCTCTTTTGTTGGCTCAGGTGCTGAGAGATCCATGCTAGACTTATGGGAGAGGGACCCGAAGTAGAAAAGGGAGTAGCTGCAGTAGTAGAGGGAAAGTGTGTTGAGACACTTGGAGGTGGCATTGAGAGGGAGGCCGAGAAAGTGCTCACGGGAGGAAGAGATACTGTAGGGGAGGTAGACATGGGAAAGGAAGGGAGCTGGGAAATGAGGGAAGAAATGGTGGGGAATAGCTCTGCGAGAGAAGAGAAGATGGATGATGAGGAAGGGGGAACAATAGAAGATGGGGGAGAGGATACGACAAAAGGAATGGTCGCTTGGGTCACACAAGGAGGGGAAGGAGGAGAGGGAGAAGGGATAGAAGGGACCTCAACAGTTGTAGTAGTGGTAATATCCTGAGTGGATGTGCCCATCGGAACATCTTTGGCTGCTTCTTTCTCTAGGGAAGCCAGAGTTACAACTCGTTCTCATGTGGCAGAAGGGGGACTCTTAGGAGCCTCTTCTTAGGCAGAGCTTGACTTGCCCTCTTTTTCTTTACCTCTACCCTTTGGCAGATTTTTTGGCCTGGAAGGTGCGTTGCCCAATGGAGATGTGGTGAAATCTACCCTGAGGTAGATGAGGCCATTCATCCTGCACTAGTGCTCTATTCTCCACAGAGTTTCTTTGACCCTTTCTTCAATGGTCTGGGGCGCTTTAGTTCTGTCGATTATAGCAAATGGCCAGTTGTCCCCATCTGTGTCAAGATATACCTGATCAACTTCTTGATCAGTAGTTTGATAACCTTTTGGGACAATGGCTATGCCGTATTGAATGATTTCAGCCAAAGCCAAGTGGGAGTGATCCTTTCTTCTAAGCTCAACCTCGTGATACAGGTCGATATAAATGTCCTCGATCTGTGGAATGTGGATTGGATCAAGTTTGGCCCTGGTAAGGTAATTTCTTGGATTGAAAGTGGGCCTTGCCAGGAAGATGTGCTTCAGATTGAGAAGTTCTAGCTCTGTAAACATCTCTTGGGCTTTATGGTGGGAAAGACAAGTGTACCTTCCCACTATGAGGGGGAAAGGAGTTCTACCCTTCTTTCTCTTCAAACACTTTTCGTGGTAGGTTATGAGCTCTCTAGATAGCTCTAACAGGATCAGCTTGGGGCCGGCATATCTTGGCAATTTGGTGGGTTCCCCCAAGAAGTTGGCTGCCCTTAGATAGGTGAAGGTGGGAAAATGCATGAATAAGGCCCCCCACTTCTCCGTTGCTGCAACAATGCTCTTGGTCATACGACCGTGAGTCATGTTTGGCCTCAAAAGGTAGACAATGCCATAGAAGAAAGCGTCGTTAATATTTGTAAACTGTGAAATACTATTTTCCAGCTTCAGCTCTAGGTAATATTCATATATTTTTACTTGGGGCCAAACCCCGCATCGGCTCAATGCTAGATAATCCCTCTCTGAGGCTGCAGCATAAACTATGTAGGAGCTCATGTAGAACCTCCTTGTTGTGGTGAGTTGTTGGAGCTGCTTGGATATAGTGCTGCTTATGATCTCCGCCCACTCGAAGCATTGATCTGACACATTCTTGTTCATTGTCTCCAGGTACATGAGCATCCATTTATGAAAGTAGTGGGTGTCAGAAAGCCCAAATACTCTGCTTAGGAATGTGATTGTATCACTTAGTTCCTTGGATAAATCGCTAAGATGAATGACCTGTGGCCATCTGGTTACCACCTTATTTTTTAGGTACACCTCATTCATCAATTGCATACACTGGTCTTCATTGTCCTCCCAAGCCTTGGTGCAGTCTTCTTGGCTTACGGCCACAAAGTGCTGGTGGTGAGGAATGCCAAGCATAATTTCGAAGTGCCAAGCAGTGAGGTTGATCATGACCTCGCCCTTCTCATTTTGGACACACCTTGTGTCTTTGTTGTAGCAGCGGGCCACTTCCATCATGAATTCGTTGTTTATTGCACTGACTGGGATCCCCCCAAAAAAATTCAGGCCACTACCTACCAGTTTGTCCATCCAGGGACTTCATGTGACCCTCCTGGTCCTAGCCCAGAAATCTTCCATATCGATGTGACTGATCTCAGAGTTTCGTATATCTAGGTCACATTCTGCCTGGGATTCGCGCATCCTAACCCTCTGATATTTGTACTTCATCTCTTCCTCTGTAAGCTTGGCTTTACCCTTAGACTTGGTTGGCCTCTTGCTTGATGTAGACATATGTAGTTCTGAATTCAGTTGCTGATCTGCAAGAAGAAGAAGTGAAACCCAACGCAGAAGAGCCATGTTAGCTATTAGATCTCCCATTAAAGCATTGACAAAAGGAAGAGTTAGCAATTTTAAGGCCTCAGGGCGCAGGGCACATGAACACTACAGGCTGCAGGGTTAAATAGTATGGCACATAGAAGAAGGGTGTTACAAGGGAAAAATCAGTGCCAAAGGGCACAAGGCACATGGATGTTACACATGACATTTTTGTTGTTGTAATAGGGGATGCACTTACGCTGTTTATATGCATTTTATACCGGGCGCAGATAATTTTCATGTTGCATGGGGACAGGATGCACCAAAGGGCACAGGTTTAGTGGGTGTAACATCATCTTTACGTGCACAAAAGGGGAATTTGGTGCAGCGCAGGGAAGGTTTGCATGACATCGTGTTGCTGTAATAGGGGATGCACCTGCGCCATTTAACGTAGTTTTATACTTGGTGCAAGTAAGGATGGTGTTGTATGGGTGCGGGGTGCACCAATGGCGCAGGTTTTTTAAATGTTACATAGGAGCTCGGTGTGCCAAGAGGGCGCAGGGTTATTGGGTGTTGCAAGCGAGGAAAGTGTGCCTTCTGGGTGCAACTGTATTTTATGTGGCAAGCATGGTGAATGTGCCAAGAGGAAAACAGTCTAACACAAACTTCTAAGTCTCCTTTCTTTCTCTGGAGGGGTTTGTATATGTTTTAAGCCTCTTCTGTAGGGTTTTTTGGATGGTGAAGAGGGCACACTAAGGAGATCCAAGTGATTCTTTCTGAGGCAGAGCCCACCTTACCAGTAGATCTGGAAAGAGGAGGAAGAGCATGGGGGAGAAGGACAACAAGAACAATGAAAGAGGGTTTTACAAATCCATGCCTCCTACTACACAAACAAACAACCAAACATCAAAAACATAAGAGAAAAAAGGACCACCTACCCGGAATATATATAACGTGAGAGATGAGGCAGGGTCCACGAACGTGATACGAGGATGACAAGTGTTTTGACAGGTGTAGAGGAACAAAATCTATCACATGTTTTTTTAATTGTGAAAGTGACAAGGTGGATGCGCCTATATATAGGCAAATGTGCAATAAATGTGCCAACCACTTTTTAAGGGGCTCATCAAAACACCTATCGGCACTTCAAACTTTGTGCCCTTTGGCGCACCAAAATGCATGTTAACACGTGATTATGTGTGCTTTTGGCACAACAAAAATATTGTCAACGCTGAAATACGTGCGCCTTTTACACACCAAAACGTGGCACAACAATCATGTTGTTGACATGAAGGCGCATGCGCCTTAGCACATGAAAGAAATACGCATCACGGGGAGGCGCACCAAAATATGTGTCGACACTTCAAAGGGTTCGCCAAAGGAAATGAAGGGGGTGCATACTTATTCTGTGTTGCACAGATAAAAGGTGCGCCCAACCAAAAAGGACCAAAAATGGTTAAGTTTGGAAAACTAGATTTCTCGGAAAGGGATTTGGCAACATTCCGAACGCAAGGGGTCCCTGACGAGGGACCAAGACAAAATTTGGTATAGTTACCTATAAAATTTCCCTCATCAATTTTATAGGATAACAACATAGCGCTTGAAGAAAGAAAGATGCCTTTCTTTGTAGAACATTTGCAAGTACCTGCAAATGATATGTCAGAATCATGTTTGGCATGTGAAGTTATTAGTCCTTTATCCCCTTGGTATGACCTTATCTTCCAATACCTACAATATGACACCTTTCCCCCTGACATCACCCATTATGAAAAGAAAGCCCTTATTTTCTGCATAGCCTATTATGCCCTCCTAGGAGGCACCCTTTATCGTTGTGGCTACGATAGGAATTTGCTTCACTGTTTGGATTTCACTGATTCTATCCATGCAATTAAGGAAGTATATAGTGGTATTCGTGGAGCACATACTAGTGGCATGGACTTAGCTAAAAAGCTATTGAGAGTAGGCTATTATTGGCCTACCATGGAATCCAATTGTTCCAACTTTGTAAAGAAGTGCGAACTATGCCAGAAGTATGGGAATTTAATACATGCACCGACACAAGCCTTACAACCTATTGCAACACCTTGGCCATTCTCTAAATGGGGCCTAGATCTCATAGGGAAGCTCCATCCTTCTTCATCAAACGTTCACACTCATATCATCACTGCCACCGAATACTTTACCAAATGGGTAGAGGTTGTTCCTCTTACCTATGTCACCGGTGTGTAGATTTCAAAATTCAGCATGAACCATCTCATATGCCACTACGGGATCCCTTCAGATGATAATGGTAAATCATTCAAAAATAAAATGGTTAAAACATTGTGTCAACGCTTCCATATCCAACTTAAGTGATCATATCTTGAAGAGTTAGCCTCTCGATCCCACTCTGTAGTAATAGTTTGTACCTCTGCTCGAGTCATATCCCTCTATGCTAGGAGATCCTGTGATCATTTGTATACATGGTCACTATAGGCCACAACCATCCATACCTGAGTCTGGGACTGGTGTAGGAGGCTCAATATCCAAGCCCCCTATGTAGCCATCTATCTCACCTGACTCTGCCATGCAATGCTATCACTACCCTGAGTGGCCTGTGCCTGGGCCTGATCTCTCTCTACTATCAAAGCCTATATCTATGCTCGAGCCTGGTCTCACTCTTATGTGAGGGCCTATACCTGGGTCCTTGCTATTTCTCTCTCACTGGCCACCTATAACTGAACAACGATGGCTACCTGTAACTACTGCTGAAGAGCAGCTCACTACTCACCTGCATTGCTACTCTCTGAGGTATCAAAAAGTGGCCCCTATGCTGGTAGTACCTACTAGAGAGGGGTATAGATCCCCACTGGAATGCCCACTGGGGGCAGCTCTACCTCCACGACCCTGTATAATCTACCTTGGCCTGGGTCAGGGGCCCTGTCTCTGTGGCTACTGTGGAAGGGGACCCTATCCCCTACCTCTGACATACTGGGGCACATTGGGCCCACCCTCATCATCATCATCATCATCATCACTGTCATCTCCACCCTCACCACTACTAGGAGGCCCCACTAGGGAAGTCCTCAAGCCTTCATCATATGCCACTCTAGGAATGCTCAAATGACATGGGAGCACACCGTGGTACCATGGCCCATACTCTAATGTGATGCCCGCATCTCTGATCTATCTAAGCGGCACCCAAATGGTAGGTTCCACCTACCAAAAACTAGTCAGAGCTCTATCGCAAGCAATCTATGGACCCATATCAAAGTTCTCTCTGGCTCTATGAGAGTACCATCTATTTGGCCCAATAACATCTTGGGTAAGGCTGAACTACCACTGACATCAATCCACTCTGTATAACTCCCACATGTAGTTGTGGCTGCCCAGGATAAAATGCTCGACAGTGGCTGTCCTAAGCTCTAGACCATCCTCTGGCCACTGAAAATGTCTATAAGGTCTCCAGGCAATAGAAGCCTAGAGCATCTCATCTAACTCACGCCTATAATGATATGTAACCCCCATGAAGGGTCACACATCATCCCCTACCGGGACCCAACCCATAGTAGAAGGCTCATCGAGAGCCCGACCTCTCAGCACACCTAGGGGGCGACTAATAGCAATGTGGTCCCATGCCCAAATCTGTAATAAATGAGTAGGTCCTACCATCTTTCGATGGTAGTGGGTGATCAAATGGAGATCCTAATATAAATGTGTCAAAATGCACTGACCCCAGCAGTAAATCTATCCCTCCACCAAACCCAGAATCACTCCTAGGAGTCCCAATGGAAATGAAGCACCAGTCTTGTCAGGGAGTAGAACTCCACTAACAAGAGCCATCATGTAGACCACTACTCGGTCTAGCTCTGGATCCTCTATACATCTAGAAAGTCTGATAGACATCCCACGCCATGGTATGGTGGGAACGCCGAAAAAATGTGTAATGTGTCGTTGAATGTTAGTCCAATGGCTCGTCGTCTCAATAACCTATCCCTGGATCGAAACCCACAGGATGTGCCATACATCCTCTAATGTAATGGTCATCTCCCTAGTCAAGAGGTGCAAGCATTGGTTCTTGTCATGCCACCGCTTTGTTATGGCTGTCAGGAGGCTATGATCTAAGTTGATCTGGGGCATCTCGGCCACATAAGATAGTCACATCACGTGCAAGAGACTCACCAAGGTCACTCTATCCTCGTCATCAAACTATGCCTCTATCACAACCAAGTGGCTGTAACACTCGTGAGTCTAAAGAACATGTAACATATGCTACAAAATCAAAGCAAATGTTAGCATCTAACAGTTCTATAATATTTTTCTAAGGAAAAATAAAGCTTTCACATCTAATTCACTAACTATTCTTTTCTTCTAAGTAATCTCACCTTTTTCTTCTAAAAACTTGGCTATTTTCTAGCTAGTTATCTTTTTCTCGCATGCTTCTAACACATATGTGCCTCCTTTGGCACCTGCGTGCCCTCACTAATGCATATGTGCCCCTAGGGATGCATGCACGCACTAAATTTTTCCTTCTTTTTTAGCGCTGGCTATACAGGACACATACGTGCCCTCCATGATGTATACGTGCCTGTATCAATGCACATGTGTTCGCGTGTCCATCCTGACACCATTCGATGCTTACATGCCATCATTTATATTTTCCATGAGTATGCATGCACACACCCGTCTTTCCCAGTGGATACGTATGTGTGTACCCACTTCTGCCAAACAGGTACACGTACACGTCCCTATCCCCCACGAACAGATGCACATGTGTGTTTGTGTCATTTTTAACGCATGCACGTTCACGTACCTATCAATTTGACACATACACCTACGTGCATGCATCAAAAACCCTCTACCTACCCTAACAAACCCTAAAAAAATGAAATTAATGCGTAATTAATGAGGAGGGTTAGGGACTCACGAATGGTCCATCCACTAGGTCCTGCATGTATTCACGGATGTGATCCACATGCCTTGTCCTCCTCGATATCCTTGCCATCTCACTCCAAGGCTCTCGCTTTTACTCATGGTAAAATTTTGCAAAGGTTCTGATTGAAATGAATTTTTCGTGAGTGTTTTACTGGCCCCGGGTGGGTATATTAACCCGTCACAATGCCCCTGGGACATGTTTTCTCCGCCGTGATCTTTCCAACATTCTTCTATCCACCGTGATAATTATTTTATATTAAAATAATTATTTTTACTAATTTTCACATGCTGGGGAACTTCGTGCCACCCAACGGTCTCTTCTTCGTCACACTGAGATGATTTACGAACCTTTTAGGCACCTTTTCCCCACCTTTTTCCTCTTCTTTTCATCTATTTCTCCCCGTTGTGATGATTATTTACTAATTTATTTTCGACTCATCTTTCTTCTTGTGGGCACGTATTCTAAGATTTTTGACAGCTTGGCCTTCCCAATACCACCTACGCATTCATTTTTGGAAGATCTTTGATCTTTTAAAATTCTTCTGACCGATCAAAAAACCTAAAAAACCCAAAAACATAAAAATTGATCAAAAATGGCTTAAAATTGATTAAACCGATCATCTACGGCTGAAATTTGTGTCTATTGCATGTCACTCATCCTATATCTTGCTAACATTCTCAAAATCATTTGAAACAATGACTCACACATCACCAAAATCTTCAATCACCTCAACAATCTATGTTTCTTACTTCATTTGTACACTGGGGCACTATCAATTTTCTAGTACTATTTTCATTATGCACATTACCTTTTCATAGGACGGAAGTGTCCTCCATCTTCCCCCTTGCATAATACACCTTTCTTGGGGCATCATTCTTCACCCTAGTCATTTAGCTGAACATTTAAGGTGTCATCTTGATAACAGAATATTTGTGCAACTATCTTGAACGTTGTTGGTTTAAGTGTGTGTGATTGTACTTATTTCCTTGTCAGAGGATTGAGTTTATTTCTCATATTGCATTGCATTAATGTATGTTGCATGGATTTTGTTGTTTTAGTAGAGGAGGGTTGTTTGTATCTTGGCTTTTAATGTGATTTTACGCTTCCGTCGCATGCTCACATTTTAATAAGGACCCATGAGGAGGCTTATCAGCATTATGATGATTAAAATATTGTTAGCAATTGATTTGCGGATAGCTCAAATATCCCTTTTCTTCTAGTTTCTCGTCTTCTCTGAAAATTTTTATCTCTATTTTGTTTCTTTTTCAATCGATGATCGAGTTTCTTTTTCACCCCATCGACACTTGAGGGGTCATTCATCATCCTTCACCCTATTAATTTTTTCTTCTACCCCTTCAAAAATTTTCTACCTGCTTGTGTTTGTCTACTTTCTTTGAATTGACATCGCTTATGTCACCTCAAAGAGGGGAAAATGTAGACACCTGTAGTTTTCTCAATACACTATTATTTGTAATAGTGCACTAACACTTCTTCCTTTTGTAAATTGACGGAACACCGCCAGTTAGGCCTATCTAACTCCCTTCCTACGACACCCTTTTGGTCATTTTTCCTCTTATAAACCACTTAAATAGGCAATTATAGCCTCGTTCTAACTACATTAGCTTCTTATTCTCTTCTAGCTTGCTTCTATTAGCTCCCCAGAAGTTCAATCCACTTTGTTGGATTGATTAAGCCCTTCAGAACCCTTCCAGAACCCTAATTACTCTCTAAGAGAGATTAATTAGTCTAACCTAGGTTAATTACCCTCTAACATAGTCAAATCACACTTTTACTTGCTAAAGTGCTTTTTGGACTTTAGCCTTTTAGTCCCACATGCACCCAAATCTCCCTTTTCTTCCAAACCAAAAACTATAAATAGGGTTATACCCCCTCCCTCATTTCCTAAGAATCCTCTCTTCTTACTAGCATAAATTATAGCAATTTGATTAGGCTTTAGTTTGTGTTTCATCTTATTTCATTTGAGATAAAAGAATTTAATCTTGTATTTCATAGTATTAATATAGAGTAAAAAGGAAGATCCATTGGCCTTGAAGCCATTAATGGGGAGATCTCTTTATCTTAACACAAAAACTAAATGCTTAGATCCTCTTAGGTTCATTATTTCAAGCTTTCAAAGAATAGAGATTAACTTCATTTGCTTAGTTTTCATGTTTAATTCAAATTAATGTATGCAAAGAAGGAAACCTTGCTCATTTCTTATCACATGGTCCATTGATCAGATTGTTAAAAGCCTTTGGGGTTTCTTTAGAGATTCTTACCCCAAATACATGGCTTTTTCAACTTTTCATTGAACACAGAAGGGGAACTTTCAAGTGAATTTTTCATACTACAAGATTATGTAAGTAAGATTACAAAACAGAAGCTAGAGACTAGGAAGGATGAGAAAAGAGTGAGTGGTGTATTTCATAGTGGAACACGAGATGAGAGGAGGTGATAACAAGGAAAGAAGGAAATAACGTAGTGTAGTATGAATGGATTGAGGAATATATGTGATGTAAGATGGAGAGTGTGAGGGGAATCCTTAATATGGATGCCCATGTGATGAGAGTGATGAAGTAAAAGTAATAAGTGGAATATGTGGAGTGCAAAGATGTGTGTGGTGGCGATTGTTGTCTAATGAAAGAGGAGATGGTGGCAGATTTTTTATAGTAGGAGGATCTTAAGAAGAGGGTATATCTCAACCAAGATGCCTTCGCGAAAGGGGTGAGTAAGTAAGATCATCAAGTTGGAAGGAGATGAGTATAAGTTAGGAGAAGGGATGAATTGATCAAATACATGGTGACCATAGTGGGGGATGAGAAGTTGCTAGATAAAAAACGCTATTTGAGAAATATTCTTAAGTAGGATTCCCAAACTGCAATGGAGATCAAGTAGAATTCCCAAACCAAAAAGTGTATTAGTGGGAGCATTCATAGATATTAATGGAAATCATGAAATTATTTATGATTGTAAGATATGTCATCCATATAGATATAGGATTCATGGTTTGAATTTTTATATGTGATTTTGATAAAAGGTGACCTTAAATGGAAGATAATTGTAGCAAGGAGCATAAAAAGAAACCTTGTTTCGAACCAGATTGGAGGTAAATGATAAAGGGTACCACTCAAGGCATTACACTTACAACCAATAGCATGTGTTAATACATAACCAATGATATTTAGTTATACCAAAATACCATGAGGGAAAAATGGATGCAATAATCTCATAAACCTAATAGCAACATGATAAAGGGGTTTGAGATGTGACTTGTATGTGGAAAGAGGATTCTCCATAGCTTGTTACTCGTAGGACTATGCCTATAATCTGGGAAGGGGGAAGATGTAAACTAATCAATATGGGAAGTTTGCAATGTATATGAGAAAGATGATTGATGCGGGAATCTTTCTTAGGATGTTATTGTTACTGTAATATTACAGCACCCTCAAATGGCTTGATTGTGAACGAAACATTCGGTGTAATCTACATAAAATGGGTCCATCTCTCAAGTTTTGGGACTTGCAAACTTGAGATGGACCTTCGGAAAAGATCATCTTCCTCTACCTAATCCAAATGCTAAACTAATCCTAATGTAGAAAAGACACCTAACTACACCTATCCTAACAATGTGAAGGAGACAAAGAGAAAGGAAGTGCATGAAATAGGAAATCCTACACTAAAAAGGGGATGATAGCACTAAGAAAAGGGGTGTGATACTCTGTTGAGGGAGGATGAAACAAGGAAAAAGTGGGATGAGGGAGGTCATACAAATGTGACATAGACCTAGGTCCTAATCCACCATCAAAAATCCATGGAACATAACATCATAAACCTACAAGTGAAAGAACATGCACAAAATACAACAATAATAATGAAGAGGCAAGAAAATACAAAAAAAATGAGATAGGGTTGAAGAAACACCACAAAACACAATTTTTATTTCTTCAAAGTATGCATAGACCATTACATTTGATGCACAAATGCATAATTACATTGTTAGGCATAAGAGAAGGCTCACAACTCAAATGGAGTTGAGGGAAAATTTTGCAAGAGTTTCCCCAGCTCCCAGAATGTCTCCTTTAAATTGAGGGGTTTGATTGCATTGTATAGCCATTTTTCACCCACCCTCATTAAAGAGGTATGGGCACCCATACAATTTCACTTCTCAAGAGTTCTTTTATCTGAAAAATACATAGGCCCCATGCTACAATAAATATGGTTGTTGGGTTCTTATTCGTTCAGCTACCTTCTTCTTCCTAGGACTCATAGGCTGCCCAACCATGTAACCCATCCAACCGCATCATACCACTACCTAGGCTTCCATCTTCATGACCCACATAACAATGTTTCACATGACTTCGATCGTCTAACCCTGGGGGTTTGGACGTTGTCCAATTATGTGGTTTATACATTAATGTGGTCACTGACCAATCCCAGTCGCGATCTCTACATCGTGGGTCATCCAACCCAAGGGGGTTGGATGCCATCTAACTCTGTCCATACAATGAGCTACCTGACCAACCTAATGGTCATCCATCTGTTGGGATGACCAATCTAGGTACCCATCCAACTTAGTGTGTCACTCGTACGCTTTGTTACATGTCCAACTGAGTGACCTGACCAACCCAGCTGACCATCTCAACCGACTAACCCGGCTGACCAACCTGGCCATCCATCCTTTGTTCATATGATGCTTCCTCATCTAACCCATCCATCTAACCTGGATGACCAACCTAGCCGACCAACCTGTCTGACCGACCTAATGGTCATCCATCTGCTGGGCTAACCAACCTTGGTACCCATCTAACCTGGTGTGTTACCCATACGCTTCATTACATGTCCAACCAGGTGACCCGAGCAACCCATCCGACCATCTCAACCGACCAACCTAGCCAACCAACATGGCCATCCATCCTTTGTCTATACGATGCTTCCCCATCTAACCCAGCTGACCAATCTATCCCACCAACCCAGTCAACCAACTTGTCTGACCAACCAAGCCGATTGTCCGATCCAACCAAC
Organism: Taxus chinensis; assembly: GCA_019776745.2. Classification (NCBI taxonomy): domain Eukaryota; kingdom Viridiplantae; phylum Streptophyta; class Pinopsida; order Cupressales; family Taxaceae; genus Taxus; species Taxus chinensis. The sequence continues at coordinate 121,572,695 of CM034153.1, read as the reverse complement.
CTATCTGACCAACCCAGTTGACCAACCTGATGGTATTTTATCTGCTAGGTTGACTAACTTTTGTACCCATTTAGCCTAGTGTTTCACCTGTACGCTTCATTACAATTCCAACTGGGTTACCTGACCAACCCAGCCAACCATCTCAACTGACCAACCTGGCCATCCAACAACTCAAATATTTGTCGTTGCTTACCATCTCATCACGAGTAAAGACCAAATCAGATGAACCAAAGCATGGGATGCATTTCTCTTCAAATGGAGTTAAACTTTGATAGCCATCCACACACCCAATAATTATGAATGGCTAAGTCCATTTATGATTTTTTATCCAAATTAACCCGGGGGATAAATTTGGGATAATAGTTATGATATATAGAAGGTTGATCAATGCAGGAAGCCTTTGCTACCATGATATAAGAGAGTAGCCATCCTTCGAGGATATGGTCTAATTTTGGCTTTTGCTTTGAGATTTTTTACTTTTTATTTTGGATGGAAAGATAAGATATGCATGTTATTCGTCCTTCGAGTGACTGGTCTATTTATTTTGATTTTGATTTGCATTATTGTTTCTCTTTTTTTTGCATGAACAATTATCCTTTGAGGGATCAGTCTATTTTTTATAACCTTGATTTTGATTTTTACGTCCATGAATTTTAACTTTACATGGGGGAGAGCCAAGAATATCTAAGTAGACCACTTTGTATCGGATAATGAATGTACAAGAGACACCACCTAACCCCTTTACATGACTCCAATAGGTGACTAAGAGGGTGATGGGTGTAATGATCACGAAGTTATCACTAAAAAGGTAGAACTTATGCATAAGGAAAATGCTATGTGTGGAGCCATGGTACCCATATTTAAGGTCATGTCAAGGAAGCAACAGTAGACCACATAGTTACATATAATTACAATGATACATGGAAGGGGCTAAGATGGAGCAATGATCGAGGATATGACTAGTAGACACGTTAATAGTAGAATGGTCACAAGTGTAATGCATTAAGAGGTTCAATTTTTGGTTTACCATCAAGGGAAGATAAATGATAGGCCCTAGACCCATACTTATGCATGATAATATATGGCCCAATCTAGTTGGGAGCAAACTTTTCTCGTTGGATTCTTGATTAACGTCATGATTGAGGTAAGATAAGAGCTTGATAGGATGGGATAAAATGAGATAGATGAGCGAAGGTAAAAAAATATGTGCCACCCTTTAAGGAAGAGAAAATACATGTCCCTAATGAGACAAGTAGATGGTCCCCTGAGGGAGGGGAAAAAATGACCACAATGGTGGATTTCGGATAAGATGGAATGGTCCCCCCAAGGGAGAGACAAAAATGGTGGGTTTAGGATGAGAGTGAAAGATTAGATAAGACGTCACGAGAAAAATAAGAAATAACCTATGTGTTACCTTTCAAAATTGAATAAGTGATAAAAAGATATGCATCCTCGTGAGATGGAAAATGGCCACAAGGGTGGGCTTATGATGAAAATATGGTGCCCCCAAGAGAGACACAAATATGGCCACAAAGGTGGAATTTGATGAAAAAGATGGAAATAGGGTCCCTCAATAGAAGGAAAAACATGGCCACAATGGTGGACTTTGGATAAAAAATATGGAGATATGGTGTCTCAAAGGAGGCACGAGTATGGCCACAAAGGTGTACTTTGATGAAAAGGGTGGAAATATGGTCCCTCAATGGAAGGACAAACATGGCCACAATAGTGCACTTAAGATGAAAATAAATATTCCCTTAAGGGATATACGAATATGGCCACAAAAGTGGACTTAAAATGAGATAAAGATTTGGATAGGATTGATTTAGATTGGATGGATTTGGATGAGGTAAATAAAACAATGTCTAGGAGTGAAGTCCCCCAACATCAAGGGAGTTGTTTAGATAGTTAATGGAGATGATATGCTCAAGGACGAGGGGAGGTTATTCCCCCAATAAAAATATTATATCATTTTGGATGAATTAGATGTGGATGAGTTAATGGATGTCGAAAGAGTTTAGATGAGATTGGCTTGAACTTGGATTAGATAGATGGTCAAGGATCACTCTGGTGATTAGAAAAACCAAAAATATCAATAAACAAGGGAGGACCATCTTTTTGAGGACGATGAGGGATGATGTAGATGAAGGATGAAATTTAGTAATTTTGGTCGATGGGAGTTTAGGAATTAGATTTGGATTGGTTGTGGTGGATTGAGGAGAATGGTTCCCGTAAATAAGAAAATCATATTTCTTAATAAGGCTATGGATGATTGTCTGAAAGGCCTTACAATGTTCAATATCATGACCCGGAGTACAATGATAGGCACAAATGTAATTAGGATCAAACCACGATGGTTTCTTATTATGTGGATTAAAGGATCTGATAGGAGGAAGTGTGATGAAAGATAATCAAGTTAAATGTTGAAGGATATCTACGTAGGACCTGATTGAAGTGTCAAAAGGAAGATAACTTGTTTCACCTTTTTCTTTACATTTTTGAAGTGACGAAATAGATAAGGGTAAGGGCCAAGGAGGAATACCTATTAAATGTTGGTCAGTTGATGGTTGTTGTGTGTGTTCTGAATTCTTGATCCAGTGCCGATCGTGAGAGCTTTCTTTTGGCTAAGAGGAACTACCTGTAATAGAAAACAAGACCACAAAAAGATAATTAAATGATATATGATAGTGGACTTCCTAGCATATGCTAGTTCTGGGAAGTGTGATACTTCCTAGATGGCTATCAATCCACTATTTAAAACAAGTTAATGTGAGAAATAAACAAATTCCTACTATATTTGATATGATTTAGGCATCTCATTCAAGTACAATAAGCAAATCTTAACATAACAGGCTAGGTTATGGTCAGATCAGAAAGGTAGGTAGTTATCAGGGTACTGGAACTGGTCAGGGTCAGATTCTGGGTTGTTTAGGTCAACTGGTGAGATGATTGTTGGGTCTGTTCTTAGTCAAGGTGTAAAACAATGAGACTGATGTTGGTCGGGTATGATCGATGTCAGTTTAGGTAGAACTGACGATGGTTGTGGATAATCGGCATCGGTATGGTAGAGGTGAAAGAAACTTGAATAGATCAACTAACATGGGCTAATATGAGGTCAAATGAGGTTGGGAGGGTGGATGAGCAGGTTTGTGGAGATCTCAAGTACACACAAAAATAGATATTAGGTCAGAATGGTGATTTGGTGGTGTGGGTAAGGGAAATGGTGGGATTGCAGGATATTAAGAAATGGAGGAATGAACATGCAAAGTATAAACTAATGACAGGGATGACAAAAGCTTTCACCACTACTGCTAAAATAGACAATATTGATAGAGATGTACAAACTGTGATGTATATTTAGATGGCTGAATGGAGGTGGCTGTTGATCAGAAGAATGGTGTTGGATATCGTAGCAGTGGCTCCTAGAATGATTCTGTGAGTGCAATGCTTCCAAAATTTTCCCTAGTGATGGGTCTAGATGTCTGGATACTTGAAAGGATGTTGGTTTTGCTTTCATGCATATCTAATCTCCTTTCCTTGCTCTCAGAATGTGCCAACCCAAAAAAAAGGTTGTTTAGGTGAATAAATGGTAACCGATGATGGTTCTGTCTTGACCGGCATCAGTTTAGGGTGACCAACATCGGTTAAGGTGGGATTCCCTAGGTCTACTAAAATGGGCAAATCTTTCTAATTTCTTGGGCCTAGTTAGTTTATTCTCGTGGATTAGGATGGAAACTTCCCTTCTAATGAGCGGGAATGTGGTTAGAGATATTTTAGGAATTGATTTTAGGGTTAGACAAAATCTTAGCTCATTAAGGCAAGTAAGACTTAGTTATTGTTGGTTATGGAAACATGCCAAGAATAGGTCTAGGGTGAGGTGGCTAGGTGAGGTGGTGGGGTAGAAATTAAGGTAATTAGATATTAAATATTGTGAGGATACATATTAATTAAATTAAATTAATAAAATTAAAGGTGATGTGGGGTGGAAGGGGCCATGGTTAGATGAGTATGATTGAGCTAGTTATTTGACAAAGGACCAAGGGGAGTGTGACCCAATTTTGGTGTCTACATAACTCTTATGGGTTTTAACATGATGTTTTGGCTTGGATTTAGGTATAGATGTAGATCAGATGGATAAATTATGTGTCTTGGAATACAAATAGAATTTGTTTGGAGGATTGGATTATTTGGATTTGGATTTATTGTTGCGAGATGTCTTTTCTTTGGAAGTCTTAGACTTGGATTTGGAAGTGGATGTGTTGGGATGTTGATGTATAATTTGATTTGGATGATGAGTATGGGGGTGGATTGCTTTGATATTTTGGTGTTTTTGTTTTAGTTTTAGTGTTGGTTGATGATTCAAGGTCACATGGACCGAATTAAGTGGTTACTGGAATAGCTTTGATAGACAATGAAGGATCCTCTTTAGAATAATCTTCATTTGGAGGAGACATGGTTACAAAATTTCATGAAGAACAAGGGGACATTTTCATTTACATAGATGAGGTCAATGGTGTGGATGTTTAAGTGGAAGGAAGAGATTGGTTTGGTTTGGGAAGTAGGTATCCTTCCTTAATGAAGTTATGAACAATGGATTGAAATTATTTGCAATGTTCAATATCTTGTCCAAGGGTATGATGATATGCGCAGATGATGTTGTAATTAAACCACGATGGATTCTTACTATTGGGGTCAAAGGCCCCAATAGGTGGAAGCGTGATTACATAAATTTGTAACAATTGTTAGAAGACTTTTGTACATGATTCAACCAAAGCATTAGGAGGTGCTTTGTCTTTGTGGAATATCTTGATATTTGAAGAAGAAGTGGATGTTTGAGATAATTTGGATGTTGAGGTTAAATTTTTTGCATGTTGATGTCTTGATGGTCTAAATTCAGTTTCGGCATTGGTATATGTTATAGTGTTGAATGATTCCAGTTTTAGTTGATGAATTTTTCTTGATGAAAGGGTCGCCACGTATGATTGTTTAGAGGAAGGAACACCAATTTCCTTATAAGAATGTATAAGGGATTTTGAGGTGATGTATTAATGATAGTGGATTTTATTTGAGATTTTTCATCCTTAGGAGGAATGACAATAATTTCTACTGGAGGATCAGAAGGTGGTGTTAGTATAGGTGTAGGAAGTAGTACTTGTTTGGTGGAATCTAAAAAAAGTGAATATTGATTTGATTGCATTGATGAGGTAGAAGGATAATTTGAATTTGTCGTAAGTTGAAGTTATTTCAAAGTTTCTTAAATTGATGTAGGAGGGTAGGATGATGTGGATGTGGTCTCAATGATTGATGTGGTAGGTGTAAGAATTGGGATTGGATCTATGGATGGTATTATGGGTAAGGACAAAATAGATGTGGCTGATGTTGTGGATGAGGTAGATATAGATGTGAAATCAATGGTAGACGTATGTGTGGATATTGAAAGAGGTTTTTGATGTACAATATTTATTGAATAAGGATTGAAATCATATGGTGTGGAAGGTAGAAATGGATCTGTCGATGATGGATCTACGAAGGTTTGTTTGAAGATATCCAGGAGTGAAGACTAAATTTTTTGGGGGATTTTGTAGTTTTGGGAAGTAGGGATATTACAGGATGGTTGAGATTGGTGAGGTACATAAAGTGTGTTACATGAAGCAGGGATGACATTGGCATAAGGTGACGGGGATAGAATAGGACCCTATGGTTGACATAATTGAGAACTAGAGTTATAGTGAAAGTATTTGTAGATGGGGCTAGAAGAAGGCAAGCATGATATATTGATCATGCGAGATGTATGAGGAGTGAAAATAATTGATGCGATAGGAATGGAGGATGTAGTTATGGTTATGTGGGTGTAGGATAGGTATTGGATGGTCTTTGTTGTATAACACAAGGAGTGGATGGATAAAGAGATAAGGAAGCTTGGTGTGTTAAAGTTGGAGGAGATGTTTGATAGGATGTTTGAGGTTGGATTAAATTGTTTGATTGTTGGTGCACACGAGAAGTGTGAATGTTGGTAGATTGTGATGAAGCAGGGATAGGTTTGATATCACATGATGTAGGTGTAATAAGATCCACCAATTGAGGAGATGTTTGATAGGATGTTCGAGGTTGGATTAAAATATTTGATTATTGGAGCACACAAGAAGTGTGAATGTTAGTAAATTGTATTGGTTGACGAGTATTCTAGATGAAGTAGGGATATGGTTGATATGACATGATGTAGGTGTAATAAGATCCACCAATTGAGTGAATTGACATGGTTGAGGGGTTTTGGGGGATTTCTGACACAGGAAATCATAGATAAGTCTAGAGGAATGCTTAGAGGTCCCTAAAGAAGCATGAGGTAGAAGTGTTTGAGGTATGCTATCGATCGAAAATGGGTTATATTTGTTTGGTGAAAACATATTTTTTAGTGGTTGGGAAAGGGCTCTCTGAAAATGTCAGGGAGTGGGGAAGATCGTATTGGCTGAGGGTGTGTATGATATTGGGAAGGATAACATGATAAGATGGTTGGGATTGGATGGGAAGATCTGGTGTATGAGGAACATAAATTTCACTAGGTTGGACATGCATGGTGATTTCAGGAAAAGGAGGAACAGTCCAAGGGGTAGGATAGAATCTATTGGTCGATGTGACCCATGGAGTAGGATTTCATGGATAGGACTAAAAGGAGACAAGGATGAGATATTGATCATGGTAGATATTTGTGCAGAACCGTTTGGGGGGAAAGTTTTGTTCCATTTTAAATCAAGCAAGTCAGGAAAACAATTTTTTTTATATTTTTATTTAAGAAAGTATGAAAAATAAAGGGGGAAACGGATAATGAGGTATCTAGGAGAAGGCAATCTATGTTTCGTTTCAGGTAAGTTGTGGCTGGGAAATATCTATAACGGTTTCCTGTGAGGTGATTGAATCCCAATCATTGAACCAGGTGAGAGGAATGTTTCGGTGTGTTGATTAATTTGTGAATTTTTAGGTAGTGTGTGATAATGTGAGATGAAGAGATTTAAACCCTTATTTAAGTTATGTGAGTAGGTAGGATGCATGGGGTTCATTTTAGACCAAATTAGAACTATGAAGTTTGATGTAGAAAATCACCCAGGAAACGTAAATTACAATACAAAAAGGAGAAAATAAGAAAAAAATGAGGAATACCTTGAGAAGGATTTCCCACTTTATTTGATTTTACTTGATAATGACATACTTGAAAGTGATGGTCAGTGGCTAGGAACGTCTAGGTACCCTAAAATTGCACCATGCACTATTGCGGATAAGGTCGGTGAAAAGAGATTTGTGGTGTGTTTATGGTTTAGTAATTGATATTTGATGGCGTAATCTTTTGGTCGCAACTTTTTGGAGTTTGTAGAATTCACCTGCAAAAGAAAATAAAATGTAATTAGTTTATATGGTTAGTAAAACGATGTAGATGTCGTAAGTTGTTTGTATACAAAAAGTATAAACAAAACAATAAAAATAGTGAATTTGAACTATGAAATAATAAATTTAAATTAAGAAATACTTAATCTATACTATGAAATAAACAATAAATAGAAAATCTGATAAAATTGAACAAACTGTGTTCTATACGATAAAGTATGTATTATTAGCACTCAAAATGATTAAATATATTCAACATCTTATTCAATTAGAGTTAAAAAAAGAGCTACAATAGCTAGCTATATAAATGTAACATTAATTTACATAATATAAACAATTGACCAAGGAAATGATTAAGACAAATATAAGTAAGAGGTGACAAAAGGGCGCAAATAAGAATGATATAAATAATATAAAATATAGACTGATGAGAAAATCTAGACTGAAGGGAACATAGGACAAGACAAATACGTGACTATCCAAATGAAAGACTATTATAGAGAAAATGAAGGACTTAGACTATTATAAATTTTTTAAATAAGAGGCCATTATAGCCAAAATAAATGATGTGGAAATCGAAGACTAGAAATGATGAGGCTCAATGTACTCAGGGGTTAGTGTTAAAAGTCAAAAAAATTGGTGAATGAGTCGGTTGGCTGACTTGGATTGAAAAATGGTTGACTGGTCGATGTGAAGGGATGTTGACTCAATGGAAATCCTATAGAAATTCATCAAAAGGTGTGGGCATCGTGGTAAACCAAAGGTGATGGAGGTGTGTTCTTAGTCAGTGCAAGCCATGGGTGAGGCTGAATGGAAGTGGAGGGTGAGCCGAGGTGGCAAGATGCGAGTGGATGGAGAGTCATGGGAAGAGAGAGAGGTGAGTGGAAGCAAAAGATTGAGGAGATGGCTCAGATTAGGACATAGAGCATAGGGTGTAGGATGGAGTGGGTTTATAGCAAGGACACAAGGATATATTTTCTTAATCTTGTGAAACTCGCTAAGATCTTAGAATCACTTATACCATGCATGAAATTCACTAAAATTCCCAATTTCAAAATCTTGTGGCTTTGGTTGAATGATGTCTGGAAGTATGCCAAGAGATTAATGGTGTTGGATGGGGATCGAGGTTGTGTCTAAGTAGCCAAATCATGAGACATTGGAGTTGGGAATTGGAGTGTGAGTATGGAAGATGATTTGGGGCGTAGTCGAGTAGGCAAGGTAGGTAGATGAATCGGTGTGGGAACAACAAGAGAGAAATTGAGTCGGGGACGTTGAGAGATAGTGTGGGATAATTCCTATGGAAGGGTGGTGATGTGGGATGTGTTATAGTGGCTCAGGTTTGTGGGGGTGGTGAATTCGAGGTGGGAGTGAGTTGAATGGCCAAGTGGCCGAGGAGAGGGAGAAGGGAGCTTGGTGGATATGGGAAATCAGAAGTTACATAGGAATAGCTCAGGTAGAGGAGGGAGCAAGTTAGGAATTGGGTAATGTAGAGATAGATTGTGGCTGAGTTCTGTGAAAGGGGAAGGGAGATGCATTAGATATGGGAATGTGTGTGGGTGAAAGTAGAGTGAAGTGAAGGAATATGGGAATGGGTTGTGAGTTTGGTGGGAAAGGGAACAAGTGGGGAACTATGTAGTAGCTCAGATGGCTAGGTCATAGGTTAGGCGAGGGGTAAGCCAGGGATATGGTGAGCCTGGGTGTGAGATGAATGGCTCGATCGAGGTGAGGATGGGGTTGTGAGGTCAACGGGAAGGGGAGTGATTTGGTGAGGAAATAACTCGACCGAGTTGGCTGAGCTAAGGAAATTAGGGGATAGTTGGGGTGGGGTAGTTTAGAATAATAGTAACCTTTCTTATTATTTTATTTACTTATATATACATATATATATATATATATATATATATATATATATTGAGTAGTAATAATAATATTAAACAAATGAATAACAAACCCTTTCAAAACAACACAACCACTTACCTTGGAAATGACATAATTGACTAAATGTATGGACCACACCATACGGATGGAGAAAAAATTAAACCCTACAAGCAAGTGAGTTGAAAAATCAAATATTCGCAAAAGATATCAAATTTGACAAGAACTACAAAATTTGGTAACCGTTATACTCAGGACATAAGCACAAGATAAGTAATGCAACAAACAATGACCAAATCTTGGGTCTGATCCCACCGGGTGTGCTAGAAATGTTGATCAGGTTTTTTTCATCCTTTGTAAACAAAGAAATCAAACAACCTCAAATGGTGGAGGGTTTAAGGTACCTTAGATGTGATATGGTAGATACGGGCACAAAGTAGATGATGAGCTCCTTGCTACAATTTGATAAACTTACAACTCAAAGACACTAAAGAAAACTAATTAGATATTTTATGAGGGTGTTTCTCGATGAAGTGGACCCAAGAAGCGTTAATTTTTTCGGTGGCTACCAACCCTTGTTTGATAAAGAAAACAATATAAATGTGAGATAAACAGATAACGTGCTAATTGATAAACAATAAAACCTGAAAATGTCAGTGTTTAGATGAGCTACTGATCTAATCCAAGAAAATGTAAAGTAAATCAAGCTAAGAGAACCAAAAAAGTGTGAGAAGGGTATCATGGTGATTATAGTGGCATTACAAGGGCAATGTGATGATATTATGATAAGCGAGGGGTTATAATGTCAGAGGTTTTCTATCACTCTTTACTTGTTCGAAATAAGGGGGGAAGGCATGTATTTATATCCTGGAGATGGGGTTAGTTGAGGGGTTATCAGGTAACCTAGGTTGGGCAAAGTAAACCTGATTAAGTGTGTGGGGGGGAAATGATTTGAGTGATTAGGTGGAATTATAGATATGATGTGGATGAGTGGGGTTTATGATTTGAATGAATGTTTTTGGATTATTTAATTATGAGGTGGAATGATATGACTTAATTGGAATATTTGGATAACAAGGTTTAGGTATTAAAAAGGGGATCAATTAATCAATTAAGATTGATTAATCGAACATGTATTTTTGGTGGGAAATGAGATTTGTTCAAATTGAGGGGAAAATGGATTCGGATGGGTAATCCTAATAAAGGTGGGAAAACACAAAGTGAAGGAGAGGAGCTACACCAAAACCTAGTTTCTACACCATGAGTTACCTCAAGAACTTATACATACCTTCAAGTTACTATCATGTCTTATTAAGCCTCCACACACTAGGATTAGGCATAATTTAGACCTAGAACAAGTAGAAAAACCTCAAGAATTTTCTTCCAATCTCTGTAAATGGACCTAACACACTTGAGACAACATTTCTTACACCTCTACATGCTTCCATGAGCTCACATGGCTCTATTTCTTAATAATTCCATCACTTAGGCTAGCTAGGTCACATGATTAGGCCTACTAGGCCAAGCCATTCTCACTGTGTCCACTCATGTAATAGTGAATCAACCTGAATATCCATGTCATCATCATGTAAAGAACCTTATAGCACTCCTTCGTCATCCTATTTTTCATTAATGAGCTTTTACATCGATGACAACTCACAAACTCACTCATGCCAACATTTTCTTCCTCTCATTTCATTCACTCTTTGTCTTCTTCTTGCAAGTAGATCTCTTGGCCACTTAACCTTTATCTTAAACCTCACTCTTCTTATCAACCCTAAATCACATACCTAATTTTGTACCTGTAGACATAACCTTTGCAATGTTTCACACCTTTTTAATCCACTTCTCAAATATTCTATCTCCTTATCCATTTTTTTTCTCCCATATGATTCTTTATCCTCATTATTCCTATCTCTTCACAAGAGAAAAACTCACACTCTGATAGAAAAATGATGCAAATGACTATTAAGTAATATAACCAAGTCACCAAGTTAGAAAATAAATAGCAAACAAACTCTCCAAATCAGTGCATTCACCTATGTCAAGAGGATCTTTCTTCACAAGCCAAATTAGGCTAAAAAAAATAAAATTTGATTCTAGATACTTTTAATGAGTTAGGGACTTCAAAAATTCCTTTTTCATGCTATATAGATGCTATAAAAACTTTCACAATGGTTGAAAACAATAGAAAACTTCATCTTTTTCTAAATCACTCAAAATTGGCCTATGCTTCTTAAGAGAAATGCCAATAGTGGGACCTAGTTGGGAAGAATCTACAGTTACCTTAAACAAATTAAAACTAGTTTTGGATACCATTTATAAAGTTTTAGAATCTAACCAAGTTTCAATCAATTACTCCACCTCTAATTGATCAAGGGATATTTTTTAGTGTTAAAATTTCCCTAAACTTCCCTAAACCATGCCAGTGCAGTAGAGCCTTCAGAGAGATTTCCGACGACTATAAGAACGTGAAAAATAGACACTCTAAGCTCAAGATATGTCCAGTCAAAGTTTGGTCAACCAGAAGGTGAACATTGGTCAACAGGGCCATGGTGACGTGGACGCATGCACAATTGGCCAAGTGGCTCAGTCAGAAGCAGACAAGTGGCAAAAGAAGGAAAATGCCACCACGAGTTTGATTTTCCTTTCGAGGATTGACAAGTGGTCTTTATTGCCATATTTCATTAGTGGAATATCATATTATGGTATGGTCAAATTTTATATTACTTTGTGTAATTATTCACCATGTAAATCCATATCACTATATGGTTACACCTCCACATTGGCCTCTTAAGACTTATCTCTTTGAATTTTATACTAAGTGCTTTGGATGATATTATTATGCACGCATTATACTCTAATGCCTTTGCCACACATTATTAGCAAACAACCACGAATATGCCTTACCATATAAAGCGCTCCCTTATCCATAATGCTAAAAATAGTGGATCTTTACCCACTTGGAGGAAAAACCATGACAAAATGGTAGGAGGTGGGATTTGATCCCCTAACCCCATAGTTCTAAGGCAATCCACTGATCCAATCTTCGAGACAAGCACAACAAGTTATAAAATGAGGTCGCAGAACTTTATAGAGGACAAGTGTCAGGTTTGTGTAAAAGAATAAGGAGGCAATTTTAGAAAAGTGCGGTTTTGGGGCACTTGTGTTCACATTCAGGTCTCAAGTTATATATAAAATTTTCTCAGAATTTTGAGATGATCATGATGGTGTGATAATTTATCCAATTTAGAGATTTTATGATAGATATATTTTATGTTATAGTCACACGAAGGCGTAGAACCAAAGGGAGACACTGCTGCAAGTGGATCAGGAAGGTGAAGGACATAGGCTAAGCTCCATTAACATCCTTCGAAGGTTTGAAACAGATTTTTGTAGGTTTTTGATTCATTATTGGTTAATATAAAGGTTATTTTATTTACATTTTTTAACATTATTAATGGATCAGTTCACCATGAACCCAGGGAGGTAGGAATTCTGAACCCCGTAAACAATCTAGTGTTGTGTTCTGATTTAATTTTTAGTTTCTAATTATTTGCAGTAATTTACATTCTGTTATCCTGTGAAATTGACGAGGGAAATTTTATAGATAACCATACTAATTTTTGTCCTGGTCCCTTGTCAGGGACCCCTCTGCGTTCATAACGTTACAAAATCCCTTTCCAAGAAATCTAGTTCTCCGAACTTAGCCATTTTTGATCCCTTTTGGCTGGGCGCACCTTTTATCTATGTTATACAGAGTAAACATGCGCCCCCTTCATTTCCTTTGGTGCACCCATTAAAGTGTCGACACATGTTTTGGTGTGCCTTCCTGTGATGCGCCATTCTTGTGTGTGCCAAGGCGCATGCACCTTCATGTTAACACATAATTTTTTGCGCCGTGTTTTGGTGCGCCAAAGGGCACAAGGAATTAAGTGTTGACAGTCTTAAACTTGTGCCAGAGGCACAAGTATTTTCATTTTGACACGTGTTTTGGTACGCCAAAGGGCACACCATTTTACGTGTCAACACGCATTTCAGTGCACCTCTAAAAAAGTGGTTGGCACATTTATTGCACCTTTGCCTATATATAGGCACACCCGCCTTGCCACTTTCACAACTGAAAACAAGTGATTATTTTATTCCTCTACACCTGTCAACATGCATGTCATCCTCATGTCACATTCATGGACCCCCGCTTCCTCTCTCACATTCTATATATTCTGGGTAAGTGGTCCTTATTACTCTCATGTTTTAGGTTTTTTTTGTTGTTTGATTGTAGGAGGATGAATGAATATCAGAAACTCATAAACCCCTCCTATTGTTTTTTCCCTCCTAAGCTCTTCCTCCTCTTTCCAGATCTACTAGTAAGGAGGGCTCTACCTCAAAATCACTTGGATCTCTTTGTTGTGCCCCTTCACCATCTAAAAAACCTGACAATAAGCTTAAAAGATCACAAATCTATCAGAGATAGAAGACTTTAAAACGTTTCTAAAACTACATTTTCTAACCTTTGACGCAATTGCACTACCCTTGCAACAGAAAGCACAGTCGTGCCAATGGTGCACTGAACTTGAGTGCAACACGCTTAATCCCCACACCTTGTGAAAACCAAGTAAAACACACATGAATGGTGCAGGCGCATCCCCTCTTACAGCAACACAATGTCACGTAAACCTTCCCTGCACCGCGCCAAGTTCCCCTTTTGCGCACATAAAGCCTATGTTACACACATCAACCCCACGCCTTTCAGTGCACCAAAGTTCCATGTAACATGAAAAATATATGTGCCATTGGCACGTCCTGTCCCCGTGTAACATGAAAATTATCTGCGCCTAGTATAAAACATGCATGAATGGCACAGGCACAATTCTGCTTACAACAACAAAATTGTCATCTACAGTATCCTTGCACCCTGCGCCCTTTGGCACTAATTTGTTCCTTGTAACACCCTTCTTCTGTTCACCATACTATTAACCCTACAGCTTGCAGTGTTCATGCGCCCTGAGGCCTTTAAATTGTTAACTCCTCATTCTGTAATACTCTAATGGAAAATCTAACAACTAATATGGCTCTTTGGCGTTGGGCTTCTCTTCTTCTTCTTGCAGATCAGCAATTGAACTCAAATCCACATATGTCTACATCAAGTAAAAGGCCGACCAAATAAAAGGTTAAAGCCAAGCTTACAAAGGAAGAGATGAAGTACAAGTACCAAAGGATCAAAATGCTCGAGTCTCAGGCAGAATGTGACCAGGATATAAGAGACTCAGAGCTCGGTCACATTGATATGGAAGATTTCTGGGCCAGGACCAGGAGGGTCACAGGGAGTCCTTGGATGGAAAAACTAGTAGGTAGTGGCCTGCATTTTGCTGGGGAGATCCCCATCAGTGCAGTGAACAATGAATTCATGATGGTAGTGGCCCAATACTACAACAAAGACACGAGGTATGTCCAAAATGAGAAGGGCGAAGTCGTGATTAACCTTACCGCCTGACACTTCGAAATCATGCTTGGCATCCCTCACCACCAACATTTCGTGGCCGTGAGCCAAGAAGACTGCATTAAGGCATGGGAGGATAATGAAGACCAGTGCATGCAGCTGATGAATGAAGTGTATTTAAAGAAAAAAAAGGTGGTAACCAGATGGCCACAGGTTATTCACCGTAGTGACTTATCCGAGGAACTGAGCGACACTATCACGTTCCTAAGTAGAGTATTTGGGATCTCTGACACCCATTACTTTCATAAGTGGATGCTCAAGTACCTAGAGACCATAAACAAGAATGTACCAGATCAACACTTCGAGTGGGCAGAGATCATAAGCAGCACCATCTCCGAGCAGCTCCAAATACTCACCACAACGGGGAGGTTCTACATGAACTCCTACGTAGTTTATGTTGCAGCCTCGGAAAGGGATTATCCAGCATTGAGCCGATGCGGGGTTTGGCCCCAAGTAAAGATATACGAGTACTACCCAGAGCTAAAACTGGAGAACAGCATCTCACAGTTCACCAAAATCAACGATGCCTTCTTCTATGGCATCGTCTGCCTATTAAGGCCCAACATGACTCACGGTCGAATGACCAAGAGCATTTTTGTAGAAACGGAGAAGTGGGCGGCCCTATTCACACAATTTCCCACCTTCACCTATCTCAGGGCAGCTAACTTCTTGGGTGAGCCCACAAAATTGCCAAGGTATGCCAGTCCCAAGCTGATCCTGTTGGAGCTATCTAGACAGCTTGTAACATACCACGAGAAGTGTCTGAAGAGAAAGAGGGGTGGAACTCCTTTCCCCCTTACAGTGGGCATATACACATGCGTCTCTCACCACAAAGCTTGAGAAATGGTTGTAGAGCTAGAGCTACTAAATCTAAAGCACAACTTCCCAGTCAGGCCCACTTTCAATCCAAGGAATTGCCTTCCCAAGGCAAAACTCGATCCTATTCACATTCCACAGATCGAGGACATTTATATCGACCTGTATCATGAGGTTGAGCTCAGAGGAAAGGACCATTCCCACCTGGCCCTTGCAGAGATTATTTAGTATGGCATGGCCATCATCCCAAAAGGTTATCAAACTGTTGATCAAGTATATTTGGATACGGATGGGGACAACTGGCCATTTGCTACAATCGATAGAACAAAAGCGCCCTAGACCATTGAAGAAAGGGTCAAGGAGACATTGCGGAGAACAGAGCACTGGTGCAGGATGAATGGCCTCATCTACCTCGGGGTAGATTTCACTACGTCACCATTGGGTAACGCACCTGTCAAGCCAAAGCTTCTGCCAAAGGTCAAAGGCAAGGATAAGGAAGGTTAATCGAGCACTGCTCAAGGAGCTCCTAAAATTCCTCCTTCCACTGTACAAGAACAAGTTATAACTCTGGCTTCCCCAGAGAAAGAAGTGGTGGAAGGTGTTTCGACGGGCACATCCACTCAGGGTGTCACCACTACTATAACTGCTGAGGTCCCTTATGTCCCTTCTCCCTCTCCTCCTTCTCCTCCTCGTGTGACCCAAGCGACCATTCCTTTGGTCGTATCCTCTCCCCCATCTTCTACTGTTCCCCCCTCCTCCTCATCCATCTTCTCTTCTCTTTTGGGACTGTCCCCCACCATTTATTCCCTCATCTCTCAGCTCCCTTCCTTTCCCACATCTTCCTCCCCTGTAGTGTCCCTTCCCCCTATGAGCACTTTCTCGGCCTCCCTCTCGATGCTGCCACCAAGTGTCTCTACGCACTTTCCCTCCACTACTGCAGCTACCCCCTCTTCCACTTCTGGTCCCACTCCCATAAGTCTAGTGTGGATCTCCCAGCATCTGAGCCAGCAAAAGAGGAAAGTTCCTATCACACCGATGGACTTCTCCATCATCCCAGGAAAGGGAGCTAAGAAGAAAAATCCTATAACCCACTTCTCTCAGAGTGCATCGGGAGAGAAAGTAATGGAGATTGCATATGCCAATCCTTTAAAGGATAAAAAGAATCTGTCTCCGACATATTATACAGTGACCCAAGTCACAATGGGAATGTCTTTAGAAATCCTTCAAGGAGAGGCCCTATTTTTAGTCGATGCCCTTTGCAAGAAGCTCCAGGAAGTAAAGGAAGAAAAGAGGCTATTAAAGGAGCAAAATAAACATCTTCTCCACGCCTTGCAGAAAATGGGTAGTGCACCTCCTACAACTGCCACCAAAACTCCTGAGCCCCTGAGCCAGGATAAGATAAATGAATAGGCCAAAATCGGTGAGCAAGGTATGGCAGTATCTGCCAGGAGAGACCAAATCCTCAAGGAAAGTGAGGGAGTAATCGTCAAGTTCACCGAGTTGTATCAGAACATCAATCAGGCAAACAAGGCACTCCAGGCGATTGCGGGACCCATCTCCAAAGAGTTAGACCATGCTAGGCTATAGCATGAGACCTTCCAGAAAATGCTTGACTGTTCAGTTGAAGATCTTGTCAAGTTCGGCGTCTTCAATCATCCCAGAGCGCCCAACAAAATCCTTTCTACTTTGGACTACCAGGTCGATCAGTTGGAGTTTGTCCTTGAAAAGATAGATAAAGTCAAAGAGGAAGCCTTGGAGGCTATGCACCAGATGGAGAAAATCATCCTGAGAATGTCTCCAGGCCTGCTCACTCCTTCTTTCACCTTGAAGAAGGCAGACCAAACTATTCGGATCTTTAAGGAGATCGTCTCGCAAGGGTTAGGGCCAGAAGCCACTTTCGACACCGAATGCATTAAAAACCTTATGGCCTGTCGTGACTTTATAGGGTACCTAATAGAGGTGGGAAATGAATATTCCAAGCTCCCAAAAAGGCTCGTGGATGAACATGAAACTTGCGAAGTTATCAGTGATCGCCACAAGGATCCTGCTCAAGATCAACTTCAGCCCATGATCAGCAAGTTCATGGAATATCGGGCCCAGTTTAACATCACTTCTCCCGAGCAACAGCAAAAGCAGGACACTCCCTTTCGGCCGTGAGATGACGACAAATAGTCTCCTTCCTCTCGATATTATTTTTGTAAATATCTAAAAGTATGTTGGCGTAAACGATGACCTCATCCATGTTGCACCATGGGATGTTGTCATCCACCAAGTTGCCAAAAGTCAACATTGAATTTTAGATATTTTGTAGATATTTTGTAATTAGGTGGTTGGTTTGCTTTTTCCTTCTTTCCTTCTCTTCTTCTATAAATACTTGAATACTTCTTGTATTCAAGTGTGGATACTTTTCAGATGAAAAATAGAAGTAAGAAGAAAAGACTTTGAGCTTTTTGTAACAGAAGGAAATATTAATACAATATTTAGACTTTGTGCTGAATACCTGTGTTATACATCAGAGCTTTCTTATGTTAGATCTGTATGTTTGTTCTGTTGAATCTACTTCTACTTTATTGTCATTTATTCATCAGTATTGCTTTGTTCGTCTATGTGAGTAAGTTCGGCTCTGTTTACTACCAGCCCAAAACATAGACCCTCTGACCTTTCTACTTTGGAATTCATTTCTTTTCTCCCTTCAGATCTTTCCTATCTCCCCGCCTCGCTTCTTCCCCTTTCTTCTTACAGTTGGAAGCACCTCTACCGGGATGATATCCCAACCCTTGAAGTCAGAATATTGTGAGACTTGCACAGATTCTTGCTGGTAGAATAACAATAAACGAGTTTCACTTTGCTGACTCAAAGAGGGGCTATGCCCTGCACACTGTTGGCTCGTCTATCCATAGATCTATCCACCCGACATATTTTCAGACCAACACGTTCCAAATTTGAATATGTATGCAATTATAATCAGAATTTATAAAATTGGAAAAATTAATTAAATCTGAAACAGTGACTTTTTGGGCTTTGATCAAACAGTGAAATTTTGAGTAAATTTCAAACTTAATTTCAGTTTTTAATTCATATTTTTAATCAATAATTTGGATTATTAAGACCTCTTAAGTTTTTAAAATTGAAGATCCTTTGAAACGATTAAAAGTGTTAGTTTCAAGGACCCGTTTTTGGATCACTAATTCTCATTAACAATGAAATTTCTCAATAGTTTTTTTTGTAGGATAAACATACCTAGTAGCGAAATGATATAAATTCCAAGAATTTGGGGGCATATTATGACTCAAAACCTATTTTTATCCAACTAGACACTCCTCAAATTATTTCTTGAAAATTTTATCCCTTAATTCAATGTTTTATCTCTTCTTTCAAGAGATTCTCCTAAGCCCTAACTAGGGTTTTTCAAATTCCCAGTAAGACAGAAAATTGCTTTTTACACCTTTAAACTAATTTTCAAGCCTCAAAATTTTGAAACAGACCTGTTTCAACATTATCTACATTAATTATTAATTATAATCAATGGAAAATTCCAATAGTTTCATGAATTGAAAATTCATACTCTCAAAATATAGAGTTCTTACCATTTTAAAGCTTGTGCAAGCTTTGTGAATGCTTCAAACACATTTGTCATTATTTTAAACCTTGAAAAAAATGAGAATAATCTGAAATAGTACTAGAAAATAAATCATTAATAGATATTACAAAGGTATCCGTCCATACTCTTTTAATTCATATTCAAAATCATGCTTTTAAGATTGTTTCTCATGCATTTTTAATTATTTCTTCATGAAACATGGCTTATCCTCTTATATATTTCCTTCTCCTCGTTGAATACCCATTTATCTCTCCCCTATAATGCTTCCAACTCTCCTTAATTTTAATTTACCCTCCAAGTAACTAACTTTTCATAGCTACAAACCTAACTAGATAATTAACTCACCCACAAACTCATGTTACCTACTTGAGTCAAGAACTCTACTAATTGAATTTATGAAAAAACACATTGATTAATGAATAATGACCCTTAATAAGGGTTAATTAATCTTATTAAAAAATATCTATGGACTTTTAACCCTTAACAAATGCTAACAAGACAAAAAGGTGACAAAAGGTGGCAATTTCTTCTCTAGAATTCAAAATATGAAAATTGGAAAGTAAAACTCATATAGTGCAAAATTAAATTTTTCAAGAACTCTAATGATTCCTATCTGCCTCAACCAACCTACCATGACCCTCCAAAGATGTTCATGATGATATATGATTCTAAGAAACATTATAGGTTGATGCCCCCGCATCAACTATTCATAGTTCTACAATAATCCTCTTTATCATGGAAATTAATCCTTTGGGAAATCTTTGTTAGGTTGATGTTGATTATTATCTAGATGAAAGACTATATTTATATATTTCAAGACAATAATTTTTTGGTTTTGTAAAAAACCATGTAATTGATGTTGATATATGTTTTTTTCTCTCAATAACGATCACACTAGACATTAGTATATCGTTGGGTATGCGTAGAATAGTCGTTTTCATAAGTATGGCATTATATATTGATTGGAAGGTTAGTAATAATTTGTGTCCTAAGTTATTTCATATAATTATGTGTGTTAATGGTTTGTAAGATAAATTTTACATTGTATTGTATAGTTCACTATCCAAATGCACTCTAAAACTACTACAATTTGAAGTTAATTTAAGTAGGAATATTTTAGATCTCTGACATTTCCCTGTGCTAAATATTGTTGGTGGAGGTGCAAGAAGTCGTGATCCATTATTTTCTCATCCAATATCTCCATATGTGATATTTTTTATATTAGATGACTTAATTTATGGGTTTCATTGCAAAATTATTTTTTCACTATTTTATTTCTATATTCATTTCATAACACATACCAAAATGCGATGTGGAGTTGTAAACTTTGTTTTATTTTAAGATATTTAGTGGTTATTTTTTAGTTATTTATTCAATTAAACTTTATAGACACGATCTATTTTGTGGGCAATTCAATTTTCTCATTTTCCAATAAATCACTTATTGCACCATGCTCAATTTCTTGTAGGGATTAACATCAAGGCTTATATGCTTTCATAGGATTAAGGATAAACATAAACTTAGTAAATTGTTCCTTTGGTAAATTTTACTTTTAGAGAAATCTCCATCCAATTACTTATTTTATTTTGGCATAAATTAATCCTTAGTCTAATAGAAAAATAAATTATTTGGTTTAAAGAGTGAAATCATCCATGTGGAGGTTTATTCCATACTATTTCAATAACCTCTTTGAATTAAGAGGACCATTATTCAAAGCACTTATAAAATTAGAATTACAAAAATAGTATGGAGGTTTCTTTGTAATCATACAAGCCACACACACGTCCTATAATGCAGCCGAGTGACTATTAAATGCAAGGCTAAGAAAGAACCAAGATGATTGACCTAAAACATGAATATAATCTTTTGATAAATAAGAGATCTTTCTTGATGTTAATTTTTTCTTATTTATGGTAATTGACAAACCTTCACATTATCTTCAATAGTTTACAAATGTTGATGTTCCATGAAATTTACAAATCTTTATGTTCCATTAAATTATCTAATTCCTATTCATTTCTAAAAAAAATAAAGGTATGCATATTTGAAATTCTAAAATTAGGATGATGGATATATTATTTTATGCATGACTTAGTAACCACCTGGACACTAGTACACCAAGTCTAAAAAAATTCAATCCATAATTGAGTAATGCATATGTTTATATGAGTTTCAAGGATACTATTTGAGATTGGTTGTGATTGCCAAGTTGTACCCTCATCATATTTTTTGTTAATTTTTTAATATTTACCAAAACCTATAAACTTCAGGGTATTTGAGTCTTAGCGAGAAATTTTGCATCATAGTCTCATTTTTATTTGACATGGAATCCTTTATTATCAGGAAATACTACATGAATGTAAAAATAGTTGAAAATGCAACAGGCTGCTAATTTTGATATTGATCTATAAGAAGGGTTGTTAATGAGGGAAAAAAGGTAGCATATTCATATGTAACCCATATAAGTTCATGAAACATGGAAAATAGATAAGAAACATGTTATATTGTTCAACATAGCCTCTGTACATAATGGTGATAGATTAAGAATGAGATTTTTCATGCATGGTGTTGGCATTGCATTATTATTATTATTATTATTATTATTGATGATGATACAAAGTAATGTATATTATTATTCAATCTACTTCTACCACAATGACAAATAAATACACCAAATTTTTCTCAAAGATTTATTTTTAATAGAAAATGCAACAAACACACAGAAGCATAGAAAACTATATTCTGTTTGATTTTACTTGCTATTATAATAGTAGAGAAACTATATTATGTTCTATCAATGTATTTTTTTGTATTTATACATCCACATACATTTTGGTTTCACTTTCCCCAACTAAACAACTAAACATATGTAACTAAACATAGTGTGTCCTCTCTGAAATGACACAACCACCTAAACTCAGCTGTCAAACTTGCCCATACATATTCTCACCCTCTGCCTTCTAATGTTGTAGCTCTTTTTCATAGATGCCACTCATGTCATTGTACTTGATGTTAAGGGAATTCACTATGTCTCCCCTACAACCATTGAGATATTTTGTGTAATCATTTGAAGTTTAAAGTGCAAGCATTTTTTTCAAGTTCCAACTTCTTACCCCTAAGTTCCAAATTATAAAGACAAACTCTTTATAATAAAAAATGATAATATCCAAGGAAATGTTCTTCTCAGCTATGGCACTTTCCAACCTATCATTGATTTTCCTTGAATTTTTAAGGAGGTTGGAGACATACCACTTTTCCTTGGTGAGAGAACTAGTTTTTACTATTGATAATGAGATCTTCACACCTACATACTCTGCCTATGTCACGTTGTTATCACATCTCAACCTCATGAGAATATCCTCCACTTTAGACATGCTTTCACCAATTTCCTTCTCATCAACATTCATAGGAAACCCTGAAACAATACAAGGAAACATGAATTAGGAGATGATAAAAAATTGCATAATCCATGAATGCAAATCAACCTACCATAGCCACATCATACAAAACAATAATACACAAAACCATGAATCCCTACCTCCATCATATTTTTTAAATTTTTGCCTCCCTCGTCTACCACCCTCTTCTTCCTCCTCGATCCAGGTTCCATAGTAATTTTTGATCCTTTAAAGTTTTAAGTGCATTTAATGAATAAATAAATACAAGAAATGAGAGAATTAGATAGAAAATAGATCAGTCACATGATGTACCCTTCCCCATAATGTTGCACAAAATTTAATATTCATTAAATATTTAAGTAAAAATGTGACACTACAATAGGGAACATGTGAACATGATCATTTCCATTTGTAGTATTCAATATATAATAACCTAAACATCTCAAAATGATTGATTGCATGTGAAAACCATTACATGCTAGCAACATAACATATCATACATTGCATCATGAATAACTAATAGGAATGAACATCTATGCATCATTTAATCATCAAAATGCTTAGCTTACGTCATAAATTGTAAGGAATTGAACAACATATCATTACTTACAATGTACATAAATAAAACACTTCTTAGGAATAAAATATTTAAACAAAACACATATGTGGAAACATCATGTCCAAGTAATATGTATCATTATGTATCATAAATATCATGTGTAGGTATATATTGAAACATCATATGCAAATAATTTTTATCCTTACGATATTTGGTATATATTGAAACATCATATGTAAATAATTTTTATCCTTACGTATTTTGAAACATCATGTGCAAGTAATTTTTAGCGTTACATATCATTAATATCATGTCCAAGTATATATTGAAATGTCATAGCCAAGTGATATCCATGTTCATGACATGTCAAGGAAACTCATTCTCAAGGAGAAGTTGAATTTGATTGAGCAATGAATGTGACGATTCCTCACCCTCCCATGAAGACATCTGCATTTGAAAATTTCAAGGTTAGCAAAGTTGTAGAAAAGAAAGAATATGAAATATACATAAAGAAGGAAAATTTTAGTTTGCTAAATAAAAAGTATTGCTATCCATTTTTTGCACCCCTACAAAATGGACAACTTATTAGGTCTTAATGTTGGTGGTTGACAGGTGCAACACTTTGAAATTTAATAGGGTAACTCAGGAACGGATGCTATCAGACGGTATAACTTTTTTGTGCTACCAGTTGGTAGCAAAATCAGTGGGTAGCAAAATCAGTGGGACACAGATAGGTAAATGGTGCAAAGGCATCAGTCGCATATTTAGATGCTACCGGCTGATAGAACTTAAAAGGCTACTGAATGGTAACATGTATGGATACTACCGGCCGGTAGCCAACATGGCTCCTAGTTGGTCACACAAGGGTGATGTTGAAGTGCAATCGGGTGACAACAAAGGCATCGGTAGCGCTTGTATGGATGTTTCTGATCGGAAGTATATTTTAAGCTACCATTCGGTAGTCGAAAAATCTTGTTATTGTTCAGTTGCACTATGCTACTGGCTGACACTAGAGAATACATTTCTACCATCCGTGAGTGGAAGATACATGCAACTGGTTGAGCGCAAGAAAAACTAGACATTAATGGAAGTGGTACAAGTTATTTCAACTACCATCTTAATGAGGTATGGCACCCATGACTACATGTGCAAGAAAAGTACCAAATTTGTATGGCCTCCCATACCTGTTTAATGAAACATATTGATTGGTGAGGTAATTTCGAGGCTATTCATCTATATATTGTAAAATTCACCTCATTTTGAGGGATTCACTTTGTTTTGTAAAGGAACTCTGTCCATTTCATTCCAGAGCTAATGTGAGCTAAAGGCCTCGAATTTGGGCTTATTGTAAAGGATTTTTCCTTGTACTTACATTGTAATGGATTGTGCAAGCTTTTAAGAATTAAAATTGATATTTTTTTAGCTTTTCTCGGGTTATATTGCATCTTTTGCCTTCCATTTTTCCTACATGTATACTATGCATGTTATATCTCTTTACACGACCTTTTAATTTGTTGTGTTTTATGAATCTAGGGAGAAGGATATTGTTTTAGACTATGGTGCTCTTGTCTATCCTCTGTCACCCTATTCCCTTCCTATTTCTACTCACTCAGAATGTCTCACGCCCTTTCTTGGTGCATCACCTTCACTTAGAGTAGTGTTATTTTATGCATCTTATTATCCATGTCTCCTTAGAAATCATTAAGATAGGATTAGTCTAGTTTTCCATTCTCTGCACTTTGGAGAAGTTGGCACTAGGTTAGGAGAAGAATTCAGCTTTCTCCAGAGGATTATCCTACTTGCAACATCCCACACTACAGGATAATCCCATGTTATGTAGGTTACACTAATTGTCTCACACACAAATCACAAGCAATCAAGGGTGTTGTAATTTTGCACTAACAGTTTTGGCATGCCCAATGGGACCAAAAGTCAATACTTCTATTTCATCAGGATTGGGTGTGTGTCTTGGTGAATTTATAGCCTTTGGAGGCTTTGCAGTAACACATCTGGTGACTCTAAATATAAAATCAACTGTTTTTACTAGTACTAGTGCTTTAATTTCATGAGAAGGATTCAAACTCGGTCCAGAGCAAGAGAAGAAGGTGTCTTTGAATACTTATAGTTATCACCAAGAAGAGGAAGGAGAGGAAGAAGAGTAAAAAGGTCTCCATCTCCACCAAACATAACCTTATCAACACCTCCAGTTGGTAGACCCTTCCTTCAATCGACTAGGGTTCTCAGGACAATCATAATGGCACATCTACAACCACCACCACCACTGGAAAACCCATTTGTTAATTTCACATGTGAAATTCCACTCACCTTCAATGCACATAATCCTATTTCTGGTGCCAATGTTGAAGAGCATTCCTTACTTCACTGAGGAGAATCATATGACCCCCATTGATCATATTCAAGACATTGTGAATGTTTGCATCATTCATGAGATCAACGAGATGGATGTTGTAGTTAGGCTCCTTGCTTCTTCTCTCAAAGGTAAGGCACTGCAATGGTTTAGGAGCCTAACAATAGGGTCAATTACAAACTAGGATGCATTGTGTTTAGCCCTGTGTAACCAGTTCAGAGAGAAGGTAGATAATATGTCTTTGTTGGAACAATTAACCACAATCAAGAGGGCCCCAAATGAGTAGATGATTGACTTCAACTTTAGGTTCCAACGGATGTGGGATTGGATTATGATTGTCATGAGGCTAGTAGGGGAAGGTGCATTCGTCTATTTTTTATGGCTCTAAATTCTGACATAGCTATGATGATACAATCAATGGGGGAAACAACACTACCGGGGGCATATGATATAGTTATCAGAGTGGAGAACTACTTAATTCAAGTAGGAAAGCTGGCACTAGGCCACCTATGCCTCTATATCCAGAATTGGGGACCCCCTCTACTAGTCAAGCACCTAAAATAGCCCCCATTCCAGCCCCTAGAAATTAGAGCAATAGTGAGGCCTCCACTTCTTCTAGTACTTCCAAGGAACTCCAAGAAGTCATGAAGCAACTGCAGAATTTGGGGAATGAGTTGGTGACAATCAAAAGGCAACAAGCTCAGAGCTCCAGACCTTACCAGCCCCAAGCTCAAATGAATAGGCCTCCATATCAGCCTAATAGGCCTCCTGCTTAGGAAACAAAGAAAAATCCAAACCAAGGGTAGTCTCAAACTGCCAGGCCATTTCAGCCTTATAATCCAAATTTAGTTTCAACGTCAAGGGCCATGGTTCTAGCTCATAACAACATTGCACAAGAGTATGAATGGTGTTACCCCTACAATCTACCTCATAATCAATCAATGTGCTTCAATGGTGCTTTGAATCAAGCCTTGATGGTGCAGACCATTGGGGTGGCCCAAGAGCCAAGTGAGGAAGAAAATCAACAAGTAACTCAGCAAGAGACTCCTCCAACTAAAACCACATAGTCAATTGGCAGACAAAGGACTTTTGTGGAGTTAATCAATCTCCTTTCTAGGGTGTGGCTGCCAATACATGGTCTAAGAAAAGGAACATATAGGAGGGGAAATCATCTAGTCTAGTTATTTCTCAACCCACTCTCACTCAACAAGGAGTTAATTGGCCAAATGTAGCTCCTAATGCATAAATTCAGCCCAAGGCAGCTGTTGTAATAACCCCCAATGTGCAGAATCAGCCTAGAATACCACTTGTGGCAGCTCATGGACCAACCTAGGTACTGAAAAAGATCATGCCCGTCAAGGGAAAAAAAAAAAGAAAACCCACGCCCTTTTATTATCATTGACTAGATGAAGAAGACCAATGTCAGCATTTCCATGTGGGAATCGTTGGAAATTCAAGGGCAGCAAGATTTGTTGCAAGTAGCTATGGAAAATTGGTCCCCTTTTAATTAGCCATCCAAAATTCAAGAGATGGTTCTTACTAACACTACACAACAAGGAGAATTTCATTCAGGTAAGAATGTGAAGCCTCCACCATTCTATGTCTCATTGATCATTGGAGATAAGTTAGTGCACAATTGCATGATCGACTCAGGGGCGAGAAGCTCAGTGATGCCGAAGAAAATTATAGATAAATTGGGCTTAAAATATGAACCACTATTGAGGGGAGTAGTACAATTGGATGGGACAATAGTAGGCATAGTTGGAGTGATCAAAGAACTAAGCCTTACACTCCATGCTTTCCTGAATGTCACAGTTCTACAAGATGTATCGGTGATTGATTTTCCACCACTATTTTCCTTGTGCCTTTCGAGGGATTTTACAACCAAGATTGGTGGGTACCTATCAGTTGATTGGTCCCACATGTTATTTAGGATAAGGTATGGAGCTAAGGCTATGATCAGGTCAGAGCCAATTGCCAATTTTCACATTGAGCCTTATGTGCCCAGCCCAATCAATGCAAATTGTACTATATTTGATCAAGAAGAATTCTTGGAGGCTCAAGAGAAAAACACAAAGGTTGGAAGCATTCTAGACCTAATGTTTGATGATTGGGCTCATAAGAGACATGATTTTGATCAATACAAGGAAATGGAAGGAGGTGAGCTAGGTGTTTATTGCTTACACGAGGAAAAACAACCCATCCCCAACCTCACCAAGCTAAAAAAGAAAGATGAAAATGGAGTGTGGCAGATTTTCTTCGATGGTTTGAGGAGCAAGCAAGGTGCTGGAGGAGGTGCAATGATTTTGTCACCACAAGGTATGAAGTACTACTCAACTTTCCATTTTAAGTTTTCATGTTCAAACAATACAGCTGAGTATAAGGCTTTGATCCATGGATTACATTGGGCAAGAAAGAGGGGTATAAAAAACTTGCAAGTTTTTGGGGATAGTGAGTTGATTTTCAACCAAGTTAAAGGACAACATGCTGCTAAGAATGATCTACTTAAAGCCTACAAGCATCAGGTATGGGACCTCATGGAATATTTCAATGCATTCAACATTCAGGCCATACCAAGGAAAAGGAATGAGGCTGCGGACATGCTCACAACAATTGGAGAAACATTTGATGTGGTGGACAATATCAAGAGAGATAAAGTGCAACCACATATTCATGTAATTGTAAGGCCAACTGTACCGGATAATAACACAAGCTGACAGGTATTTGAGAATGATCAACAGATCATTAATTTTTTACAGGAGGCTGAGTTCTCAGCTAAAAATCAGGAGAAGCTAGAGCAACAGTATGGGGATCAAGTGGTGCAACTGCGGACAAACAAATTTCCCAAGGGGTTGGTGACTCTAGAGTCAATTTTCAACCCAAACGACCAATTCTGAAAGGAGAAGGCCAACATTCAAGTCAAAAAGGAGGATTCTGAGCCCATTTCAGTTGGAGAAGGTAAGACACTCCAAATAGGTAAGATGAGAAGTGAATGGCAAAATTATGACTTTGTGCAGCTTTTCTAGGAATTCCTGGATGTTTTCACGTGGAGTTATAAGGATTTGAAGGGTTTTAACCCAAAATTGGCACAACACACCATTGAGTTGAATCCAGAGGCTAAGCCCATCAAGAAAAAGCAAAGGCCGATCAACCCTCATATAGAGCCTCTCATGAAGGAGTTGAATAAGCTCATTGAGGTGAGTATCATTTTCCCGATCAAGCACTCAAGTTGGGTAGAAAATCTGGTGCTCGTTAGGAAAAGGAATGGGGAAATCAGGTTGTGCATGGATTTTTGGGATTTAAATAGGGCCTCCCTCAAGGATCACTATCTGCTGCCCTCCATGGAGTACATTCTATAGGTAGTGGTTGGTTCAAAAAGATTCTCCCTCTTGGATGGATATTCAAGCTATAATCAGATTATGGTGAAAGAGGAGGATCAGTTCAAAACAACCTTCACCACAAAATGGGGCACCTATGCCTACAGGAAGATGCCATTCGGGCTATCAAACACTGGAGAAACATTTCAATGAGCAATGGATATGGCATTTAAGGGGTTGTTAAATAAAATAGTGCTTGTCTATCTTGACGACATCACTTGTATTTTCTAAAAATGTAGAAAGTCACCTCTTTCATCTCAGACAGGTCTTCCAAAGGTGCAGGAGGTTTGGAGTGTCCTTGAATCCCAAAAAGTGCATATTCATGGCACATGAGGGTAAAATTCTAGGCCATATCGTGTCAAAGGAAGGATTGAAAAATTGATCTGAGAGGGTAGAAGCCATCTGTGCTCTACCATTTCCAAGTCATAAGAAGGCTCTCCAAAGCTTCTTGGGGAGGATAAAAATTTGTTCACAGGTTTGTACCATATTTTTCTACTCTTGTGAAGCCTTTAACGATGATGTTGAAGAAGAATTTGGCTTTCAAATGGACAATGGAGGGAAAAGAGAGTTTCAAAGCTATCAAGCAGGCCATATCTCAAGCTCCAACTCTCATTAATCCAAACTTCTCCAAAGACTTCTTTCTCTATGCCTTTCGGTGGTTCAGACACCATCTCCGCAATCTTGGTGCAACAGAATAAGGAAGGACTAGGAACAACCTATTGCATTCTTCAACCAAGGCCTTGTGGACTATGAGGTAAGATATTCATTCATTGAGAAACATGTCCTTGTTGTGATTAGAAGTTTGAAGAAGTTCAGACATTTAGTGTCAAATAATAGGATTCATCTTCTAGTCACACATGCTGGTATAAAATATTTTCTTTTAAACAAGGACCTCAATGAAAAAAGGGTTGGTTGGGTAACCAAGGTCATGGAATATGACATTGATATTAGGGTGACCAAGCTGGTCAGGGGCAAGGGATTATGTGAACAATTAGCCTTGGATAACATGCTGAGTCAGGTGGTAGAGAAGAAGTTGTTTTGGTATTACAAGACAGTCAAGAACTGGCAGCAGATGACGTGCCTACACCATGTTGGACTCAAGATATAGTCCATTTCCTTCAAATAGGTCAAAGTCCTCAAGGGTTGAGCAAGGCCAAAAGGAGGTATTTCAGGCTCCATTGTATCCCCTTTACATTGGTTGATGGTATCTTGTTCAAGAAAGATGTAAATGGTGTCCTCCTAAGGTGCCTCAAGGTAGATCAGATAGAGAAGGTGCTACATGAATTTCATGACAGAGAAACAAGTGGCCATTTATCCCTTAGGGTGACAACTCTTAGAATTATGAAGGTAGGATATTATTGGCCTAACCTTTTTCATGATTGTTATGCATGGATTAGGAAGTGTAAAAAGTGTGCCTTCTTCACAGGAAAAGAGAGGTTAACAACCCTTCCACTCCACCCCATTT
Source organism: Taxus chinensis (assembly GCA_019776745.2). Classification (NCBI taxonomy): domain Eukaryota; kingdom Viridiplantae; phylum Streptophyta; class Pinopsida; order Cupressales; family Taxaceae; genus Taxus; species Taxus chinensis. The sequence continues at coordinate 121,542,359 of CM034153.1, read as the reverse complement.
CTGTAAATGAACCATTCATGCAATGGGGGTTGGATTTCATTGGGGTGATTAATCCAAATTCTAGCTTGGGCCATAAGTGGATCCTCACAGCCACAAATTATTTCACCAAGTGGACGGAGGCAGTTGCACTCAAGGAAGAAAATGAGACCAACATACTAGATTTTTATGAAGGGATAGTGACAAGTTTGGAGTACCGTCCACCATTATATCAAATAATGTTTTGGCATTCCTAGGTGTCAAGATCACAAAGTAGGAAATAAAAAATGGGATATACTTCAACACCTCATCAAATTACTACCCATTAGGGTAATGGGCAGGCCAAGTCCACCAACAAAAAATATTTTGAAGATTATAAGGAGAACCCTAGATGAGAACCAAAGAACTTGGCACACCAAGTTGAAGTCAGCCCTGTGGGCTGATAGAATTACTCCCAAGAGGTCAACAGGCAACTCTCCTTACAGGTTGGTCTATGATAGGGAAGCAAGGCTGCCTATATCCCTCACGTTACCAACATTGGAGCTCATGAAGTAGTTAGAGCTATTTGAGTTTGAACCCATGGAAGCTAGATATGTAGAGCTCAAGGATTTTGAAGAGCTAAGGGACCAAGCCATGTAAATCATGGAGAAGGATCAAGCTTTGATCAAGAGGTGCTTTGATAAGAAGGAAAAGGCTAGAAACTTCCAAGAGGGAGACTTGGTCCTAAAATGGGATGCAGATAGGGAAAAACTAGGAAGGCACTCTAAGTTTGATGCAATATGGAGTGGCCCTTATATGATTTCAGGTTGCAAATAAAACAATGCTTTCTAGCTATCAAGGTTGGATGGAGAAGAACTACAGATTCCAGTCAATGGAATCTATCTCAAACATTGTTATTGAGTGAAATATCCTTCTTGTACATATTAGTTTAGGATTTCTATTCCTCCAAGTGCTTGTAGCACATTGCTTTGTTTTAGTTTAGGTTTGCTTTGTAATAAGTGTTGGTGCACTCTCTGCATATTCCACTTGGGATGTGTATGAATTTTTGTTTGTATATAGTTGTGCCTTTGTTGCTCTTGTACTTTCCAAGTTTTAGGCAAGGTCTTGTGATGAGAGAAATTAGTCTCTAGCCTAGGGTTTTGAGAAATGACAGGCCCCAACAGTGTTTCAAAAGTTTGAGGGGTGAATTTTTAGGTGTCAGATCAGTTTCAGACTTCAGAATGACTCCATGCCCAATGGACACAACAAGGTCACTGGTCTTTCAGATCTAGGGCAGATCACCCCACAAGTTGCCAATTATTATCCATTTTTTACACCCCTGAAAAATGGACAACTTATCAGGTCTGAATGATGGGTGCAACACTTTGAAATTTAATAGGGTAACTCATGGTGAGGGCTAGTGAGCCAAAAATGGTAAAGATAAAATCATGGGTAGCAGGAATTAGATGCTACCGGCTGGTAGCATTTTACATGCTACCGGCCGGTAGCAAAATCATGGTCATAGTAGGTAAACGATGCAGGCTGTCGGTAGCACTCAAAATGCTACCGGCCGGTAGCATGTACAACAAGATGGTAGCATGACACAGCCGGATGGTAGTGAATGGCAAATTTTAGAAAAATGGTACAAGGGTAGCATTTTTAGACTATTGACCAGGTTGTACAAGGGTGATGTTGAAGAGCAGTCGAGTGACAACAAAGGTGGTAGTACTTTTATGGATGCTACCAACCGACAATAGATTTTAAGCTACTGACAATGGGAGCAGTGGGGAAAGCATGTTACCATCCAGGTCACATTTATGCTACCGGAAACACCAGAGATGATTATGCTACCGTTTGGAGCAGAAAATACATGCAACCGACTGAGTGCAGGAATGAACTAGACATTAATGGAAGTGGTACAAGGTTGTTCAACTACCAACTTAATGAGGTATGACACCCATGACTTTCATGTAAGCAAAGTACCAAATTCATATGGCCTCCCATACCTATTTAATGAAATATGTTGTTGGTGAGGAAATTTCAAGGCTCTTCTTCTATATATTGTAAAATTTGCCTCATTTTGAGGGGATTCATTTGTTTTGCAAAGGAACTCTATCAAAATTGTTCTAGAGCTATTGTGAGCTAAAGGCCTCAAATTTGGGCTTATTGTAAAGGATTTTTCCTTGTGCCTATATTGTAATGGATTGTGCATGTTTATGAGCAATAAAATTGGTGTTTTGTGGCTTTTCTTTCCCTAATTCGGGTTATATTGCATATTTTCCTTTCATTATGTTACAGGTATATTGTGCATGTTATATCTCTTTGCAGGACCTTTAATTTGTTGTGCTTTATGAATCTAGGGAACTGAATATTGTTTTAGACTGTGGCACTCCTATCCACCCTCTCTCACCTTGTTTACTCCCTATTTTTCACTCACTCAGAATGTCTCACACCCTTTCTTGGTGCATCACCTTCACTTAGAGTAGATTTACTTTTATGTATTCTTTTATCCATGTCTCCTTGGAAAGCATTAGGGTAGGATTAGTTTAGTTTTCCATTCTCTGCACTTTGGAGAAGTTGGCACTAGGTTAGGAGAAGAAGTCGGCTTTCTCCAGAGGATTATCCTACTTGTAACATCCCACACTATAGGATAATCCCATGTTATGCAGGTTACGTGGTTTAAGTTCATGAGAAGGATTAAAACTCGATCCAAAGAAAGAGAAGAATGTGTCTTTGAATACTTGCAGTTATAAAAGGGAAGCCACTTCATTTGGTCATACATTGCCCTCCAAATGGTCAAAACACAAAAATTATTTAGGGCTTGCACAGGTTGGGAAAGGAATCCCTACTCATTAGAGATAATGCATCCTTTCACATCCATATAACCATCAATGTACTACCAAACATTGCCAAAAAAAAAAAACCATAGGATTGTGTGGAGTCATCTAATAAGAATAGGTGTAAGACATATCTATGGATGAATCTACATCATCATTTTGAGAATCATCACTTGACACTACAATAACCTCTAGATCTTGCGATTCATGCACACCATTCCCCTACATAGGACTAAAAACTAATATTATAATCACATAAGTGTTAAAAATAACTATATTAGCAATATGCATGGACATATTTATTGAGATTTCTTACCCGAAGCATCTCATCCCTGCCAATATTTTATATTTCTCCCCTTAATAAACCCTTTCCCCTTTCTATGAAATGTGTTTCTTTAATGTAAGGTTGTCATCCTTGCTACAATGGGTGTGAGGTTCGTGCATGTCATTTTCTTATGATTATTGTTGCAAAAATAGTAAAGTTGTTACTCATAAACAAAAATGACCTTATATTTTTAAGCATGTGAACAATTCAACACTACATCTCACCTAATGTTCGTAGTTTCATCTACTATTCCCTTTCTCCACCATCCTTATTTCTTGCTCCATTTTTGAAAATATTCTCTCCTCTTTATTTATACTTTCCTTCTCCAGTAAATGTTTTGAGAAGAATCATATGTACTCATTTGCTCATTCATATCCTGTAAGAATATCTCACTCATAGTAGAAACCTTCAAGACATTTTATTTGGCCATCAATGTTCCTATGCCACTTACTAAGGCTCTGATTTTTTAAAATCCAATCTATTACACTGCATTTTGTTTATTTTTGTGTGTAGGACCTTCCCCTTAGATTTATTTTTCCACTACCTATACGATTTAGAGGCCACCCAAGATTATGATGCCTACCTAAATCTTATACCGATGAGATTTTAGTTTATCTAGTGACCAAAATGGACAACCACTGTCATTACAAAATGTGTTGCATGTGTTAGAAATATTCAACGGTATTATGAACATTAGATTATGATACGCTAAATAATGTAAATGTGATGTTGTTATTTACAACTCACATCGATAATTTCACATGAGTGAGACTAGGTATTAGGGAGTATTTTGTGGGATCTGTGATATGTGTTGACTCCATTTATATAGGAGACCAACACTTTATATATTGTAAACTCAAGTTTAATGAATATAGTATTACTTATTCATTTCATATGGCATAAGAGCAGGTTGAGAGGTGCCTGATATAAATATTCGTGCATGTAGAAAGAAAATTCATTTATGGATTTTTCTGCTACATGAGGAAAATCTTCCATTTACTTTATGATTTGGTGTCTCGTAAATCATTTCTGAATAATTGTGCATGCCATAGCTAATTGGGTCTAGATATCTCCATGTAAAATAGTTTGCACTCCACAATAGTCTACAATGCATCCACAATAGTGTGCACTCTACACATTGATTTCTACATGTGGCATCCTATCATTAGGACTCATACCCACTCAGATTGAAGTAAAGAAAAGATCATTAGATCTTTGAATGTCCACGTTGAATCATTCTTCATGAATACAATTCAGAACTTCAAAATTTTCCAAGTTCTAAACATTTATCATATGTTCGATATAGTTAGCATATTAATGTGCGTGTCATTTAGTATGTGATGGTAAGTTTTTTTTTAGCATATTACTCCTAGTTATCTTCTACAATAATTTTGCAATGCAATCTCACTTTGTGCGTGGAATTTTTTTCTTAATAACTTGTGAGTCATTCTAGGTTGTATTATTTTAGTTTTATTTTATTATTTTAATATTACCTTATTTAATGTTTTAGGTTCCTATTGTTTTAGTGTAAAAGTTGTATTTTGTCAATAGTATATTCTTGTATGTGTTATGATTTTTAAAATAAAACAATGTATATTAATTTTTAGTTATTGTTTTGTATTGTCTAGTATTTTTGTAATGTTGTTCTACGTAAAGTGTGTCATGTAGTCTCTGTTGTCAAAATTTTAACAAAATAATTTCACTATAAGTGGACACATTTTGTACACTCCTAATTTTTCACGCTTTATCTTTTTATACTTGTTACTAATAATTTCTCTTCCAAGTTATAGGTCATTAACCCGTGGGGGGGGGGGGGATAAAAACATCATGACCAATTCATTTTAACTGAGATGTTTAGAATTTTTTCTGTGAGACTTTGATAGTGACGAGGACAATGGTGATCACATGAGACCGAGTGAGGTGTGCAGATGCAGTTCGAGGGTACCAGCGGCACACAGACGACAGCCCCTTTGTGAGTATCAAACCCTTGGACATTAATTTCAGTCATTAATGCTCTAAATTCCACTTTTAGCTCTAAGAAGCTGCATTGGCACTCATGCGTGCACGCGCAGTTGGGTTGGGGGTGCAGGCATTCCTTTGGGGGCACATGTGCTACAAACACACGCATGCACGCGCAGGCATGAAGTGCACACACCCACGTGCGCGCACACACACAACCATATGCGCGCATGCATACACACACAAAAAGAGGCACACATGTTAAAAACATGGTGCATGTACAAAAGGGGGCACACACACACCCAAGGGTATACGCGCACAAGCGCAGGAACCAATTGTGTGGTGCATATGACATAAAGGGTGCGTAAGCACTCGAAAGAGGGCACACGTGCTAGAAGATAGATGCACACATGAGCACAAACCCAAAAGGGGGCGCAGGTGTCCAAAAGGGTGCGCAGGCATCTCAAACCAGGTAGAAAAGGTAAGAAAATGTTTAAAAGATGATACTTAGAAGAATTTTTAGGATTTTTGGGTTAACCCTAAAATGTTAGATAGTGTTATAGAAGAGATTTTAGTAACTAATGGGTGATTTGATATTTTGCAGAGATGATTGCCAGTTTTACAGACATGGGAGTGCCACACTTGGATAGCAGAGCTAGAGGGGAGTATACACTAACGCGACCAGCGAGCCATGGCGATACTTCTCGAGGTGGTGGGGCTAGACCCCATGTCTCAGATGGCTTCCATTACACTAGATCATGGTTTACTAACTACGCTAGTCGAGCGATGACATAGTGAGAGTCAGTGTTTCAGATTACCCATAGGGGAGATGGCCGTGACTCTCGAGGAGGTATGGCAGATCCTTCACGTGCCGATCATAGGAACCTTGATTGAGTACAACGTAGATGCAGGACTGATTAGAGCAGCCTGCAGTGACCTTTTTGATATAGATGATATTCCACACGATGGGATGACTATAGCTCTGCATGAGTGCATCTCTGACCCCACATTTCATCGGGGGCCTCTCTATATTATGTCTCTTATCAGTGGGTTTTTACTCACTGATAAGATAGGGACGTCATTCCCGAGAGGACTATTACCTTTGGTTCACGGTATCTTCAGCGGCGAGAGATATTGCTAGGGATAGTGTATTTTGGCCCACTTGTATTGGGACTTACATTTGATTACATACCATAGTCATAAGACCGTGGGTCTAGCTTCTTTAATTCAGATCTGGTCATGGGACCATATTGCCATCAGAAGCCCCGTGGGCACTTTATGTGTCTGAGACCCAGAGGATCCATCATACATGGCATGGGTAGCAACATGTCGTGATATATGTGCCCACCTTAGCAGCCTATTTAGATATAGGAGAGAGTTTGACGAGTTGTCAGTGATAGATGTTATCTAGTGGAGATATAGACATTTCTAGTGGCTAGAGGATGCCACAAAGCTCAGTGTGTGCTCAGTAGAGCACTATATCATTGGCAGTCATAACTACATTATTAAGCTGTATCGAGTTGACAAGTGCCAGTGACAGCTTGGAAGAGTACAGGGGGTCCCATAGCTAGACATTTGGTATTCACATAGAGATTCAGAGAGGAAGACTATAGGGCCTCACATACCAGTGGTCTGAGGTTGAGTGATTTTTACACAAGTGGTCCCTCAGGTATGGGACCTAGCATGAAAGGTGCGGGATTTGGGGACCACAATAGAGTACACAGCTTGGTATGCCACTGTATTACCCTGATGTCTCACCATTCCAGAGGAGGCCTAGGCAGCAGGTGCTCATCCACCTATAGAGACATGGCATGGTTCAGAGCATAGAGTGAGAGATGTGGGGCTAGATCTAGAGGAACCTTTTGATAATATTCCTCATGATGGGTAGGGTGCCGTACAAGTACAGAGACTAAGGTCGTAGGGCCCAATACAGGCACTAGTTCAGCCATCTTGAGTGAGGGTCCTAGAGTAGGGCCAGTCCTCCAGAGCACCTCAGGGACCATCCCTTGAGGCACAGACAGCCTCCCAGCCAGTGGCACAAATAGCCACAATACATTAGTAGTTACAACAGGCTCTAGCTGAGAGAGATATAATGAGAGCAGAGAGGGTTGAGGCCCGAGGTTGGCGTGTGACCACCACACCAGAGCGTGATGAGGCCCAGGCCCATATTGTTACATTACTTTCAGAGTGAGACTAGGATCAGGCCCAAGCTGGCCCAGGAGATGACAAAGTAGCTTGGTAGAGTCAGATTTGAGAGACAGTGGCACAGAGGGATCAGATATTGAGCCTTCTTCATCAGTCACAGACTCATGTGTGGATGGTCGTTGCTTAGAGGGATCACATATATGCACGGTCACAAGGCCTTCTTGCACAGAGAGATCAGGCACGAGCTGAGTTGTAGACCGTGACTACCAAGAGAGATCAAGAGGTTACCTCCACGAGATAGGCTGAGGCCAATTTAGGCCGAGTGACGGGTGAGCATGATGTTTCCCTTCAGAAATCCCTCACCTCTGGAGATGCTAACTTGATACATGATGCCACGAGACTTGGTGGTGAGGCTCTATTTTATAGGACTACCTATTATAGGGTAGTCCCCCTAGAGTAATGAGTGGTACTACCTCAACAGTCAGGGTCAAGTGTGACAGGCTCTCAGTCACAGAGATTAGGCTAGTATACGAGATCAGTGAGAAAACCCATACTAGAGCAGCCAACTGGACTAGGACCATCTCAGCCTCCATTGTTCCGTCGACTAGGTGACAGACCTAGGAGCCTTAACAAGGGCGAGAGCTGTGATTGAGCCTTATATTTTTGTTGTACAGTTTATTCATATACATGCCTCTTATGAAGGTCGATGTTGATATATAGACTTGTATACTTGTATTTTGATGATTCCTCATGATGAAGGATTGATTCTTTCTGATACATGCCCCTTTTTTATGGCACTTTGTATCTATGATGTATCATTTTAAGTACCAATCTGGATAGTTTATACTTATATAGATATGTGGACATTTGTGTATGCCTCAGCTGAAGGCATTTTTGATATAGAGTACCGATGTATATCCATTTTTGTTGATATGACACACATGTATATAGAGGATTAATTTTTGGGCTCAGATATACATGTTTATGAGATGATGCACTGTATTATTTTGTTTCCTGATGCATGTGACACAAGTGGGCATAATTCTATGATGTAAAAAACCCTTTATCAAAAATTACTATATGTTGAATCCTATTGCATGTTGCGAGTTTTGATTTAGCACTTATGGATGTGTTATGATGTTGTCATATTTTGTACTTGCATGTATGTTATCTTAATGTTTGATGTATACATGTGCTACAGATGTTAGATGATAGATCTTGAGATGATATCAAATGCATTTCTCATGTGTTACTGTAGATGTATATGGATGGGATGATATGATGATAAGGGTGTGGGGGGGATATCTTTGATGATTGTGATCCCTCTTACCCCCATTTGATGATACGATATGTGATATTAGCTTAGCATTCATGTATGATGTATACTTAGATTTTTCCTGATATATGATGTATAGATGATGCTAGATGTGATGATAATGATGGCAATGTGATGTTATGATAACAAAACAATGCACATGTAATAAACACAATCAAATGTTAATAAAGAACACAAGGAGATAACATAATACACCATGATTCCCTATGAGTCACTAGAATGTAATAAACACCACCAAATGCTAAGAAAGAACACAATGAATTAACCCAATACACCATGATCCACATGCACAAGCAAGAATAAATCTAATCTAAGCAGGAAGAGATGAATCCTAACAAAGTATACCCAAGCAACAAACAACCCAAAAAGTAGAAACACAAAATAGCTATACAAGCAACAAACAAAGCAATAAATAAGACAATGCAAGTAAATGTAAGTAAATGATTATTTAGGATTTGTTTTCATGTAACAATTTTCTATTGTTTAGGTTTTTGTGAAACAATTTTCTATTGTTTTTGCTGTTTTCGAATATTTTGAATGTTTTTACAGTTTTTGAGAAACAATTTTCTATTGTTTTTGGTTGTTTTCTAACGGTTTTCCAGAGTTATGCACAGGTAACTAAGAAAGCGTGAATGCCCTCATTGTTAGATGGGGAATATACAAGGGTAGAAGCCACATGCTTATGAACAAGGTGAAGTCGTTGAATTGCCCCCAACGTAAGATGAGAAATAGAGAAATACCATACCCCTCACAGATGAATAAAAGAAGGCAAAGTCGGATCAAGGATTGACAGTATGGGGCTCACAAGGAATCTTGAAGGTAGAACTAGGGCTAGGTCAAAGAAAACTACCCTCCAAATGTAAGATGCTTGTGGATGACGAATCCTCCCAAGGTGCCAGAAACTGGTTTTCACCTAAGGACTTGTCCAAAGTGCCACAATTGTGTGGTTTTTACTTGTGGATGACCTGTTTTCTATTTTTCTTTTTGATCATTTTACCATGTTTTTTTTGACATTCCTGTGCCATGGTTAAGCATAGAGCCTCTTAAGATGCATGGTGTTCATGGGTTCTTGGAGCTCATCACCATTGGGGTGAGCAAGTTTGTATGCCTATGTCTCATACTTGGCGACTATAACATAGGGTCCCAACCAATGTGGTTCAAACTTTCCTTTCTATTCTCATTCTGCTCTGGTGTTAAACTGGTTCTCCTTCATGACTAAATCACCAACCTCAAACTAACGAGGGATGATTCTATTGTTGTAGTTTCTGGAGACTCTATTTTGATACACTTTTAGGTGATTAAGATCATGAATGCACCTCTCATCTAGGAGCTCCAATTCAGCCAATCTTGCTACTTGGTAGTTCTCATCTTTATCCAAATAGTCCCTCAGTGAAATTCTCAGGGAAGGAAGTTCAATTTCTAAGGGGATGATAGATTCTATCCCAAACACCAGAGAATATGGAATTGCACCCGTAGGAGTATGAATAGAGGTTATGTAAGCCCAGAGGGCTGAATGGATTTGTAAGTGACAATTACGACTTGTTTTGCTAACCATCTTCTCCATTATCCTCACCAAAGTCTTATTTGTGGCTTCAACCTCTCCATTACCTCGAGGGTAATATGGTGTGTACCATTTTAACTTGATTTGGAACCGCTGACAAAGACCTTTCACAGTTTTGTTCTTAAATGACTTCCCACTATCTGTAACGATAGCTGTGGGAATGCCATATCGACAAATGATGTGATTCATGATAAATTTATAAATCTGAGCTCCTGTTACATAGGTTAAAGGGACAACCTCCACCCATTTTGTAAAGTATTATGTAGCTATGATGATATGTGTATGACCATCAGATGAGGTAAGAGTAAGTTTTCCTATCAAGTCAAGTCCCCACTTAGAGAATGGCCAAGGGGTAGTGATAGGTTGCAATGCTTGCAATGGAGCATGAATGAAGTTTCCATACTTTTGGCAAAGTACACATTTCTTGACATAATTTCAACAATCAGTTTCCATGGTAGGCCAATAGTAGCCTACTCTTAGAAATTTCTTAGCTAAGACCATTTCATTTGTATGTGCTCCACACACCCCTTCGTATACTTCTTTGATTGCTTGGATTGACTCCGTCACATCCAGACAACATAATCGATTCCCATTGTAGCCACAATGATAAATTGTAACTCCTAAAAGGGTATAACGGATATTTGACAAATCAGAATTTGTTTTTTAGAATGAGAGATAGCAAGAGGGAACATGTTGTCCTTAAGATAGGTAAATGTGGGTTTGTACCACAGGGAATTAGGACCAACAACATCACAAGCCAGGAAAGATTCTGGCATGTCATACGCGGGCTGACATAGATTTTTTACAAATAACGACATGCCATTATTCCCTAGTGGAATACGAAGCATAGAACCCACTGTCACCATGGCATTTGTTGATCTGTTTTGTGCTCTAGGGATTTGCTCAAGTGTAATGTGCACAAAGTATTCCTTTAGAGTTTCCACTAGCTTTTTGTAAGGTATGAGCTTGTCATCCTTGACCTTATATTCATCATTAACTTGTTTGATAATTAACTGTGAATTACCCACAACCTTGACATGATGAATATTTACTTGATAGCTAGCTTCATTCCTAAAATAAGTGCCTCATACTCCACAATATTGTTCATGCAAGGGAAGCCCAGGAGAAAATCCGGCTATATAGGATTACTAGAAGGAGTAATAAGGACTACTCTTGCACCTGAACCATGAAACGTAAAGGATCCATCAAAATGTATCTTCCATATGACATATTCTTCAATGTAGAGAAAAAGAGGGCATCTGAAAAATCCATATTCAAAGGTTCTGTGCCTCGCAAAGGTACTTCCGCTAGCTGGTCAGCAAGTATTTTGTCCCTTTATCCAATTTCTGATGTACAAATTCTATGTCGAACTCACTAAGTAGAATGAATCCAATTATCCATTCTACCTGTGAGGGTGGTTTTTAGATAGTAAATACTTGAGTGGGTCAAACCTTGGATATTATCTTGGTTTTAGTGTTCAGTAGGTAATGACAAAGTTTATGAAAAGTAAAAAACAATAGCCAAGAAAGCTTTTTCTATTTGAGGATAATTGAGCTCATAGGTGATGAGGGTGGTGACTTAGATAATATACCACTTTTTCCTTATGACCCAAGGTTGTATTGCGCGAGAAGCATTCCAATAGCAAATTGCCATAGCAAAAATTATAGAGCAAGAGTGGGTTTCTCCTGGAGTTAGTGGCATGAGAATAGGCATTTTTAGCTAAGTAATGTTTAAACAAAGAAAAAGGCTTGTTGTTGCTCAGGTCCCTAGATGAAAGTTACATCCTTTTTAAGCAAGTGGGTGAATGAGTAAAAATTATCTGCAAGCTAGGGGATGAAGTGGTGAATGGTTTGAATTTTCCCCTGAAAGCTGTGTAGTTGCTTGATATTCTTGGGTGGATGCATTTCAATAATAATAAACACTTTATCAGGGTCTACCTCAATACCTCATCTTAATACAATGAAGCCTAATATTTTTCCTGATAGCACACTGAAGGTACACTTCTTTGGATTCAGCCTAACTTTGTATTCTCATAGGTGTTCGCATATATGCCGCAAAATGACAGGGTGATCCTCTCTTGTTCTAGACTTTCCCAGGATGTTATTCACGTATTCGTCCATGATATCATGAATCATATCATGAAAAATTACTATCATGGCCCACTGATAAGTAGCTAATCTAGCATATATACTACCCTCTACTCCATGAAAGCTTAATAAAAATGAACCTAGTTAGATTCTAAGCAATCAAATTAGATGTGTTGTTTACTTCAATGGAGGTGAAGAGGTCTCTCTAAAATGGCTACAAGACCAAGTTGGATACCCTCCTACTAACCTACTATGAATTTATGGATGCAAGATGGGAGAGATTCACTAATGGAGGATAGCCAATATCATATGCCTATTAGCTTGGCTAATGCAAATGAGGTCTAATGCCAATATATCCAAATGTGAGAGAGAAGGACTTATGAGTGAAGTTGTGTGTAAAGTTGTGTAGGCTTAGCCTTGTATTTATAGTTTTCCAAATGGAAGAGTTTTAACTTTGGGTGCGTGTGGGACTAAATCTCAAAAAGCACTTTTAGATTAGATTAGGATAAACATGCTTTAGGCTTAGTTAAGCTAGGATTAGGCTATTTAAACTTGATTAGCAAGTGATAGAGACTCATTAAGAGTCTGGAGGGGTCTGGATAACCAATTTCGAGTGTTAGATAGCCTATAAAGCCAATAGAAGTGGTCTAGAGAGAACTAGGGAGGTTTTGAGTGGTCAAAAGGAGGAATGTTTAGCTAATAAGAGAGATATTAGCCAAATAAGCTGAATATGGGAAGAATACGACAGAGAAGGTGTTGTAAATGGGAAATTTGAGAGTGGAGTGAACTATGGGGAAATTAATGAAGTGTTGTTAATTGAATGGATTGGATGAAATGCTAAGTCTAAGCATATTTTAGGTGTCTACATTTTCCCCTCTTTGGGGTGGCGTAAGTGACGTCACTTCAAAGAGAGTAGAAAAGCATAAACAAGTAGAAAATCTTGAAGGGATAGAAGAAAAATGAGAATAATGAAGGATGCCTCCTCGATTGGTGATGGGGTGATATAAGAACTTGATCAACAATCAAAAAGGTGACAGAAAGATAATAGAAATAATGATAATGTGAAGAAGAAGAAAAAAAGGGGGATATAGAAGAAAAGGAGTATGAGAAAAGGGGAATGAGCTAACATCCATCCAGTGCCTTTTAAACAACTTTATTTTTCATCATATTGCTAGAGATCTTCATCATTGGTCTGTATTAAAAATAATGAACAAAAGTGTAGTATGACATGAAACACCAACTCCATGTAACATACAAAATACAATATACGAACAAATGTCCATTGCTAAAAACACCAACTCCATGCAACATACAAAATGCAATGCAATATGATAAAGTAAAAGGTGCTTAAATCCATGCAACATACAAAATACAATGCATTACGAGAAAGTAAACAAGCTAACCTAACAGAGAAACATAATGTAATGTTTTTTGTTATCAAGCTTCAATTCCAACCTATTTGAAATTAATGACAAGGGTTAATGATGGTGCCCCAAGAAAGGATACATGCAAAGGGAAAACAAAGGACACTTCAGTTTGATGAAAAAGCAATGTGCACTACAAAACAGTACTAGGCAACTCGTTGTGCCCTAGAGTAAAGACGAAGTAAGTAGCCTAACTTTTATTGATGGAGGTAGATCAAGATGATCCATGAGTCACACACATGAACAGGTGAGAACCAAAGATCGATGTTTTTGTAGAATGATTTATATTGTTTTTGACATTTTCTGAAACATATTTGAATATTTTTTATTTTTCTAACATATTTGAATGTTTTGATTTTTCTAACATATTTGAATGTTTTTGTTATTTTTCTAACATATTTGAATGTTTTTTTATTTTTTAAATTTTTCTGAAACTATGTACATGAAGACAAGGAAGCATGGATGCCCCTAGAGAAAGATGGGATGTACAAGGGCATAAGGCCACGTGTGTATGAGAAAGGTGAAGATGCAAAAATGCCCCAACGATTAGGTGGGAGTATCAAAAGGAAAACTCTTCACAGGTAGAAGTGAGGACCCAAGGCCATTATGGATAGGTTTAACATGATGATGAACATAAACCAATGAAATGCTGGGAAGAAACAAGGATGCCCCCAACATAAGTTGGCCTAAAAGTACATGATAAAAAGGAAGGAGAAGATTATTTTTGTGAAAGGGGACAAAGGTGTCTGAAAACATGGAAAAAAAGTAATCTTATACACATGGATGTTATGAAAGAAGTAGAAGAATGATGTGAATGATATGAATGTAGCTTAGAAGCCTCATGATGAAGAAGTGATTAGCCAAAGGCATAAATCGTGAGATAAGATATGGACTAGAGTAAGAGTCTACAACAAGGTCCAAAAAAATACACTTGGTAACATACTAATCTTGTTTACTCATAGAGATCCGGTGTGTGCACGTGGAATTTATTACCTCTTGAAGGGAAGATTTAAAAGAAAACAAGTGAAGAAACCCTAGCCAATATGTAGGAATGATTGCTTTTGAAAGGTGATTTTGTGAATGGGGGATGAAAGGATAGCCATACATTGCTCCGATGCCAGCCAGGTGTCCATAGCCCCAATGGAGATGTATTTGATTGTAATCACAACATTTCTCTACTACCAGTCATGCATCTATATCCCCGATAGAGATTATTGGAAATACCCCAAGAGAGAGTAATATATCAATTTGCTTTTTCTTTATAACTTTTAGCTTTTGATTTTTGATTGATTTTGATTCTTTTTCTTTCTGAAAATCTATTTCAGCTCTTTTTTTGACAAGGGGTTAAAAACCACAGATGGATTGATGGAAGGAGGTGGAAGTGATTGTGATGACAACATTGGTTAGTGTTAACAAATGTGTCAAAAAGTTCCTCGCAACAAGTTTATTACATGGTGAATGTGATAGGATCTTTAAGAGGTCAGTTGTTCTTTAATTTACCAAGGTAATAAAAGACCAAGGTCAAATGGATACCATAGAGATAAATGTCAGAAAATGCGTGCAAATAAGCTAACCAAAAATATCATCGAAGGGATGAAAATGGTAGGGAGACTTTTAGAAGAATAACAAGGGAAGAAAGAAACATCCATGTGTACACAATACCTGATTGCAATTTTTGATCTTTGTACCTTTGATTTTTGTTGTGTCTTCTCAATATTTTTTGTATTTTTTCTTTTATAGATTTTTGACGGTTTTAAGAGGTTGGGACTAACAAAGTCACTTTGTGTGGTAAGATCCAACAACAATTTTTGTGACTTCCTTGATAAGGGAGACTAGGTGCATTTGTTTATCAAGAGTGATATTATCCCCGATCTCGATGATTGAGGTGAGTTCACACTCAATAAATGACTGTGATTTTTTCTAAAACATGGATTTTTTATGTGGGAGCTTGAGTTCCCTATCTAGAGGTTTATGCACTTTGCGCCATACTTGATGGTTACGTTGATGTGCATTCTTGAATCATAATTTATTTATAACTTTGAGATTGTTCAAGTTGTTGAGGTATTTTGAGCTCTTTGCAGTTTTAATACGAGCTTGATTAAGAAATTGTTTGGGTTTCTTATAAAGCTAACATGTGAATTTTCTAATCTCGAGAAGTATAAGAAGTGAACATGGACGTTTATAACTGATGTGAGAAATGACCATGGGCTTACCACCATATTTGGTAGAAGAATAATGTGATGGATGAAATGGATACGGTCCAAGGATTGAAGAAGATGGGCTACCGGGAGGTGAGCCATAGATAGAAGATGAAGGGGTATTAGGATGTGGCACAAGAATAGAAGAAGAAGGGCTACTAAGACGTGACCTATAGATAGAAGATGACAGGATACTAGGATTTGGCCCAAGAATAGAATAAGAAGGGCTACTAGGACGTGACCCATAGATAGAAGATGAAGGGCTACTAGGATGTGGTCCAAGAATAGAATATGATGGACTACCTGGGGGTGATCCATACTAGAAGAAAAGGGGCTAGTTGGACATGCCCCAAGAATAGAAGATAGTGGAATACTCCAAAATGTCCTAAAACTAGAAGAGGGAGGGCTACTAGAAGGTGACCCACACCTAGATGAAGATGAAGGGCTACTTGGCGTTGACCCCATAAGAGATTGTGATTTAGGAATTTTGATAGACAAAGAGTTATTGGGTGATAAGAAGATAGGCCATGGATCAATGAAAGACCAAGGAGCTTCATCACATAATGAAGAATGTGAAGATGGAAGAATAAGAGGAGGGTCAAGTTGCTTGATCTGAGGCTCTTCTGTCATTTCTTGATAAAAGGAATCAACCTTTTCCTCACAATATGCAGACGCATCAAAGTCCAAAGAGAATCCTTTCTCATAATCTGCTAAAGGAATATCTTCATATGCCCCTATAAATGCCCTGATTGTTTCTTCATTCTGAAAGAGATCAATCAGTATGAGTTGTTGATCGACCACCAGGGGTTGATTGGAAGAAAGAGGTTCACTTGGTGTGGAAGAATTAAAAGATGTTTGATGATGATTAATAGAAGAAGATTATGTGGGGGACGAAGAAGATGTGTAGCTAGATGTCTCAGGAGTTGAAGAAGGTGGTGTGGACCTACCTATACAATGGTATGTCATCTGTAAACTAGTATGATTAAGTCCAAAGTCTATAGATTGTGATGTATGGGTCGATTCAGATGTTTGAATCGAAGGACTTTGAGTCACACGAATCTTCAAAGAAGGAAGACTTATTGGGGATGATTGATGAAGAAGGTCTTGTGAAGAAGGGGAGGACCATGATTTAAGAATCACATCAGATGAATAATAACAAGAGTCTTGTAAAGAAATAGAGAACCACGATTCAAGAATTATTTTAGATGTTTGATTGGAGGGATTTGGAGTCACATGTATCTTGAAAGGAAGAAGACATCGTTGAGGTGACTGATAAAAGGGATCCTGCGAAGAAAGGGAGGACCGCGACCTAGGAGTCATATTAAATGTATGATGAAGAGGTTCATGTGAAGATAGGGAGGACCATGACATAGGAGTCACATTTGATGAATCTGAATATTAGTTTAGATCTGAATCATCAGAAGAGTTAGAGGAAATATTTGGATTGGAATCCTCAGAAGAAGAGGAAATGTTTAGATTAGAATTAGAAGAAGAGTGGGGGGAACTTAAATAATAATTTGGATCAGAAGTGTCCCAAATCATACCACTGACTATGAGATGAAGGTGGGGAACTGAGTTACCCGTATGGGGGTCTCTAGTGCAAAGAACCCAAATGAGGTTTATTTGTAATGGAAATCTTTTGATTTGAATTCCTAAACCTAGGTTTCGTATTTTTGTAAGTATGGGGAAACTGCGCGATAGTCAGTCATTTTTGGCCACTATTTTAAAGCAAAAATGATCTAGATCTAGATAGTGTGATGGAACTCCTTCAAAGGGAAGGAAAGTGGACACGTCGATTGGGTAGCATAAGGATAACCAGTTGGACATTTCGTAAGTATTGATTACGTGGTGTGTGATTTATGAAGAAGGTCTAAGGAAAAATAGACATCATGATGATGCAATATCAATGAGATAAAAAGGGATTTTCCTAGAAATCTAAGTTTTCTGAATGAATAATCATAAGGAACAATCATGCAAGTGTGAAACACAAAAGCCAATCAACAAGGAAATACACCATATGAAAATGCGTGTGCAAAGTTCGATGCAAAGGTGATCAACACAATGTCAATATTTACGTCAAGCTTGCAATGAACAAGGCGTAAATATTAACAAAGGGTAGATGTGACTCCCAATCAAAGGATACCATGAAAAGTTCATCAACCAACAAGACCTAAATGCTAAGCCAAGTAACCACACCAATTGGACACGTCTATCAAGCTTCGTGAAGAAGTGAGATATTAGTGTCAAAGTGGTATCAAAATGACACAAACAAAGTAAGCGACACCTTTAAAGATTTAGGAAAATGTTTGAAATAAGACTAAGTCAAAGTATACTAAGGATGTGTTAAAACGTGGGCAGTATAACGCCACAATGCAGAAACTTAGATCATGTTTATGAGAAACATGACATAAGTATCTTAATTATGTCGAGACAATGCAAACGAGGTAACATGTCAAAGGGAGATAAAATGATGAATCAATCCTAACTATGATGATGATACTGATGTGGGTATCAAGATCACAAAGGATACCAGTGATATAAATACGCCTTTGCACACTTTATATGTTTAACTTACCCAGCCGCAAACATGGATGGGCGTAAATGGAAAAAAAATTGGCAGAAGCAATAGATTAGTAACACAAAGTAGTCACCCTTCTTTTGATCAACAAAGTGTAAAAATAATGTGAAGGAATAAGATCAAAAATGGGGATGAAAAATGTTGGCTTTATTTCGAAAGAGTTTCACCTCGTCTTAAGGCAAGTGAAAAACTAAGCGAAAGTAACGCATCACATGTTTTGTGATGAAAAATGGCTCACAACTCAACACTACAGTTTTGAATTGGTCAAAGTGGGCTCCTGCCAAAGTATATTTTTCCTAGGTGGGTTCTCTCATCCTAGGTGTTACAAAGCTTCTCCACGAGCAGGGTGATTTTACCCCAAATAGTCTCGACTATCTTGGGAAGTAATCTTGACTTTGCCCCCTTCAAGCAAAGTGGGGCAGTAAATTCATCCATCATGTACTTAAATGGGTCACATAGGGACAACTTGTAACACTGAATATCATTCAAAGGAATCATTAGTCAAGTAGGCATTGGAGGAGCACTTCCCATTTTTTCCATAAGGGGTCCTGTTGGTGTCGAATCACAGCACCCCTGAGACTCCGCAACGTGATGGGTTGAGAATCTCAGTGCGATTGCACAACATGGAGCTTTTCCCAAGTGTGGGACCTTGCGAAATCGGAAAAGCTCTCCAGATGAAGGCCGGCTCCTATTCCTCTATTCAGATGCACCAATAAAACGCAGAGGTTTACCCCAAAAACCTAATCTAACTACCAAGGAGATAGGGAGAGAGAAATGCATAAAAATAAACCTAAGCTAAGGAGGTGATGCACCGAGGAATGAAGAACAGATGTTTTGCTAATTAAACACAGACCACAGAGATGCAATGCAATATCATGCACAGATAAACATATTCACAGTGAAAGATTAGGAGGATGCAAAATGAAACACATAGAGGGTTGAGAAACATCCACAGTCATGCATTTATTTGCTCCGAAGGTTTGATACAATACAGTGTAAAAAATTCCAAGAGGCAAAGGTGCATTACAGTTTCAAATGGGATGTTTGAGCTCCACAACTCCACCTGCCAAAGAGAAGAAGGGAGGGGCCAAAACAAGAATGTCCAACCTTTAGAAAGAAGCCCCTCCTTAAAATTTATAGGAAGAATGAGAGAGAAAAGATAGAGGAATTCGAAATCTGCCCCAACCACCTCTAGGTTGCATTTAACTCATCTCATTATGGTGGTAGGTGAGAACCCCAGCGAACCCAAAAGTGCCGAACTGTATTTTGCATTTTAAAGAAAATTTTCTCACCCAATTAAATATATCCAGTTGTATTTGGATAGAGGACCTTGTAAGCTTTCCAAAAATTCCAACCTTGCATGAATCCGAGCTCCCAGTCAAAAGTTATGGCCATTTGAATATCTGCGCCAGGGTCTTCTTCCTGTCAGCACTCAAAATGTTGCGCCTCCTGAAGGTGCGCCATAGGCGCATCCATGTGTGTGTCGACATCCTCTTCTGTGTCATTTTCGTGCGCCACTTCTATGCGCCTTGGGCACACCATTTCCTCTGTCGACACTCATTGTCGTGTGCCACTTCTGTGTGCCTTGGTCGCACCATTTCCTCTGTCGACACTCATTGTCGTGTGCCACTTCTGTGTGCCTTGGTCGCACCATTTCCTCTGTCGACACTCATTGTCGTGTGCCACTTCTGTGCGCCTTGGGCGCACCATTTCCTCTGTCGACACTCATTGTCGTGTGCCACTTCTGTGTGCCTTGGGTGCACCATTTCCTCTGTCGACACTCATTGTCATGTGCCACTCAACACTCTGTGTGCCTTGGGCGCACCATTTCCTCTGTCGACACTCATTGTCATGCGCCACATCTGTGCGCCTTAGGCGCACCATTTCCTCTGTCGACACTCATTGTCGTGCACCACTTCTGTGTGCCTTAGGTGCACCATTTCCTCTATCAACACTCATTGTCGTGCACCACTTTTGTGTGCCTTGGGCATGTCAGGGATTTGAGCTTCTTTGATTTCTCCATTCTTCTTCTTGTCTATATCTACCTGGGGGAAAGATATATACAACAATTTGGCGACTTAATGGGATCACCTGCCTACTAGGTAGAAGATCAGTGGCCTTTTAGCAATCCATTAGGCATGGAGTCATAGGCAATAACCTGAAACCAACTTGATATCTGATCCCGATCCTAATATCGCGACCTCTTCTCCGAGAGCACGCTGAACTGTAGAAAATCAACCTGAGAGCAACAAAACCTATGCCGAAACACTTAGGGAAACTGAAACCTAACTACAACAAGACAATTTGCATACGCACTTAGAGGAATTGAAAACTAGGCTAATATTTACAAGGGTAAACCTTTTCTTTTCAGTAGTAATGTTTAATATAGATTCCGTTAACCGGAATTGGGAGTTTTTCTCCATCCAATGTAGACAATTGGAAGGCATTGCTATTCTTACATCCCGTGACCATGTAGGGGCCACTCCAAATGGCATCAAACATGGAATGCCTTCCTGGTTTTTCCCGATCTGCATCCCATTTCAGAACTAGGTCCCCTTCCTGGAAGGTCCTTGCTATTGCTTTCTTATCAAACCATCTTTTTACCAAGGCTTGATCTTTCTCAATTGTTTGAAATGCATGTTCTCTAATTTCTTCCAATTCCATCAACTCTACATACCTGGCCTCCATTGGTTCGAACTCAACTAACTCCAACTGCCTCATGAACTCTAATGCAGGCAGTTCTAATGATATAGGCAATACTGCCTCTTTTCCATAGACCAACTTGTAAGGGGAATTACCTGTAGACCTCTTTGGTGTTATCCTATCAGCCCATAATGCTGATTTTAGCTTGGTATGCCATGTCCTTTTATTTTCATCTAGAGTCCTCCTGATGATTCTTAGAAAATTATTATTCATGGACTCTGCCTGTCCATTACCCTGTGGGTAATAATGGGAAGAGGTGCTCAAGTAGATTCCATTCTTGATAGCCCATTCCGTGATCTTGGAACCTAAGAATGCTAATGCATTGTCTGATATGATAGTGGCCGGCACACCAAACCTGGTCACTATTCCTTCATAAAAGTCTAGTATGTTGGACTCATTTGCCTCTTTGAGTGTGACTGCTTCAGTCCACTTGGTGAAATAGTCCGTTGCCGTGAGAATCCACTTATGGCCTTGGCTTGAGTTTGGATTGACGACCCTTACAAATTCCAATCCCCATTGCATAAATGGTTGGTCAACCAAGATCGGGTGCAATGGAAGTGCTGCTAGTCTTTCTTTGCCTGTAAAGAGTGCACATTTCTTGCACTTTCTTATCCATGTATAACAGTCACTAAACACTGTGGGCCAATAATATCTTGCCTTCATTATCTTGAGAGCTATTACTCATGGGGCAAAATGGCCTCCAGAATCTCCATCGTGAAAATTTCGTAACACCCTCTCAATTTGACCTGTCCCAGTGCACCTCACTAGAACACCGTTGACATCTTTCCTAAACAAAACACCATCAACCAGCACATATGGAATAGCTTGTAATCTAAAATATCTCCTCTTTGCTTTGCTCATTTCTGGAGGGCATAGTCCTGTCTGTAGGAAGTGTATCATACTCTGAGTCAAACAAGGAGTGGGAACATCATCATGTTCCTGTTCCTGACTATCCTGTAGTACCAAGACAGTCTCTTTTTCATCACCTGCTTCAACTTGTTGACTCAAGGCTAGTTGTTCACATAGTCCTTTCCCATGTACTAGTTTGGTAACCTTGATCTCGATGTCATATTCCATGACACGAGTGATCCATCCTGCACGCTTCTCATTCAGATCCTTGTTTAGAAGGAATTCCTTGACTCCCGCATGAGAGACCAATAATTGGATCTTGTTGTTTGAGACTAGGTGCTTGAATTTCTTTAAGCTCCTGATCACTGCAAGGACATGCTTTTCAATGAAAGAGTACTTAGTTTCAAATTCCTCCAAGCCTTGACTAAAGAAAGCAACCGGTTGTTCTAATCCTTCTTTGTTTTGTTGTACTAGGATTGCAGAAATCATGTCCCCACCACCAAAGGCATATATCACGAAGTCCTTGGAGAAGTCTGGATTGACGAGAGTTGGGGCTTGAGATATAGCCTCTTTTATTGCCTCAAAACTTGCCTTGCCTTCAGATGTCCACTTAAATGCCATGTTCTTCTTTAGCATCAGCGTTATTGGCTTCACGAGAGCTGCAAAGTTTGGAACAAACCTACGGACAAAATTGATCCTTCTTAAGAAGCTTTGAAGAGCCTTCTTGTGACTTGGTAGTGGCAATGCTTGAATTGCTTCAACTCTTCCTGGGTCAATCGCCAACCCTTCCTTCGAAACAATATGGCCTAGAAGTTTTCCCTCGTGAGCCAAGAATATGCATTTTTTGGGATTCAATGATACCCCAAATCTTCTACATCTCTGAAATACTTGCCTTAAATGGCAGAGGTGATCCGCTGCATTTTTTGAGAATACAGTGATGTCATCAATATATATAAGAACTATTTTATTGATCAACCCCCTAAATGCCATATCCATTGCCCTTTGGAAAGTGGCTCCAGCATTTGATAGCCCAAATGGCATTTTCTTGTAGGCATAGGTCCCCCATTTGGTGGTGAAAGCCGTCTTGAACTGGTCATCTTCTTTCACCATCACCTGATTGTATCCTGAGTAGCCATCTAGGAGAGAGAACCTCTCTAAACCAGATACTACTTGCAATATTTGTTCCATTGAAGGAAGTGGGTAATGGTCTTTGAGAGATGCCCTATTGAGGTCTCGAAAGTCCACACATAACCTAATCTCTCCACTCTTCTTCCTGACCGGAACTAAGTTTGCAACCCAGCTTGAGTGCTTGATCGGGAATATAATGCTTGCCTCTATTAGCTTGTTTAGTTCTTTCTTCATCAGAGGCTCGATGTGAGGGTTGACAGGTCTCTGTTTGTGCCTGATGGGCTTAGCATCTGAATCCAATTCTATGGTATGTTGTGCCAACTTCGGATCGAATCCTCTCAAGTATTCATAGCTCCAAGTGAAGACATCTGGAAATTCTTGGCAAAGCTGTATGAAATCTGATTTCTCTTGCTCAGTGGCCACTTTACCAACTTGAAGTGTTTTGCCTTCCCCAACCAGAATTGGCCCTGAATCTTCCCTCTTGACCTGTATGTTAGCCTTTTCCTTACGGAACTGGTCGTTAGGGTTGAAGATAGACTCCAACGTTACTAAACCCTTAGGAAGCTTGTTTGTCCGCAGCTGCACTACTTGATCCCCATACTGCTGCTCTAGCCTATCCTGATTCCTAGCTGAGAATTCAGCCTCTTCTTGCAAGAAATTGACGATTTGTTGATCGTTCTCAAAAACCTGCCAGCTAGTGTTATTATCTGGAACTGCTGGCCTTACAACCACATGGATATGTGGCTGCGTTTTTTTCTCTTCTGATGTTGTCAACCACATCAAACGTTGCCCCAACTGCTACGAGTCTGTCTGCAGCTTCATTTTTCTTCCTGGGTATGGACACAATGCTGAAAGCTTCAAAATCCTCAATGAGGTCCCATACCCTATTCTTGTAGCTTTTTAGCAGGTCATTCTTTGTGGCATGTTGTCCCCTAACTTGGTTGATGATTAGCTCACTATCTCCAAACACCTACAAGTTCTTTATGCCCCTTTTCCTTGCCCAATGAATTCCATGAATCAATGCTTCGTATTCAGCCGTGTTGTTTGAACAAGAAAATTGGAAATGAAAAGCTGAATAATATTTGATGTCTTGTGGTGAAATCAACATTGCACCACCTCCAGCACCTTGTCTGCTTCTCAAACCATCAAAAAATAATTTCCAAACTTTGTTTTCATCCTTTTGTTTAGGTTGAATGATGTCGGGAATGGGTGAATTTTCTTCATGTATACAATACACGCCCAATTCAGATTCTTCAATTTCCTTGTATGGGTCAAATTCATGACTCTTGTTTGCCCATTCATCCAAAGTTAAATCAGGAATTCCCTCGACCTTAGTACCTGTTTCTAGATCACTCGAACACTCCTCCTGATCAAAAGCCGAGCAATTTACATTGATAGGATTTGGTACATGAGGCTCAATATGGAAATTGGCAATTGGTTCTGATCTGATTGTTGCTTTGGCTCCATACCTTTTCCTAAAAATCATGTGTGACCAATCTGCAGATAAATATCCACCAATTTTTGCAGTGAAGTCTCTTGATAGACACAACGCAAAGAGTGGTGGAAGGTCAATCACAGACACATCTTGCAAAACTGTAACATTAGGACAGGAATGTAGTGTTAGGCTTAACCCCTTGATGACTCCAACAGTTCCTGTTCCATCTAGCTGTACTACTCCTTTCAGCACTGGCTCATATTTCAAACCCAGCTGATCCACTATTTTCTTTGGCATCACTAAACTACTTTCCCCAGAATCAATCATGCAATTGTGTACTAATTTATCCCCGATGATTAATGAAATATAGAATGGGGGGGGGGGTTTCAAAAGTTTACCTTGTTGTCCTCCATGATTCCCTTCAGGCTGAGCAGCATTCGTGAGGACCTTCTCTTGCATATGGGCCTGCTGGTTTGAAGTTGACCAATTCTTCATGGCAGCTTGTAGAAGATCTCTTTGTCCTGGGATGGATAAAGATTCCCACATTGATATATTCACGTTCGTCTTCTTCATTTGATCAATGATGCTGAAAGGGGATGAATTGTCCTTTTGCTGTCCCTTACTTGGTGCAAACTTTTCTGGAGCTTGAGCATGTGCGTGTGTTGCTACAACAGGTACCTTGGGTTGATTCTGCACATTTGGAGCTGCGTTTGGTCTACTGACCCCTTGTTGTGTAGGAGTGGACTGAGAAACAACTAGATCACACGGTTGTCCCTCTCCTATATTTCTCTTCTTTGACCATGTGTTGGCAGCCACGCCTTGAAAAGGCTGTTGGTTAACTCCACATAAGTCTTCTGTTTGCCAATTGGCAAATGTGGTTTCTGTTGGAGGTCCTTCTTGTTGCGTTTGTTGCTGTTGATTCTCCTCCTGGCTTGGTTCTTGAGGCACACCAATGGTTTGCACCATCAAGGCCTGATTTAGTGCACCATTGAAACATGTTGACTGATTGTGAAGTAGATTGCAAGGGTAACACCAGTCGTACTCCTGTGCCATGTTATTTTGTGTCAGGACCAAAGCTCTTGAGGACGTTGTTGCATTTAGATCATACGGTCGAAATGGCCTGGTAGCTTGAGGTTGTCCTTGGTTCTGGTTTTGATTTGTAGCCTGAGGTGGTGGTTTATTTTGTTGGTATGGGGGCCTAGCTTGGTACTGTGCTTAAGGCTGATACGGTCTAGCACTTTGAGCTTGCTGTCTTTTGATAGTCACAAGCTCATTTCCAAGGTTCTGCAATTATTTCATGACCTCCTACAATTCCTTTGAAGTATTTAAAGAAGTTGACGCCTCATTATTGCTTTGATTTCTAGGAGTTGGAATGGGATTCAACTCTGGTGCTTGACTGGTTGTAGGATTTCCCATGTCTGGATAGAGAGGCATTGGTGGCCTTGGTGCAAGCTTGCCGGCTTAGATCAAACAGTTCTCTGCACTGATCGTTGTGTCATAGGACCCTGGCAGCATTGTCCCTCCCATTGATTGGATCGTTATGGCTATGTCTGAATTTATAGCCTTTAAGAAATAAAGGAATGCTCCTTCGGTAGTTGGTCTAATAGCTATTGGGATCCTGTCCCATGTCCGTTGGAATCTGAAGTTGAAATCTGCCATTTGTTCGTTAGGAGCCCTTTTGATTGTTGTCAGCTGTTCCAATAAAGATAAATTGTCCGCCCTCTCCCAGAATTGGCTGCAAAGAGCAGAACAAAGTTGGTTCCAATTCATAATAGAGCCTTCTGTAAGGCTCCTAAACCATTGTAAGGCCTTGCCTTTGAAAGATGAAGCCAACAGCTTGACTGCAACATCCATTTCATTTATTTCGTGGATTGCACATGCATTAGCAATATCCTGGATGTTATCAATAGGAGTAGTATGATTTTCTCCTGTAAAATAGGGTATATTCTTTAGTGATGCAACTGGAATTTGATTCTGAGAATTTAGGGCAAGTGGACTACTGCCCGTGAAATTGAAAAAGGGATTCGGTGGTAGATGTGCCATTATGATTGGCCTAAGAACCCTGGTCGATGCGAGAAAAGGCCTACCAGGTGGAGGTGTAGACAAAGTCCTGTTCGGTGGAGATGGTGATCTTTGTGGTCTTCTTCCTCTCCTTCCTCTTCCTGGTGAAAGTTGCAATTGGAAAAGTAACCCCTCTTCTCGAGTATTAGACCTGGTTCGAATTCTTGTCATATGCCTGGGCAACTTTTGCTGCTACACCGCTGAATTCAATCCCTTCGGAGTCACCAGATGTGTTAGAAAGTGAGCCTCAAAAGGCTAGATCCTGCCAAGTTACACACCAAACCTGAAAATATTTAGAAATGGAAAATTGAAAGACCTGTATTTTTGATATTTTAGAGTTTGGAACTTGATTCTGGAATGACAGTCCTGAAAACCCAAAAATGCCAGACTTCCGAAAACCTAAAATCCGAAAATCAAAAACCATGAAATTTTGAAAGTCAAAATCTCAAAAATCTAAGAATAACCTTTTGAAGATTATCCCCCGATCTATCAACTGGTGAAATTTTGACTTGTTTTGAGTGAGTTAAGTCCTTAAAAATCGATTTTAAAGTTCAGCCTGGAAGGTGGAAAAAACTGAACTGTAAAACCTGCAATTTTTTAAGTCTGAATTTCTTGAAAGTTCCTTCGAAACCGTGGAATGACCTCTTGGTCCCACTGGGCATGCCAAAACTGTTGGTGTCGAATCACAGCACCCCTGGGACTCTGCAACGCGATGGGTTGAGAATCTCAGTGCGATTGCACAACATGGAGCTTTTCCCAAGTGTGGGACCTTGCGAAATCGGAAAAGCTCTCTGGATGAAGGCCGGCTCCTATTCCTCTGTTCAGATGCACCAATAAAATGCAGAGGTTTACCCCAAAAACCTAATCTAACTACCAAGGAGACAGGGAGAGAGAAATGCATAAACATAAACCTAAGCTAAGGAGGTGATGCACCGAGGAATGAAGGAACAGATATTTTGCCAATTAAACACAGACCACAGAGATGCAATGCAATATCATGCACAAATAAACATATTCACAGTGAAAGATCAGGAGGATGCAAAATGAAACACATAGAGGGTTGAGAAACATCCACAGTCATGCATTTATTTGCTCCGAAGGTTTGATACAATACAGTGCAAAAAATGCCAAGAGGCAAAGGTGCATTACAGTTTCAAATGGGAGGTTTGAGCTCCACAACTCCACCTGCCGAAGAGAAGAAGGGAGGGGCCAAAACAAGAATGTCCAACCTTTAGAAAGAATCCCCTCCTTACAATTTATAGGAAGAATGAGAGAGAAAAGAGAGAGGAATTCGAAATCTGCCCCAACCACCTCCAGGTTGCATTTAACTCATCTCATTATGGTGGTAGGTGAGAACCCCAGCGAACCCAAAAGTGGCGAACTGTATTTTGAATTTTTAAGAATTTTTTCTCACCCAATTAAAGATATCTAGTTGTATTTGGATAGAGGACCTCATAAGCTTTCCAAAAATTCCAACCTTGCATGAATCCGAGCTCCCAGTCAAAAGTTATGGCCATTTGAATATCTGCGCTAGGGTCTGCTTCCTGTCAGCACTCAAAATGTTGCGCCTCCTGAAGGTGCGCCATAGGCGCATCCATGTGTGTGTCGACATCCTCTTATGTGCACCAAGGGCGCATCCTTTACCCTGTCAACACTCATTGTCGTGTGCCACTTCTGTGCGCCTTAGGCGCACCATTTCCTCTGTCGACACTCATTGTCGTGCACCACTTATGTGTGCCTTGGGCGCACAATTTCCTCTGTCAACAACTCATTGTCATGCGCCACTTCTATGCACCTTGGGCATGTCAGGGATTTGAGCTTCTTTGATTTCTCCATTCTTCTTCTTGTCTATATCTACCTGGGGGAAAGATATATACAACAGTTCCCTCTTGCGTGGACTACTTTTGGGTTCCTGGAACCACCCCCATTGTTGTAGCTTAAGGCGTTATGCCAAAGGGGTTATGTTCCAGTTGAGTAGGGAGGGATCTATCCTTTTTCAAAACCTGCAATACAATGTTTTGAATATGGTGTGTTTTTTATCTTGCTTAACTTAATCTGGTTTTAAGTAGCACACCATTTGACAACCTTCAAGAAACATGTGTATTAGCCGGTTTATGTTTTATCTTTGACACCTTTCTTTGACAAGCATTAGGTCCTGTAGACAACGAGTTTAGTAATTTTCCATTGCAAATTGATATCAATAAAGGGAATTTACACCTTTCTTTTTATTCCTAAGATCGCCAAAAGGTGCGAAGGAAGAGCATACAGAGTGTGAAAATTCTTACTAAATCACAAAAAAATTACTTTATCTTTTAGAACAAGTGTTTTTAACATATGATACAAATTTTTGCAAGTGTTTTTGATCTCCAAGATCATTTTTAAAGGTGTGAGGAGAGAGCATACACACTTTACAAACCATTCTCAAGCTAAGAAATGAAACACTTAACTAAGTTAGTCAAAAATAAAACCAAAATAACCCTGCAAATAACTGATTAGAGCTACAAAAACATTTCAAAGTGTTAAAATGGCCAAGAAAACACTTTTTTTGAACTTTAAGATACGTTAGAAACTAAATATTTACATAATAATGTAAACCATAAATTTTAGGTAAATCAAAATCCTAATTTTATGATTTTTTTGTGTAGTTCACTTCAATACCTTTCCAATGCAACAAAAATAGAGTTGTTTCGAGTTTGGGAGCAAAAGTTATGGCCTCCGAAAGATTGCTAATGATGTATGCGCCACTATTTGTGTACCTGCACCCCTAATTTGGTGCCTGCACCACTGATTTGATGTCAAAAAATGACAGTTAGAGTTGTACCTATGCTCACAGAATGGTATGTGCGCTCCCTTTCCTATAGGTGGCTAAAAAACACAGGATTTTTCAAAAATAATCTCAAAAATATCAAAATTTTATCGATTTGGTTCAATTTTGGTAGCACTTCACCTCCTTTGATCCTACAAAGAGCACAAAAACAAGAAAAACCTAGCTTAACTAGTCATGAAACCTGATTTTAGAAATTAATACAAGAAAGGTTAGTGAAATCAAAAACTTGAAACTAATCTAAATAACTTTGAAAAACTAATCTAGAATGCTTGAAACTAATCTAGAAAGATTGAAACTAAAAAAAAAATAGAAACTAAAACAAAAAGCTTGAAAGTGACTCCATTAATGGTGGATGGACAAAGTGTCCCACCAGGTATGCCAAATGTGTGCATGTGTACTTTACTTGATGCTAAATCAATTGGAGCAAGAAATACCACCTAAAATAGTTCTATAATCTAGCTAAAACAAAGCATAAACACCATCAAGATAGAGATCTAAGAAAGATCTAAACTAACATTATAACCTTGAAAAGATAAGATCAAAACTAATACTATTTAAAATCTCTACTCTCCTAGATTACCAACAAAATGCATGGACCTATTTAGCTCCAATGGCAATCAAAAATTTCTTGTTTGATCTTTAAAGAATGAAAGAATATTAAGCTTAGCTCTCAATAATGGTGACCTCTCAAGAAGACAAAATGCAAGCTCTTAGTCTCTTTGCTATATGCTTTGAATTTTCCCTCTTAAGAAGTTTAGGTGTAGGTATAAAGATAGAAGGAGGGCTCATTATATAGCCCAATGGCTTAAGGAAACACTTCATCCCTTTGCATGTGGGATAAAGGTAAAACATGATTAGGAATGGATAAGGTTGCTTTATTAAAGGTAACCTTACTTTTGAAGGGTTTAATTTATGCTTAGTAAGTCATGGGAGTTGGGGGGTTTTTTAATTAATCAAAGGTGATTAACTAATAGGTAGATGTAAGCTTATAGAAGCTAATTAGAGGAATATTAGTACGATTTATACTATTAGAAGGGGATTAAATCAATTAAATATTGATATATTAGTTAAATGAAGTGAAAGGCTAATTAATTAATAATAATTAATTATTCTAGATAGAAGGGGTAAATAATTAATGGAAGGTCGTTAATTAGGTTGTTAGTTAGATCAGTGACTTAATCAATTAGCGTATTATAATTAATTAACGATAATAAGAGGAAATATGAGCACTTTTGACGATATGTCGTCAATTTGCGAGAAAGGGGATAATTAGTGAAATTTAAGTATTTAAATTGCTTGGGCATAATTGTTGGTGTCTACAGGGTTACACATGATGTAACCTATTATAGGTGGTTACTAGAGGGATTGTCTGGAGTGGACATTATTTGGAGACTATATGTGGGCTATCCCTCATATAGACATATGGCCAATGACTTAAATGGCCTGTAGATACTCAAATGGATTGAGGGGCATTGTGCAAGGGAGCACGAGATGATCCTAGTAGACAAGGTTAGACGGCAGTTTTTACTACCACAAGACATACCCCCACCCTTCCCACAGTATCGGAGAGATGATATGGAGAGACCATTGCTGCTACCACAGCTGACGGTACCTACAGGGGAGGAAGAGTAGGTTATAGACCAGCGTATCAATGATGCCAAGGTGACTAGTAGGTATAGGCAGTGGTGGGCGGTGACATTTATGAGCAGTTCCTCCCAGGTCTGGGGTAGCCAAGATTTAGCCACCATCACGGTGTAGAGAGATGCCCTACAGGGGCAGGGTGGCGACCCTAATTACATAATTAGGGATAAGTAGAGGGGGTAGTTGGAAGGTTTCAGAGGTGGAGGTGGCCACGCTGCATGCACAAGTGGCCAATCTAGTAGGCCCAGATAGCCTAGGGTAGAGATGGAGATGGAGATGGTGAGCAGGTGGCTGCTCTACAGGCACAGGTTACAGTTTTGCAGGGCTAGTTTTTTTACTGCACAGGTGCATAGATTGAGTCATTACAAGGCCTAGGTATAGGGTCAGAGGCTGATGGGGCCACCACAAGCATTGGGATAGGGTCCCAGGTTAACAAACAGGGGCGAGACATGGTCCCACAAGATAGGCACAGGGGTAGAGGCCGATGGGGCCACCACATACAGTACCAATATCTAGGTTGCAGGATGCCTTAGGTGAGTCCAAGTATTACCAGGATCAGTTGATGGTGGCAGGGATAGATTTTCTATCTTACAGAGAGTACATGGCACAGTGGGCCTCAAGTGAGAGGACTCGATCCCGCACCCACAACGTGGAGAGCATAGGGGGCCATCGAGCCCTGACATAGGATCAGGCTGAGGACACTAGTTCATGGAGGCCAGCCCCAGGTGATGTACTAGCAGGGACCCAACCACACCCCATGAGAGGCAGTGAGATGTTATCAGGCCTCTAGGCATGAGTTGAGGAGGAGACAGGAGATACCGATATGAGGGATATCTGATAGGATGATGCCTGATGTATGTCACTCCTTTATGATGTATTTATTCATTTTTGATATATACCGTCCTGTGTGCCAAAGAGAGTGAGGATGTGTACAAGAGTTTTTGTATATTTTTTATCATATACTAGCCTGCGTGCCAAAGATGGTGAGGTTGTATATGAGATATTTTTTTATATACATCAGTCTGCGTGCTGAATATATTTGAGAGTTATGTATATGGATACACATGTTTGGATGTTTTTATTTATAGAGATGGTGATGTTCGCATGATGTATCTATGTGGATAGAATTTTATTATTATGTGTTAGGAATTATTATTAGTGCTCACATTATTATAAAAGTTAGATTATAATTATGTTGAGTTGATATTACAATTGTTATAATATATTGTTTTAACAATATATTATTTTAGAGTTTTGTTGTACCTGTAAAGTTATAAACGGGTAAGTGGTTTGTTGACTTTCCTATTTTATAGGAAGTCAGTTTTCCTATGTATATGGCTATTTAATAGCCTGTGTATGTAATTCAGAAATGCTGAATACAATATCAATTTATATTTCCTTTGTTAATCTGTTGCTGCTCTAAGATTTGGTATCAGAGCAGGTGAATCTGCTGAGAGAAATTAGAGAGGATTGCTTCAAGGAATGTTAAAGATATTGAAGGGCTTCTCCAATTTTTTGGTTGCCCTGATAATGAGAGATCCACGTTTGAGTGAAGAATAAAGTTTTGTAGTTCTGAAATAATAGATACAGACTACCATTTGAATCAGACGTCTCCAGTTGTACATCGTGTTCTGTATTCAAGTTCTGCAGATCCGTGTATATCTTTCTCTTCAAGATCGACTTCCAATTCGGGTATCAGTGGTGCCACAGGCCTGCATAGCAGTTCTAATTACAATTGTACAGCGGATTTATTGCCTCATGGACGTGTTGCTCTTTGTTATCTTTGTGAGGATATAATCTTGTTTAAGATCTAAATAAGGCGTGACAATCCGACCAAGGCTGATCCATACGAAGCGGATCTCACAATCTGACTCGAGTTCGATTCATGTGTAAAGGAAAAAAACAAGTGGACTCCATCAGTTTCTTTCCCGTATTACATCCACATCGACGGACCTGCGTATTGCATTGCGTCATTTTCATTTTGGTAATTGCGATCAGTTTTATCGCTGTTTTGGGCATTTTCATTCATTTTGGTAATTGCGATCAGTTTTATCGCTGTTTTGGGCATTTTCATTCATTTTGGTAATTGCGATCAGTTTTATCGCTGTTTTGGGCATTTTCATTTTTTTTCCGTTTTTGGACATACCGATTTTTTTCACAAGGAAAAGAAAAAAGTTTGCCATTAAAAGTTTGCCATTTTTGGAAAGGGTCCGGAAAGAAGTTGGACTTAGAACTTAAAAGTGTTATATCTTTCACCTCGTAACTCAGATTGAGGTCATGTTTTTTTTGAAAATGTATGTTTTTTAAAGATCTTTGCATTGATTATATGCTTTTTGCTGCTAGACCAATTTTTTATTTTTGGAAAATATTTCAAAAATTATATATATATGTATTTTTTTTAAAAAATTGTGTCACTTTTGTCTGGACGCACTTTCGCTTGTACGCGACGTCCATAGTGAGGGGGTGCATTATCAATTGAAACCGACACCCAAGAGAATTGTAATATGAGCCTCAAAGATAAATTTGCTAACTAAGTATGCAAACTGATGGAGGAAGGAGGCATCGGAGGCTGGAGGTCAGACAGCGACCTCTCGTCAGTCACCAATGACAGGGCCGCACAGAATGATTTGGTGGCACAGGTGTGTAGTGTGAGTATTTGATTTTCAGTGTGGTTTCCATTTTCTTAGAGTGCTTCTATTTGCAGTGTTCCTGTTTTGTGTGGTATTTGATGGATGTTGGAAAGAAAGTTGTGTTGGAGCGCAGATGACTGTCAGTGATCCTCTGACTGACTTGGTCCTCTGACTGCCGTACTTCATTGGAAGATGGTCAGCTAGAAGAATACGTTCACTAGCATTAGTGACCATGTGCAGCAAGACCTAACTAGCAAGATCAATTCAGGAGTATGTTCTTCGATGCAGTTTGCTTCTCAGTATGTATATGTGTGGAATTTCACATTGTGGGGGGGAATACATACCAATATTCCATTCCCATTCTGCACCCAAAACGACTTAGTCAAGGAAAGCTTCTAGTGGTAGTGGCAGTTTTCTATGCTGTTCGAGATCGAGTGGCAGCGATCAAAGACAGAGACTACAATTAAGAACATTACAGATTCTGATAGGAAGTAATGTGAATTTTTTTCAGTATATCTTCTATTGTGTTGTTTTGAGATATGCATGTTGTGTTTCCTACATAATTCCCTGATGTATAAGCATAGTGGTGAACAGTAGCACCAGAGTAATTCAGTTCATGGATCTTGAAAGGGTTTGTGGGAGGATCCAGAAAACCACACGAGGTCGACAGTTGATGAGGTTCCTGTCACTTCAAGGTTTGTGGTAAGCCTGTTTAAAACCATGGAAGGAGAGAGCCTTTCTTTTGGATCAAGGTCATGAGTCACAGAGTTGGACATGCCACAGGGGTGAGCATACTGCAGAGAAGTGTGTGGATGTTTTTCTACCATGTTCGCACTAAGGGGGGGAATGTTAGGAATTATTATTAGTGCTCACATTATTATAAAAGTTAGATTATAATTATGTTGAGTTGATATTACAATTGTTATAATATATTGTTTTAACAATATATTATTTTAGAGTTTTGTTGTACCCGTAAAGTTATAAACGGGTAAGTGGTTTGTTGACTTTCCTATTTTATAGGAAGTCAATTTTCCTATGTATATGGCTATTTAATAGCCTGTGTATGTAATTCAGAAATGCTGAATACAATATCAATTTATATTTCCTTTGTTAATCTATTGCTGCTCTTAGAATATGCATATATGGATTCATGATAGGTGTGATAGGCATGGATGGAGTTAGGTCATAGGCATGGTTAAGTCAGGTCATAGGCATGATGGAGTTAGGTCATAGGCATGGTTGAGTTAGGTCATAGGAATGATGGAGTTAGGTCGAAGGCATGGTTAAGTCAGGTCATAGGAATGGTTGAGTTAGGTCAGAGGCATGGATGGAGTTAGGTCATAGGTAGGGTTGAGTCAGGTCATATGCATGGATGGAGTTAGGTCATAGGCATGGTTGAGTCAGGTCATAGGCATGATGGAGTTAGGTCGTAAGCATGGTTGAGTCGAAATCGGTTGAGTATGTAATTCATTAATTTGTGCAATTAACGATGATATAAGTCACCTTGAGATGTGTTGATAGTAACATTCATGATAATGGTAAAGAAAAGGTAGACATAATGAATGTATGAATGAAGGATGGTAAATATGTGAAGGAATTATTATTGGTTTTATTTTAATTTCCAATTATTGATATTAAAAAGGAAACTAACTAGGGTTGAATATGATTTTAGGAAAAGGAAAGGGGAATTGGTTAGGGTAAAGTGTGGTTGAGCTAACCTCCAAGGGCCCCATGCCCTCGGAGTGCTGCCTACATAGTCCTGGTGAAAAGGGACCTCGGGTTGATGTAGTTCTCCTATAAGCTAGGGAAAAATGCAAGGAGGTATGAGAATGAGTTGGTAGTTTTATAGGCATGATTGAGTCTAGGTTTTGGTTTAGGCGTGGTTGAATTATGGGAAAATAGGTATGGGTTATATTAAGTTGATTATGGTGAAAGGGGAAATTTTCCCAGAGACAAGTGTCGAGGGGCTAGTCCTGTATGAGATGATCAATCACATAATGAAGAAGTTAAAAGATAAGAGGAGGAAAAAGAGCCACCTGATTGGCAAGGATCGTAACAGTTGGATCATACCTTAGATAGGCTAGTGAATGTAAGACCCTGAAGACATTGCATGATTGATTATTCTAAAGGTGAAGAGTAGTCACATGATCACCAAATGTCACGGTTCCAGTAGGTCCCTTGAGGTGGTAGGGAATGAAAATGTGAATGGTGAGAGGGTGAAAAGTGGTTAGTTTATATGGTATTTGGTAGCATGCCTTTTGGCAAGAGATCCAAGATCACAATGAACAAGTCCATGAAGAAAAAGTTTTATGTTTGACTTGTATTTGGGATAGACTGATCGATGTGGGAAGTCTATATGGGATGATGAAATTAACTCCTTGAGGTCTTCGTGAAGCTGATCGATGTGGGAAGCTTCGGATTCTTCTTTTTTTCTTCTTTTTTTTTTTAAGAAGGCTCTTACATAGTTGTCCTTCGAGGGAGCAGTCTATTTATAACAGAGATGTAGAGAGAAAGATGTCTTTTTGAGGGAGTCATCTTTTATTGGAAGTTTTACTCAAGGAGTTGGATCCCATGTAAGGATTTTACGTCATGGAAAATACTAAGGTGAAGAATCAGATTCTTGTTCAGAAAGTAAGGTGAAATGACCATGGGATCTCATTTGAAAGTAGACAAAAATTATCCATGAGAATCATGCCATGTGCAACGCCGTGGTACACATATTTAAGAGAAGATAAAAGAGTGATGGGTACACACATGATTCTTGTTTAATCATTGGGGAGGGACATAGTGAAAGGAGGGAAGTGAAAAGTGCTCAAGGGACGAGCATGAAAAGAGGCAGAAGGTGAGGTAGGATTGAAAGTCAACAGTAGAATGGTCAAAGATGTAAGGCATTAAGGGGCTTAGGTTTGGGTTTACTGTCGAGTGAAGATAAATGATAAGCACCTGATCCATAAGTATGAGTCACAATGTATGGTCCAAGCCAATTAGGAGAAAATTTTCCCCATTTACTTTTTTCTACTTTAGTTACATGTTGATTTTATTTCAAGACAAGGTCACCGACTTGGAAGGCTCGTTTATGGACACGTTTTTCATAGGCATGTTTGATACATTTTTGGTAAACTTGAAGATGGTCAAGAGAATTAATATGAATTTCATCTAATAACTCAAGTTGTGCTAAATGGTCCTAGAAAAAGTCATCATCATTGAGCATGTCATGGAGAGAAATGCGAAGTGACGGAATCCATACTTCAAGAGGTAGAATAGCCTCTGTACCATAGACTAGAGAAAAATGTGTGGCAACAATAGAAGTGTGAATACTAGTATGGTACGCCCATAGGGTGAAAGGAATGTGTGTATGCCAGTCCTTCCTAGTATCGTTAACCAATTTCATGAGAATTTTTTTCAAGGTTTTATTAGTGGATTCAGCTTTGCTATTGGTTTGTGGGTAATAAGGTGATGAGAAACTCAGTTGAATACCGAAGGCGTTACAAAGTTTTTTTACAAGGTTTTATTTTTGAATTGTTTTCCATTATCAGTAATGAGGCAGTGAGGAACACCAAAGTGACAAATGATGTGATGATTGATGAAATCACATATTTTCTCAGCTTTCGTGGAGATGAGAGGTATGGCTTCAACCCATTTGGTGTAATATTCGGTAGTGGTGATGATCCATTGATGTCACTGGGAAGAATGGGGATTGATTTCTCCAACAAGATCCAAACCCCATTAAGAGAAGGGCCAAAGGTCACGGGTGACCTGTAAGGCCTAACTAGGTGTATGATGAAGATTGGCATGTTGTTGGCATTTTACACAATGCTTAACGTAATCACAACAATCATGGTTAAGATTCGGCCAATAATAGCCTAGGAAAATAATACGCTTAGCAACAGTAAGGCCACTGAAGTGACCTCCACATATGCCATCATGAACTTCCTTAATGGTATAAGGAATTTCAGAACTTGTAAGGCATCATAAGAGAATACCATCGAAGCCATGCTTATAGAGGAGGCCACCCATGATGACATAACGAGAGACCTTTTTAAGAAAGGCACGTTGTCCATTACGAGTGAGGTCGGGAGGAAAGATAGAGAGGGAAAGATAGTCTGAGTATTGTTTATACCAAAGGTCACTTGGGTTAGGAGCAGTGGTTCCAATAGAGTAAAATTCATGAGGTAAGTAAGAGGGTGATTGGAGTATTTTTACGGTGACAAATATTTTAGAATTGGCAGGCAAAGCGGGTATCTGGGAAGCCAAACAGGCCATGGTATATGCAAATTTGATGGTTGAACGTGGGATGGTTTGAAGGGCGTAACGATTGAAGGTGTTCAAAAGTATGTCCAAATGATGTTTATACTTTTTAAGTATCTCATTACGACACTAGTATATACCATTGATTTGGTTTATGACCAATTGAGAATCACCAAAGATGTTGATTGGCTTAACATCTAAGGCATATGTAGTCTGGAGACCTAATATGAGTGCTTCGTATTCGGACAATATTGTTTGTACAATCAAAATCAAGTTTGAAAGATAAAGGCATGGGTTCACCATCAAGTGGAATGAGGATAACACCAGCCCCACCTCCACGTTGACACTTGGAACCATCGAAGAAGAGTGTCATTTGGTAAGCGGGTTTGTCTAGGGAAAGGGTAGTAATTGACTCATCTAGAAAGTCAAAGTTAGAGGGTTGGTCCCCAGAAATAGGTGCATCGGCCAATTGGTCAGTGATAGCTTGGCCCTTGATGGAATTTTGATGGGTGAATTCGAGGTCGAGGTCAGCCAGAAGCATGAGCCAACATGCAGCTCATTGATTTTGGTAAGGTTTGGCATACATGAAGTGTAAGGGGTCGGTGTTGGTCACAACATAGGTTTTGTGGTTGAGTAGGTAATGGTGGAGTTTTGTGGCAACAAAAACTAAGGCTAAGAAAATTTTTTTGGCATGGGTGTATTAGGTTTTGTAGTCTAAAAGAGTATGGCTTATGTAATAAACCACTTGTTCCCTGTGTTGTTCATCGTGATGAGCGAGCATGGCCCCCAAGGAGTGATCAGTAGTAGAGATGTATAGGTAGAAGGGTTGATCATCTTTAGGTGGAATGAGTATGGGTGGTTGGAGAAGGTATTTTTTAAGGCTTCAAAAGCTTTATGGCAGTCATCATCCCATTTAAAGGAGACATCCTTCTTGAGAAGATGATGAAAGGGTTGACACCGATTTGACGATTACAAAATGAAACAATGAATAGATTGCAAATTACCTTGCAAGCTACAAATTTGCCTAAGATTAGTGGGCGGAGGCATTTTGAGAATGGCCTTGACTTTAGCAAGGTCAACCTCTATTCCACATAAGGAGACGATAAATCCCAAGAGTTTTCCTAAGAGAACCGCGAAGACACTTCTTGGGCTGAAGGTGAACACAATATTTAATGATGTGGTCAAATATGGTTTTTAGGATAGCGAGGTGCTCAGAGCGGTGTTTGGATTTGGAAAGGAGGTCGTCCACATAATCTTCCAATATACGATGCATGATGTCATGGAAGATGTAAGTCATAGCCCGCTGATATGTGGCACCAATGTTTTTAAGGCCAAAAGGCATGACTTGATAGAAGAAGGTCCCCCAAGGGGTGATGAATGTGGTTTTGTGTTGATCCTCTGGGGCAAGAAAGATTTGGTTATAACCTAAGAAGCCATCCATGAGTGATAGCATCTCATGACCAGTGGTAAGGTCAACCAGTTGGTCAATACCAGGCAGAGGAAAGTCATCTTTTGGGCAAGCTAGGTTGAGGTCATGGAAATCTGTGCAAATGCAAAGTCCCCCTGTCACCTTAGTGATAGGGACAATGTTAGAAATCCATCAAGGATAATCAATGGGTAAGATGAAGGAAACAGAAAGAAGGCACTGAAGTTCTTCTTTGACCAGAAGAGCAATGCGAGGGTGCATTTTCCTTAGCTTTTGTTTTATGGGTTTGGCCTCAGGAATGGTTACAATATTGTGGACCACTATGGTGGGGTCAATACTAGGCATATCTATGTAAGACCAAGTGAAAGTGTGGTTATGGTTTTTGAGAAAAGAAGTGATGGCTTCCTGTTCAACAACATCTAAAGATTGTCTGATCTTTAGAATGTGCAGGTCATCCTGAGTATGAATGTTGATCTCGATAGTCGATTCATTCAACATGGTTTTCATCTCAGATGGTAATGACCGATGAATATATGAGTCTTCTGCACCAAGGTAGGTGAGTATAGATTCATCATCCTGACATTGAATGACGTTAATCGAAGGTGTATCATCATCGATCATTTCAGGATACAGGAAGGGCAGAGATGAGGGAGCCTCACTCTCATGTTGATAAGTCAGAGGCCCCAAGGAAATGGTGTTTATGAAAAAAAAAAATCTAGGAGGAATGGATTTCGGATCCATCGACACCGTCGGTGAAGGTGGTGAAGAAGATGGAACAGGTGA
Source organism: Taxus chinensis (assembly GCA_019776745.2). NCBI lineage: Eukaryota > Viridiplantae > Streptophyta > Pinopsida > Cupressales > Taxaceae > Taxus > Taxus chinensis. The sequence continues at coordinate 121,502,223 of CM034153.1, read as the reverse complement.
AGAAGGTGGAGAACGGTGGATGTCCTCAATGAGTTCAATACAAGCCTTCTTGGTAGGTGGTTCAACAAAGCCGATACCACTACGGTTGTTATGTTTGTGGGTAGTACATGGAATAATAGTATGGTGGCCTTGCTCATAAAATCCAAAACCAAAACCCTTCCATGCACATCGGTGCAGGAAGGTGTGGGAAAAATGGTGATTGGTGAGTGACTGGAAATTGACGAAAAATGGGTGGGTTTGCGATGGTGGTTCAGGTGTATAAGTGGTAGTATCAAGTCCCCCATAGGTGAGATTGGTATGAAGGTGGGGAGGACCATAAAGGATGCGCTCCCCTATGTGGTGATCATAGCAGTGTTGGTGATTACTTCTATACTCTTGTGGGGTAAGGAATGTGTTGACACTATATAGGCAATACTCCCCCAGAGTGAGGCATTGAAAAATGCCTTCTAAGGGATCGGTGGTCAATATGTGGGTAGCTGGGATGGATGATGTGTTAGAGGCTAACTCTGATTGGAGCTAGCTGATTGGGAGGCTGATGGTTTAGCCATGGAGGTTGTGGCAGCAGTAGGAATGGAGGATGTAGGTGCGGGTGAGGTAGCGGTGGCACTGGTGAGTGGAGGTGTAGGTGAAGAGGTAGTGGTCATGGAGGTAGATGCTTTAATGGGTATAAGCATGTCATTGGGTCAGTAAAGCATGTTGTAAGTTTTGAAAGGTGATGGGTCAGCCGGAATGGTATAGGTGTGTCCTTCATGCTCAAACTTCACACAATGATGCAAAGTGGAAGGAACACAACCCATAACATGAATCTAGGGTCTACCAAGCAACATATTATATTGGAATTCCCCCTCTAAGACCTAAAATAACTCTCGAATAGTACAGGGTCCCACGCGGACATGGAGGATGATGGTACTAAGTGTGGAAGTGATAATATCATTGAATGAATGCAACATGGTGGGATGTTTATTTATATAATTTTCAAGTATGTGCATTTGGTCGAACACATGGGAGGAGATGATATTAATGCTAGCGCCCCCATCGATCATAACACGTCATACATGGATATTATCGATATGGACATAGATGAAAAGAGTTGGATCTGGGTCATCGGTTTGGTGCGGTGTGATCTCTTCATCTGAGAAGTTGAGTGTGGCTACTTGGTGAGTAGGTGAAGTTGTAGAAGAAGATGATAATTTGGTGAGAGAGGCTACATGATGGGGTGTAATAATGGAGGCTATGGGTGTAGGATCATTGGGTAAGACCTCAATAGATTAAAGGACCTCCATGAGAGCTTGACGATGGGATTCTGAGGTTTGGATGAGGTCATATAGGGACATTTTGAGGGGGGATTGGTGTAATTGTTTGAGCATCACGCGATGTGTAACCCCATTAGAAATAGGATATGTGGGGCCGTGGATAGTGACTTTAGGTGTGGGTGCAAATGGTATGTTGGGTATAGGGTTGGTTGGTGGGTTGGTTGCCTTTTCCTTGCCTTTATCCTTCTGAGCATGGGTAGCAACATGGATCATGTTGATTTGAGGTGGAGAGGTAGGTGAAGTAGGTGAGCCATGAAAGGTATAGCGACAAGAAGGGAAAAATCCGAGCGGTGGGAAGGAACCTTGTGAGATGAGTTGGGCACACCAGTATTTGGGTGGAGGTTTGGTGAGTTCTCTGATGCAAACCATGTTAATTTCAAATCTTGGGGGTGGCTCTAAGAGTTGTGGGGGTGGAGGTCTTGGTCACTGAGTAGGAAATGGAGGGAAGAACTGTGGAAATTGGTGTTGGAAAAATGGGGTCCTCATCAAGAAGATCATCATCGTCAAAGTTTTCTTCAGGAGGACACAATTGGATCAAAGAAGTTTTCAAATCCTTATAATTCTCCACATCGTGCCCTAGCACATGATGGTAGGCAAAAATTTTGGTGTCATCAAACCCCTTTGGTTTGGGTTTGAGTGGGTCATAAGGTCTGAGAGGTGGTAATGTGATGACAGAAGTTTTAAGGAGGTTAGTTAAGATTTTGGCATAGGATCCCGCTAGTGGATCACAATGGGAAGTGAAGGTGGGTTTGGGTGTAGGTGTAGATGACTGTATAGGAAGGGTCTTTGCAAGAGGGGGAGTGGGTCGTGCTATGGTTTTAGGTGCTGGTGTGGTCTTAGGTGTTGGTTGTGTCTACTTGGGTAGGGGCATGGTAGATGAACTGGAGATAGAGTGTGTGGTTGGTTTGACTACCTTATTGGAGGGTAGCAGATTTTTGTCTTTAGGTTACACCTTCTTGGGTAAAGGTGATATGGGCACATGAGATCTAGAGGGAAAAGTGGATGGTGGAAGAGGGTGAGTTACCCACGGGGATAACTAAGGTGCTGTGAAGGTAGATGGCATGGTCATGCAGGAGGTGTGAGGGAAAGAGACTGAAGTGTCATGGGTAGTGAAGAAGTTATCGATGGTATTAAAGGTATTGGTGGTAAAAAATGTTGCAGGTGTGGGCGGAAGTCATGTCGGTGCTTGGGTATGTTAGAGGTTTGTGATGGAGGAATGGGCTGCTGCATTTTTAGTTTACTGGTGGGTGAAGGTTTCTTAGCCAGGCTAGAAGGGTGAGGTCCTAAGACGGATGGAAGGGGTGAAGGTGATGAAGGTGTGATCGGTGAGGTTGGGGTATGAGATCTAGGGGATTGGTTCTTCTGTTTGGGGGCTGGATTAAGTTTGGTGTTAGCTTTGGAGGATGTAGCTAAATCTAATTTGATGGGCAGATGAGTAAGGCTAGCCATTAGGATGACCCCTAAGGTAGTAATAGGTTTAGGCAGGGAAGATGATGTAGGTGTAGGTTTGGATGTAGAAGCATGTTGAGTTATGGGTAGAGGTGTGAGTTGAGCCATGAGTGGTATCGTGGGGGAATTTGTGATAGTTGTGGTTATGTTTGGTTCAATCAGCTGAAATATTTTTGGATAGATAGTGGAAGTGTCAGTGAGTGACATCTGCATTTGTGTTAAGACAAGAAGTAGAAGATGCCCCCAAAGTAAGGCTCTATCCACATAATCTAGGAAATCAGCTAAGCGTGAGAATGGCACTGCAGTGGGTGAGGTTGATGAGGATCTAATGGTGATTCCCATAAAATGTGTCTTAGAAATGGGGAATTTTCTAGCTTCATCTTCTGTGGGTAAGAGAGCCGAAAGTAAGTCCGCAAGATCTTGGGTAACTGATGGAGAATGGTCACCTAGAGGCAAAGGCATTTCTACTAGATCTTTGATAGGTGGAGGAGATGATGGGTGCTCCTCTATGGGTGGAGGAGATACACAAGTGTCTTCCATGGGTCAGAGGGGTACCGTGGGTGATGAATCTCTAGGTGGAGAAGCCAAAGGTGAAATGGTCTCGATGTTAATAGAAGGCTCTCTCACAGGTGAGGGAGGAGACGAAGGGTGTTCCTCTGTGGGTGGAGAAATAGGTGAAGTGGGTTCAAGTGTAGGTGGAGGAATTCGGGCTAGGATTTCCTCTATGGAAGGAATATGAGGTAATTGGGAAGCAATGGGTGCATCACTGAAAATAGCATGGACCTCACGAGTATGGCTATCATGAGTTGAGGTCTCTCTGGTTTGATCAGAAGAAGGGGCATGATTAGGAAATGGTTTCTTGAAGATGTGTAGGTTTTGATTGGCAGGTGCATTAGGATTATCTAAGGTTAACTCACCTTTCTCGAGCATTTCCTGGACAATGTTCTTGAAAGTGATGTAATTGCCATCACTATGACCCTTTACTCGATGATAGTTGCAGAAGTCATGCTCTTTGTACCACGTGGGTGTGGGGCGAGCAGGATCAAAACTAGTGTGTGGTTTTATGGGAGGAAGAGTGATGGACCCAGCTTTAATGATATTTTCTAAGATAGAAGAATAAGGCTCCCCAATTGGGGTGTATTTCCATTGTTCTCGTGTCTGAATTGAAAAGTCTGGATGGGCAAGAGATTAGATGAGGGGTTAGCCTAATTTGAGGGATGAGTTGGGCTGGCCTTGAGTACCACTGCGTTAGTGGTTCCCTTGGATTTTGAATAATTATTCTATGGTTTCGAAGAAGAAGAAATATCATTTGACTTAAATGTTGAATTCTTATTGCGTAGTTGAATTTTCTTTTCTTCGATGGCTCGAATCTCTAGCTTTTGTGCCATGGTGAATGCCTCATCGAAGGTTTGGAAAGTCTACACCTATAGGGTTGGCGAGATATATCTAGCACAAGCCTGCGTGAAGAGCTCTATGAGTTTGGTTTGTGGTAATTGGAACGTGAGTTGATTGATCAGGCTACGCCAACGAGTGACAAAATATGCGATAGATTCGTCGTCATATTGACACATAGAGTAGAGGTCAGTCATGGTAACCTTCTTAACAACATTGATGGAGAAGTGATCCAAGAAGGCTTGGGCTACCTGATTAAATGAGAAGATAGAATGTCTAGGAAACCCACTATACTAGTCTAATGCGGGCCTGGTCAGAGACATGGGAAAGGTCCTCAGGAGCAAAGCATCATCATGGGAAATAAGATAACACCCATGTTTGAAAGACCACAAATGTTGTTGTGGGTCCTCTTTGCTGTTGAAGCAATTAAATTTAGGAATTTCCCAATGTACGGGATATGGATGAATAGGAATGGATGGGTGGATGGGCTCATTACAAATCTCATCGTAGGTGAGAGAGTTGCATGTGCCAGAAACCGATGCCTCTAATGTCTGCATCTTGTCCATCATTAACTTGATTAGGTCATTGGTAGGTTGTGATGGATGGGTACCTCTTGTAGTGTACGAGGGCTGGTGTTGGACATATGAAGGAGGTGGCATTCCAGTATATGGCGATGCCGTATAAGAGGATTGAGGAGGGAGAGAAATAGGGGGTACATACCCAGAATGAATGATAGATGAAACAGGAGGTTGCTAATAGTACGTATTTGGAGTTGGAAGGGTCGTGGTGACCCTAGTAGAAATGGGGGCTAAGGACTGTGGAATAGAAAGGACAATGTTTTGAAAAGGGTTAGGGGTCACTAACACCAGGGGTGTTTATGTACCTACGGGTATATGTGAGACAACAGGTGCAGATGAGGTTACGTTCTGGGTGGTTGGTGAAGGTATAGTGGATGTAGTGGGTGCAATAGATGTGGCAGATGCGGTGGTCATAACAGGTATAGGGCCTATCTATGAAACAACTAGGGGCAAGGTAGATGTGGGCAGCGCGGAGCTAGCAGAGGCTGGAGCAGAAGTAGGAGCAAGTGTTGAGAGGATAGATACGGGAATTTTGTATATCAACTAACTCGAGGCATCTCAAGTGGATACGTGGGGAAGATAGAACTGTAAGGTAGCAGGTTTCTGGTCAAGGAGTCATGCGAACTCCTTGTCCCCTATGGTGATAGTGATAGGTTGGGTAGGATCCATGGGTGATAAAATAGAAGGTGGCGAAGGGCTAGGTGGGAGTGGTTGACAACTAACATGGAATATGAGGGCGTTTTCCTGGCTACGTGTCAGCACCATGTAGACAAGTAGTGATGTGGTAGGACTGCTTTCTGTAAATGACACAGAAATACATCGAAGATAGGAAAAATAGGTGGTGGTAGGTGGATTTGGTATAAAATGTCAGCTAGAAATTTGAACAGGATAACCAATGCCGGTTAGGGTAAACCGACACCAGTCACAGGTAACCACGGTCAGTCACTGTGGAAAATGGACAGTTTGTCAAGACAAGGCAAAAGGCTAACAATCTGCTAAGTAGATAAGATGCTGATGAATTTTTCAGGACAATGAATATGATGAGAGTGACAGAGACTCTGAATAACAAAGAAGGTGAAGAAGGTGTCCTTTTGGGCATGTTAACCAAAAGAATAGTAAACCGATGTTGGTTGTGTAAAATCGATGACGGTCAGAGGGTAATTGAAAATGGTCACTAGACCAACACCGGTTACTATGAATTTGAAACAAATATGAAGAAAAGGTGGTTGTGAGTTAAAATCAGATGCAAAATCAAACCCAAAATTCTGAAAATGATAAAAATAGGGTCCAAGCACACTCAGATGAAGCTGGAATACACCAACTATGATGAGGAGCGTGTAAGGAGAAATGAAAAGATGAAGAACGTGTCCTCTCACCTCAAAACGTAAGCCAAGGAGAAACACTAAGAAAAGTACGATCCTAAAAGTGCTTTTTCTATTATGTTTGTTTGGCTTATGCTATTAAGGTCTGACTCATGAACTTTAGAATAGAATTTTTGGTGAGGAAGGATTCCTGTGAAGAAATATATCTAAACGAAGAGGTTTCAAGTATGTTATGGTAGGGGCATGTCATCTTCTGTAGTATGAATCGATAGAAGTAGCGAGCTGGGGAGTACCTACCAATCATCTGATCAGTATGATCATTGACAGGATTTCCTAGGAAAGATTTCATTTAACAATGTGTATATTTTTGAATTTGTGCAGTTTGGTAAGAATCAGAGAGAGAGAGAGAGAGAAGATGTGCTTTCTACGATTTATTTGTCAACCATCAGCTGGGAATGACTTCCAGCATATAGGTTACCCTCAGTTAATGTGAGCTAATGCAAGAAAAGCATAATGAAATGAAGTTGATTTTTAAACCCAAATCAAAATATTGAATTCGATGACACAAAAAGATGAACAAGAGAAGGGATTCTCTTTCACTAATGTGATACTAATGAAAGGAAAGAAATGTTCATTTTAAAGCACCAAAATACGATTGCTTTTAGACAATAGAAGAAGAGAAGATTCCAGGGGAGAAATTTTAATGTGAGAACCTTTTAGAAAGGAAACAAACATGCAAATTTTCACCTAGAAATGAAGAAATGCAAAGAACCCCGAATGGGTCCCACCGGGCATGCCAAAATGTTTCACCTCATTCTAGAGCCTTTCTTTGAAATTTGATGAAACAGATAAGGGTAAAGGGATAGGAGGAATACCTGTTAAAATGCTAGTTGAAGGTTATTGCGCGTGTATGACTTCTTGATCCACAATTGATCGTGAGAGCTCCCTTTTAGCTAGGAGGAACTACCTGAAATAGAAAACAAGACCACCAAATAAAATTTAAATAGTATATGCAGTGGATTGCCTAGCGTATGCTAGATCTGGGAAGTGTGATACTCCCTAGACAGCTGTCAATCCACTATTTAAAACAAATAAATGTGAACAATAAAGGAAATCCTACTGTAGTTAAAATGGTTTAGGTATCTCATTCGATTACAATAAAAAAATTCATTCACAACAAGCTAAGCTATGCTTGAATCTGAAGGTCAAGATCTCTTTCAGATTACTGGAACTAGTCAGGGTCTGGTTCTAGGCTATCTTGGTCTAAGGGTAAAATAACAGAGATCGATGTTGGTTTGGTATGACCGGTGTCGGTTTAGGTTAACCAGTGACGGTTGTGGGTAACCGGCATTAGTATGGTCAGGGTACAGGAAACTTAATAAAACTTGGTGGGGTGACAAATATGAGGCTAAATTGAAATGGAAAGGGTAATGGCGAGGTCTGTGTGGGTCTTAGGTGTGCTCAGGGATAGTTATCTATAGGGTATGGGTAGTTTAATGGTATGGGTGAAAGATTGATCAAGTTTTTATGAAGGCAAATGATGGGTGAATGGGAATGCAAGTAGAAACTAATAACATAAGTAAAAGAGTTTACTAAAATGACAATGGATAAGTGTTGTTTAACAAAAAACTTACTGTTGTACGAGCTTGATGTCTGGTTGGCAATGGTAGTTTCTCATATGGATGGAGCTTTGGTGTGGTGATGGCACTTCCCTGGATGCTCACGTGAATGCAGGTGGCTCTGTGATTGCTTCTGGTGTTGGATGTAGATGCTCTGATGCGTGTACAAATGTTTGTTCCACTTGCATGCATCTTTGGTTTCATCCTATTTGCTCTCAAAAATGTGCCAACCCATAAATAAGGTTGTTTTGGGGATTAAACGGTTACCGATGACGGTTTCAGGTTGACTGGTGGTGGTTTAGGGTAACCGGCATTGGTTAGGGTGAGATTTCCTAGGTTTAATAAACTGAGCAGATCCTCTTGATTTTCTTGGATCTCATTCATTTTCTTCCACAGATTAGAATGGAAGCCTCCTTTCTAATGGGTGGGTATGTGGTTAGAGTGAATGTAGGATTTGATTTTATGGGTTTAGGTAGGTCTTAGTTATTTATGGCAACATATTAAGAATTGGTCTTAGGGTGAGGTGGATAGATGAGGTGTATAGGTGAGATGGATGGTGGGCATTATCCAATCAGGATATTTTAAATAATAGATATTATGAGATCAAAAAATTAATTTAATTTAATTAATTAAATTAATATTAGAGTAGGGTGAAAGGGTCCTTGGTTAGGTGAGTGTGTTCAAGTTGGTTATTTTGTTGAGGGACCAAGGGGAGTGTGACCCAATTTTGGTTTCTACAGTGAGGTTTGGGTTGGTTTTTGAGTGATTAGGAAGTTTTCTGGTATAAGGTAGTTTTATTAGGCACAAAGACCAATGCTGATCAAGGTGACCAATGTTGGTTCAGGTATGACCGATGATGGTTTATGATTGATCCATAGGGATCTAGAAAAAAACACCACTTCATTAGTTCCATTAGCACCAAGAAGGAGAAAAAAGAAAAGTGGAAAAATGAGGTAAATAGAGGTTCTAGACAAAACCACCACTTTGTGCAGAGTGGCGGTCCTAAGAATGCTAGTTTGCATAGGGTGGCGGTCCTGAAACTTTCGAACAAAAAATAAGAATGGAATGCAAGTGGATGCGTTCTTAAAGTGCCCAACCGTTTCTCTTCCCTTCCATGCCCTTTCACATCCTCCAATGCATGGGAGGACATGGGAAGGCCTATAAATACATGAAAGGAGTAAGAGAATAGACATTCAGAGATCCAAAGAGATCGAGAAGCAAAGCTTAATGAGAGAAGTGAGTAAGATCTTCAGTGCTAGAAGGGAACTATAGGAGCAAGGTGTAGAAACAGAGAAAACAAGTAATTAGAGAGAAGGTCTACATTGTTTCTTATTTTCATACTTATTGTAATTTGTAATTGTCTATGTTAGACCAATAAAAGTGGGAAGAAAGAGCAGTTTCCCTTCTCGACTGGTTTTCCTCCTTGGAGGTTTCCAGGATAAAATTGTTGGTGTTGAAGTTTGAACTATTTCCTTCTCTACAATTTCCTTTCTAAAGCACTAGATAATCAGTCACAAAGCTCTAATTGTTAAGAAAATATGTCATTTTCCAAAGTTGAAAGTAGAATAGCATAGTTGTCTGATTCGTATAGTTCCAAAGTAAAAGTTTACAAATCATTTTGATATCAGAGCTGATTATATATCCAGGAATGTGGTATTCGAATCTTTCTTGTGATTTTGTATGATAGTGACAAGGTCCAAAGGTGAATAATTTTGACCTTGTGAGCCATATATTTCTATGAAGAAGTGGAAACAGAGAGTTTGAGCTCAAATGGAGGAAGAGAACTTGGTCTGTAGAGTCGAGATGCAAGAGACCATAATAGATAGATTGTATAGGAAACAAGAAGAGCTTTCAGATCTGCAAAATATGGCTTCGATTAAGTAAGATTCCATGGACTTGGTGGTTCGAGCACTAGCCAAAAAATTTTTTATCATAAAGAGCCATGAAGAGGAAGAAAGGGAAGAGCATGAAGAGATGCCAATTGTAAATGAGAAGGTAAAATCTGCACATACACCTTTTAAAGTTGAAACAAAAGTGGAAATAAAGAATTTTCAAGGACAAGTAGATGCAGAATTACTAGATAAATGGATAAAATAGTTGAAAGTCTAATTTCATGTGCATAATGTCACTGAGGCATAAAGGGTCACCTTTACATGTCTCAAAATGGAAGGTCATGCTCTGGTTTGGTGGGAAACCCATCTAGCCACTTGTGAGAATAAGAAACTTCCTATTGTCAGTACTTGGAAGGGTTTTAAACAGTCGATTAGAGATAACTTCTATCCTATTGGCCATAAGAATGACATGATGATTAAGTGACAGTAATTTAGACAGGGAAGTGGTCAAAGTGTGCAAGACTACACTATGGAATTTTAGAGACAAGCCATGTTGCTTAATATGGACTTGGAGGATGAGGACATTCTAACCAAGTATTTGTGAGGACTTCACAGTCACCTTCAGAGGAAGGTAATCTCCATAAATCCCAAGGATCTCAATGAAGTTTACGTACAAGCATACTACATTGATGATGAGAAGAAGCAAGGAGAAATAGAGCCAAAGGGAGACAAGTTAATAGAACAATAGGACAAAGAACAATGGAAGACAAGTAGAAAAGGTAAATGGAAAGGTAAACATGTCGCTACAGATTTGCATACTTGTAAAGATCCTAAGAATTTCTGTAAGAATTGTGATGTAAATGGACATACTGATGCCACATGTTGTAAGTTGTATATGGAATTACACCCAAGGCACCGAACCAAGGATTCCAAGAAATCCATGGCCACTATGAAGACAGAAAGAGAGGTTGAAATTTAGGATGATTCAGATGTAGACAAGAGGCTGGGATGCATGAACACTAATATGTATGAGACAATAGAAGAATAATATATGAGTAAGCTATTTCAAATCAGAATCTAAATCAAGAAGACTAAGGTAAATGCTTTAGTAGATTCTGTTTCTCAGTCAAATTTGATTTCTAATGAGGTTGTAGAAGAGCTTGGTCTAGATAATTATGTGCATCCACATCCATACCCACTGGGATGGGTGAAGAAGGTTGTAGAAATACAAGTTACAAGGAAGTGTAAGTTTTAGTTTGGGATAAAAACCCAATACATAATGTATTAGAGGCTGATATTATTCCACTTGATGCATTTGATGTTGTCTTTGGAAGTCCTTACTTGTATATCAGGGATGGTGTGTTCACAAGGAGGGAGAACTGGTTTAGATGGGTCAAGGATGGAGTCATTTTTAACATCCAAGCACACCAAAGAAAATCAAAGAAGGCTCTGGTAAGTGCCAACTAAGCACCAAGACTTTTTCAGACAAATAATCAGTTTTGTTTTCTTTCATTGGAATAAAAGCAAAATGGACGTGAGAGCACGGATATTTCTGACCAAAGGATGGATAATTTGGATAGCATTTGTTAGTTTTTATAGAAGAATCCACCATAAGAACTACTCATTTAAGGAGCAAAAAAAAATTCCTCTATGCAGTCACCGTATCTACATATGGATTCACTGGACCTGACCATGGGGCAGCAAGAAGAAGATGAGATACAAGGAACGATGGTGATTATAGAAGCAACATACTTGGGGAGGATTCAGCCAATCCATCTCAAGAGATAAAGACAAGAAAGGACCAAACAACTACAGTATGGGACCTTTTCCATACTTGAGAAGGTTGGAGAAGAAACCTTCAAGCCATACTTCATGCATATGCATGCGATAGTAAGTTGCAAGAGCTCACATACACTAACACCATCTATGCATCACAAAGAAGGAAAGATAGAAAAGTTACCTTCAAAAGAGGATTGTACTCAAGGCATCTCAGAGGAGGATGTAGCACTAGAAACCAGAGATCCACAGGAGTCTTGGCAGGTTAGATGAGAGAAGACACCATGGCAGACCCAGTGGTACTTGAATGAGCACGAGAGGAAGTTGATTCCTCTACCACTCCCCCACTAGATTTTGTGGGACCAAAATCCTCCTAAGTAGAGGAGGTACGATCCATAGGGATCTAGAAAAACACACCACTTCATCAGTTCCATTAGAACCAAGAAGGAGAAACAAGAAAAATTGAAAAAATGATGTAAACGAAGGTTCTAGACAAAATCGCCACTATGTGTAGAGTGGCGGTTTCAAAACCTCTTCCTTGCATGGTAGCAGTCCTAAAACTGCTGCCCAGCTAGGGTGGTAGTCCTGAGAATGGCATAATGTCAAAAATGGTGTCTAGGATCTTTATGTGTTTGTACAAAAGAGTTAGGAAGATATTTTTTGAGGTTGTAGGTCGGGTGTCAGGTTTGGATGAGATTTTGTGAGGTTTTGAGGAGGTTTGAGGATTTACTGGTTAAGTGAATAAGCTAACATAGAGACTAACATCGGTTAGGTGACTAATGCTAGTGCATATGGGAAACCGATGATGGTTAATATAACTGGCATTGGGAGGGTGGTAATTAAATAAAAGTTAGATTTGTACTTCTTTGTGATTGCACAGAGGATGAAAGGAGGATGGTTCGGTTCATAATAATGTCAAGGAGACTCAAGAATGCATAGATTTTTAGTACAGAGAGCTAGAAGGTCATGAGTGGTTGGATGTGTAGATTGGTAAGAAGGTGGGAATGGGGGAATGTAGGGAATAATAAGATCCAATAACAAAATATAATGGACTTACACTTTAAGCAAGTACAAAATGATGAAAATCAAATACACTTACTTGTATTTCCAAGTCTGGTAAGTGTAGGAAGGAAGTGGTTGATCCATGAAGAAGTTTGTGGTTAGTTCCATGGATATACTCCTAGAGTGCTCCCAAGAATATTCTAATGTATTTGGACGAGTATCATGTGCTTTCTTTGGCTTGTGGTTGAGTGTATTTTATCATGTTGGTATCCAATTTTACTCTCCTTCACAACTTGAACAACATCATAAATTTGCACAAGACACTCAAGGATAGATAGATGTTTTATGTGTCATTTGTAGCTGGGGAAGCACACCTATCTACTTGTTTGCATTCAAGAATTGAGGGAGTGGATAGCACCTTCAAGAGGGTTTTGATCTAACCCTCACTATTTTAGGTTGTTCCTATCAACCAAGGCAAGAGAACCTATATTGCAGCTCTTATATGGTAAGGAGATGGAGATATCCTTGTGTTTTGCATATGATATGGAAGAGGCTTTGTGAAAACATGATCAAGTATCCATTATCCAAACTCAAAGGATTTGTCACTACTAAATGATGGAAATGTTTTCAAAACAAAGCTAGAGCTGCTAAAGACATGATAAAACCCTGATCAACTTTGTGCATTTTAGTGAAAGGATTGAATTCTTTTGTGGACACACAATGCAAATGTAGGGGTATTGTAGGTAGGATGAGTTAGTTTAAAATGAAATTTTGTTGAGAGATGTTGGGACAAGAGTAGCTAGAAATCATCACCTTCTTTGGGAAGCTTTGCAAATGAATTACAACACCTAAACAACAGAGATGTTTCAATGAATTTGAAGTGCTCTTTCAACCAGGATGTGTGCACACATGGATGCCCAAATCTACACTATTCCATACAAAATTTGATAACCTGCCACAAAGGCTTGAAGCAAAATATCAATGAAGAATTTAGAAACCCTTGTTAGATCATGACCTAAGGTACACCCAAAGGTTTACAAACACCCTCAATTTATAAGGAAGGTAAGATGAATTTAAATCTGTTTATCTTCACTCAAATGAATGCTCTTCTGAATGGAAGATTACAGATGCCTTCAAACCCTCTACAAGAAATGAGACCATGTATGACCAATAAAGATCCCAAACACAAGATTGCAACATGAGCATGAAACACAAATTGAAAACATACTGAAATACAAGTGTATGCAAGCTTTGCCAAGAAATAAAACCAGTTAATCCAAGAATTTGATCAAATATATCAGCAAGGGAATGTTATTTAGACAATCTCAAAGCTTGTTGATGGCTTTACAGCTGAAACCAACTCAACATGATGAACATTTGATGTAAATAGGAATAAAAAATGGCTCTCAGGCAGTTTCTCCAAAAGAAAATGGACTTCTTCCAGTTTTCCTCGTGAAAATTCTTCTCTCTCTCTCTCCAAAATTTTCAACCCCCTTTACAAAATGCCTCCAAATTACATAATATACCCTATGCCAGTTTGGATCCTTGCATCCCAAGCAAAGAATATGCTCAAGGGATCAAATTTGTTACAAAACTCTATCCATTTGATGAAAAATGATATAAAACTGTAAAAACAACTCGCAAAATGCCAGAGATGCACAAATATTTTAAAATATTGCATGGATTCAGATCCTTATCCATCCCAGGGTCATGTTTTTGTCATTCCACCATGCCAGCATGCATTTGCAATCATTTTCCACCCTTTTCCCTCATTATTTTTAACTCTGCAACTTTAATTTTTCACTTTTCACATTTTTACACGGGCCGAGAAAAATATTTCATGAAAATAACTATAGGGCACCGAAATAGCTCAAATGAATGATGCCATTACATCCAGAAGGTCGAGGGGATGCGATTTCATATAAAATTTCATGCAATTTGGTGCAAAAATGATGATTCCAAGCATCTTGGAGCTCCAATGGTGGCAAGAAACGAAAACACTCGGCAACTGTTGATTTAAAATCAACTTTAAATTTCCACCCTCCACGTGTCTTGATGAGATTTGACATGTAGGCTCAAAAATATCTTCTTTGACTTTTGGATAAGGTGGACACATGTCCAAATACCATTGGACTGGGCATCCAACCTTAAAAATGCATTTCGAACCTTTTCTGACCTCGGGAAAATTTTGAAAATTTTCCCCGCATGCAACCTAGACACACCACGTGTCCCTAGGTGGACCCCACAAAAATTGTGGGCTGAAATAATAAACTTTGCTCCTTTTTTGAGAAAAGGAAAATTTCCTCAAAAACCTCCAGAGGCCCGAACACTCGCTGCTTCTTCTGCCATGTGGCGGTCTCCCATTCACTGCGGAGCCAACCTTCTTATTCTTCCCTCATTCCTCCATGAACACAAAATCCTTTGTGGGCCCACATTCTCCCTTTTCCCGTTTAGGAATAGGCCACGTGTTGCCCCCTAATTGGCTGCAGGGGAACACCTCCAAATTTTCCACGGATCAATTTTTCACTTCGAGATTCTTTGCCAAAATTTTGCAAACTTTTCCACTTTCTCTCCACGCTCCAAACCTCCACCAAATTTGGGACATGTGTCCTCTTCCTATTCGTTGAGGGCTCCCGGGAAAATATTTTCCTCTAGCATTTTGAAGCCAAAAACTTCAAATTTTTCTAAGTCCCCACTTCTCCATTTGACCTCCCTGGACACGTGTCCACTTCCCATTGGGCGCGGGCCCTTGGGTCAAATTTTTTTATTTTTACCCTTTGAAATTGAAAAACTTCAAAACTATCACAAACTCTGCATATCCATTATACCCTTTTGGACACTTGTCACTTCGTGATTTGTGCGGAGATCGGGCTCACATTTTAACTTTAAAATTTTTCCTCTAAAGGCAAAAATCCTAAAACATGCACAACCCCGCTCCTCCCTTGGCTCCCTTAGACATGTGTCCATTTCTTATTGGAGGCAGGCCTTTGAGTCAAAATTTTCTCTTGACACCTTGATCCAAAAAAAAACAAAAATTTTCCAAGTCCTCTGCCATCCGCATGCTTCCTGTGCCATGTGTCTCCTTCCCATTCGATGCGGGCCTTCGGGGAAAAATGTGATTTTGAGAAATTGGCAAAAATGAAGGAAAAATTCCTAAGTGCGACCCACCACCCACTGATCCTCCAACCAATCAAATTGTGCCACGTAGGAACTTTACTGTAGCAAATGTGGAGCCATTTCGATAGCAAAATTTAAAGCCCGTTTTTGCCAAAATTCAAAAAGTGACAAGTTATAACATTTTCCCGACCACTCCCGACCAATAGCAACCTGCCACGTTAGCGATATGTTGGATGGATGAATTTGACGGGCAGAATACACCCGTATGGCACTGTTCAATGCATGTCAAAAAATGTAGAATTGATGCCCTAGAAATCAAAAATGTTTCTGGACAAGGAGGGAAGATTTCTTGATTCAAATCAAAGCGTGAATCATGATTTTGACATCATTTTAGCACCTTGGGATTAGGGACATACTTAGCACAAATCCTAAAGATTTGATCATTTAATGAGTTCTTTCATGAATTTGACAAAGGAGAAAATGGCTACAGCCTAAAAAAAGATCAGATGAAGAAGATTAGGGCACAAAAGAGGGACTTACTTAGAAATTTGTTTCACATACAAGGTAAAATATGGGTATACAACTGTGAGTAATTTTCAAAGGTATTCAATTGGAGAAATATGAGTTAAGATCACCAATTCCTTGCAAATGAAACATTTCTTGAGAAAAAATGGATATAGACAATTAGGGCAAAGTGTGAAAACTTAGAATTTGCACCAACATTGGCTCCTTGCTTGGGGATGGGCACTCCCAACAAGTGCCACAAGATCACAACGTAGACCAAGTGCCAAAAATCCATTGGGCAAGGAGTATAAAAATGCAGAGTAGCCCAAAAACCAGAATTTTCCCCAAAAATGGACCGAGAAAAATAGACCAACAATGGTTACCAAGGACAAAAGGGCAAACCACAAGCCAACAATAGCAAAAACAAAGCAAAAATTAGGGCTATACAAAATGTACAACTTGTGCATACCTCCTTTGGGGATTTAATCCAAAAAGTGTTTTAAATGTCTACCATTAACAGGTAGCTCCAACAAATCCCCATCCAAATCCTTGAGAAAGAATGTATGCTCTCCAATTATGATGTCAATGGCATAAGGGTCCCATCCATAGGAGCATCAAACTTTCCATGCTTTCCCTTGATCTTCATGCCTACTATCCCATAGCAAGACCAAATCTCCAACATTGAAGGCTCTAGGATTGAAACTTCTTCCACAAATAACTTCTTCAACTTCTCCTTAAATCTGACATGTCTTTGATGAAGAAGGCTCTTCTTTCTTCATCCAACTCTATGATTTGATTGATCCTTGATTCATATGGACCATGTTCTTGATCTTCTAACTATTGGGAAAACTTTAAATGTGGACAATTGCAAATGTAAGGGTAGAAATGCTTGAGTTCCATACACCAATTTAAATGGACTCTTACCAGTTGCTCTTTTTGGAGTTATCCTATCAAGCCCAAACTACAAATTTCAGTTTCTCTGAAAATTCCACTTCTTCTTGTTGATTTCCAAGGTCCTTCTAATAATCCATGATCAAGTTCTTGTTACTTGACTCAGCTTGCCATTACATTGTGGATTGTAGTTTGAAGAATAAGTTAGATTTATCCCATATTCATTGCACATTGCCATCAAAGGCTTGGCTCTAAAACACATGAATGCATTATCAGACACAATCTTAATTGGAACTCTAAATCTACATATGATATGATTCAGGCTAAGAAATCCATTACCACTTGGTGTGTTGCCTTTCTAGATGGAATGGCCTCAACCCATTTTTTTGTTAGTTAAATAATCAGTTGCTACAAGGATCCATTTATGACCAACACTAGAAGGATTTGAAATCTTTCAACAATGAAGTCCATTACCCATTGTTTGAAAGGGGCTTCAACTGATATACGTTGCAAAGGAAGGGAGCCTGAAGCCTTCAATCTTCCTGAGAAATGTTGGCAATTATCACATCTTCTAACTAGCTAGTTTGCATCTTTAAAAAGAGTTAGGCCGACCAATAACCTGCTCTTAAAATCTTTTGTAAACTATCACTCTAGGACCAGGAAAATTTCCTCCATAAACTCCCCCATGGAAATTAGTATCAATCAACTTGGGAGCTTCATCTTCAGTTATGCATTTCAAGAGGACACCTTTAGGGTTCTTCTAAGCCAGCCCAAGGTTTGCTATGATATATTTTTGAGAAACCAGCTTGAGGGCTCTTTTCTAGGTTTTATTCAAGTGACTAGGACAACATAGGTGTCTGAGGTAAAAAATCACATCTTTGTACCACTCAGACCTCATCAATTTGTCAAGAAGATCTGCCCTTTCTTCCTCTAGCTGATTTACTTCTACATTTTGCAAATTGCTCTCAGCCATGAAACTTGGAAAGACCCAAACCTCTTGGATCAGCTTTGTTGTTTGGATATCTATATCATATTTTGTAATTTTTTGACCCATCTACATCTCTTGCTTGATATCTCCATGTCAGATAAGATTTATTTAACCATGGTATGAGGGAACATAGGCAACAACTTTGAACTCAGTATATAGGGCCTGAAAATCTTTGTTGCTTTTACCAATGCAAATGGCTATTTTTCCATAATTATGTACTTTAGTTCAGCTGCTTGTAAAGCCTTGATAAAGAAAGCAATAGGCCTCTTAGCTCCCTTTTCATCCTTTTGTAACAAAACTAAAGCAATAGTAAATTCAGATGCAAAAGAGAAGATTTGGAAAGGCATCTTATAGTTTGGAGCTGCCAAAATAGGTGCATGCTTGAGTGCATCCTTTATTCCTTCAAAATATTGGATGGCAGCCTCTTCCCACTTAATAACTTGATCCTTTCTTAGCATGCTTTTGATTGGGAGAGTTAGCTTAGCAAAATTAGAAACAAACCTTCTAATGAAATTGATTTGGCCAAAGAAAGATTGAATTCCTTTCTTGGTTCTTGGAATAAGGCACTTTGCTGATTGCTTCTACTCTCTCAGGGTCTATCATAACACCTTCTTTGGAGACAATATGTCCCAGAAACTTGGCCTTTTGCATGCCAAAATGACACTTCTTTGGGTTAAGGGAAATGCCATACTCTATACATCTGATCAACATTTTTTCTAGGTGCTGCAAGTGATCTCCTCGCTACCTTGAAAAAATAGTCACATCATCTTGGTAAACTGCTCATAAATTCATTGATATAACCAGAAAAGGCAACATCCATTTCCCTTTGAAAAGTATGCACCAGAATTCATCAATCCAAAAGGCATCCTTACAAAAACATAAGTCCCCCAAGGAGTAGTGAAGGCTAATCTTAAGTCTTTCTGATTCTTTGAAAACTACTTGATTGTATCCAAAGAAACCATCCAAGGTAGAAAGCATCTCTGACCCTGTTACAAGCTGCAACATATTCTCCATGTTTGGAAAGGGTAGTTTTCCTTCATAGATGCTTTCTTTAGATTCCTAAAATCCACACAAAGTCTGATATCTCCCTTCTTCTTCCTAACTGGCACAAGGTTGGCAACCCAAGAAGAGTATCTAGTAGGTTGAATGATGCCACCATCTCTCAATTTCTTCAAAAATCTTCTTGCATTTTCATGGAAAGTAAGTGGGTTAATAGGCCTTTGTCTTTGTCTAAATGGCTTAGCTTTTTCCTCAAGAGGAATCTCATGTTGGAACAAATCTTCTCTATAGGCCTTTAGCTCTGAATAAGACCAAGCGAGACAATCTTGATATCTCTTTAAAAGTTGGGCATAGGAATTTTTTTCCTCTTTGCTGAGATGGCTGCCCAACCAAATCTTCCTTGGTTTTTCCTTAGTTCCCAATTTGTGCTCTTCCACATCTCTTGAAGCAAACAAGTTTCTATTAATGATACAATCAACATTGCTAAAGTTGGATTCAAGTGTAACAAGACCTTTGGGAATGGTGTTTGTATTCAATTGTATAATATCCTTGTCAAACAAGGTTTCTTTACCTTCATTCATGCACACCATTGGTTCCCAATCAATGTTTTGACCAGAAAAATCACCTTGGCATTGTAAGAACCTCAAGATTTGTGCATCATCATAAAAAATCTGCCAATGTTTTACATTATCCGGGACAGCTGGCCTTGTTAGTACTTCAATGTCATATTCACAAAAGGGTGAAATGGTGCAATTTTCAAATCTAGAGCCAAGGACAGCCAACTTATCAGCAGCAACATTAAGATTCCTATCATGATAAACAATGTTAAAGGAATCAAACATTTCAATCAAGTCCCAAACAACATTCTTATATTGCTTCATACGCTGGTTCTTTGTAGCATACAACTTTCTTACTTGCTTGACAACTAGCTCTCAATCCCCCTTAGCAACAATATCCTTCACTCCATATTTCCATGCAATCCTTAACCCTAACAACAATGCTTCATATTTAGCTATATTGTTAGTGCATTCAAAATTGAGCTTGAAGGAAAAAGGAAACTCTTCTAAACTTGGAGAAACCAACACTATACCAGCACCATTCCCAAACTTGGAGCAAGCTCCATCAAATAGTAATGTCCATGGAGAACCTACCATACCAAGGCACTCTGATTTGTCCATCTTATTCTCTTTTCCATCAGCAAAACCAATGAAGTTATCAACATCTACATCAGAAAACAACACTTCATAAGAAGCATTGTTGGGATCTTCAATCAAGTGTAATATCTTCTTTTCACCATAGAGTTTGACAAGGCTGCCCTCAATGGGAATGGTGGAAAAAGACATGTCCATTTGAACACTACCACCAACACTCGCAGCCCACTTTCTTGACAAAAGCATACCCCATTTGGCAGGGCAATCAACAATTACAACATCAAGTTTCAAATTCTTACCCGGATAGGCTGCAAGTTGCACTAATAAACCCTTAACACAACCAAAAATTGGGACCTCCCTTGAATCCATGGATGTACACTTCCCACATGCTGCTGTCACCTTGATATCCAACTCATTCATGACTTCTAGAGGCATGACATTACATGATGCACTAGAATCAAACATGCAATTGTGAAGCAACCTATCTTTTATGAGAAAAGTTGTGAAGAATGGATCAACATTCAATTGGTAATAAACCAAGGATGTCCCCAAATATACTTTAGGTGCCTCTCCAAAATCTTCCATTGGTGGTGGTGTTTCAAGGCTAGTAATGCTTTGAAGAGGATTCTCAACAAAATTTACATTTCTGCTTGGGGTAATCCTTTCTTCTTTCAATCCCAAGCACTCGAATGCTCTCTTCTTATGCTCAGAATTTCTAAGCAATTCAATAATTGGAACACTCACTTTAATTTGGCTCAAAACTTTGGCTATATCATATGGAACATTCTTTGGTAAAACAACATTGGAAGGGAAACAAGAAGGTTCATTAGATGGAGAAGTATTCTTGGCAGCATGGGCATGAAGAGGACTGATATTTTTGCATGGGACAGCAGGGTTCTTGGAAATTGTTTCTTTTCTAGGATTGTATTTGGGAATTCTTGTGAGCAAGGGTGTCTTTGGTTTGTCTTGAGGATCAGCTCCCCTAACAACTTTACTTCTAGTATTGTAATCTTTCTCTTGACCAACCACAACATTCATTAAAAATTGTCTATCTTCCTCCGAAGGAATACCACCATCATACTTCTTGATCATTAAAGCCCTTAGATATTCAAAGTCATTATTAGGAATTTCAAAGGCCTAAAATACATCTACATCATGAATTTGAGGAAGAGAAAGAAATGGTACCCTCTTTATGCAATCCCAAAAGGTTGCAACAGTCCTTGCACTTATCACATCTGTTGATGTTGTTGCTTGTTGTGAGCTTGAAGATCTGCCATCATACAAATGTCATCATCCATTTCATTCTCATTATCATCATCAATATCTTGCTGGTCCATTTCACATGGAGGATGAGGAAGAAAACATCTATCACACTAATCCATATCATCAATTTTTTGAACAACAACAACCCTTGCAGTCAGAGGGTCAGGCACCACTCTATTTTCACATGCTTGGAGTTATCTATTTGTAGATCCAATAGGCCCTTTACCTCTATCATCTTGTCTTTGATCACCCCTAGGATGATTGCCAAATCTATCATGGTTTTGAGTTCTTTTCTGTCCTTGTGAACTTTTCCCAATTCCTTTCTCAGACCAGGCTAGTTTGTGAGATATTTCCTTAACAACCCCTACCAAAGTTTTAACAACATCTTCTAAATCAGCACCCTTGCTAGCTTGAGGCTTCTCAGGGTTTATCAGTTTCACACCATCCCTCTTAAGTGGTTTACTAATAGATTTAATATTATTTTCAATTTTAAGTGCCATGGTGAAAGCTTGCCTCAAGTTTGTAGGATTTTTGTCTCTCAAGTAATAGGCTACCTTTTTATCAAATGCATCTACATATTTGATCAAACAAGATTCATTACTAGGCCTCAAAATGACAGGAAACCTTCTCAATGTTTTATTGAATCTTGTATTGAAGTCATGGAATGTCTCATTCGTGTTCTTCTTGATATTTTCAAATTCAGACAAAAGAAATCTAGGATCAGTCTTGTCACCATACTGCAATCTAAATGCATTTTTCATCTTAGTCCATGAATCAATACAGTTATCAAGTAGAGACTTGTACCAGTCCCTAGCATATTCTTCAAGTGTATGGATAAATAACTTGATATACACATCCTCAAATTCTATCTCAAAATATTCCATCATATTATCAAACAGTTTGAGATGTTGATCACCGGTAATGGCATTGTTACCTTGGAATTTTGGTAACCTATTTCTCAAATCTTGTGGGATAACATTTGGATAACCATCCATTCCTCCAAAATTTATAGGACCAAAGGTGTTAACAATAAATGGAGGTTTAAGATGAGCCATATTGTTTAGTGGGGGTGATCTTGGAGGTGAAACAATATAGTGAGGAGTAGTAATGGGTCTGATTGGAATAGATGAGTGATCTTTAAAATGACAATCCCCCAAAGGCTCACTCTCTTGATAAACTTTAGGAAACATAGAAACCACAGGAGAAGATTTAGAAGAAATTTTTTTAAATACACAAGAAGGTCCCTCACCTGATGGAGAATGAAAATTAGTAAGAAGATTTCCTGAATTAGATCTACTTGAAGAAGAATTATAATATTCAATAAAAGGCTGCTCTCTTTCAAATTCAACTATGGGGATCTCTTTCCTTGCAACCAAATCACCAACCACTTTCCACACTCTCCTTCCTTCTAGTTCTGAGCTTCTTGATTTAGTGAGAAACTTCTTAGAAGATTCCTTGATGAAGAGTGATCTCCTTCCCTCTAGCTTGACAAATTTAAACAACAAGTTTCAAATGATAGAAATGTGTAAGATAACTGGTATTTCAAGATCCAAAAAACATGGAGTCGCCACTAAGGATTTCCACCTTAGTTGTGCAAGAAAACACTAAAATATTCTGTCAAATGTATGCTATGACTGAAAAATTTGCAAGGATTTACAAATCAGATCTTATTCTTCTTGATTCAACCAAAAATAATGCATCCAAATCATATAAACTGCTAGTAAATGAGAAGAGTAAGTTGAGTTTGAAATATTTTTTACCCAAAACATGCAGATCTGAAGTATGAAATGATATATCAAGAATGTAACAGCTCAAATACTTGATCACACAAATGCTCAAACCTTTCAAACACCTCAAAACCACAAAGAAATCAAAGAAATTCCCTGGCAATGGTGCCACTAAGGTGTTGGTATCCAATTTTACTCTCCTTCAGAACTTGAACAACATCATAAATTTGCACAAGACACTCAAGGATAGGTAGATGTTTTGTATGTCATTTGTAGCTAGGGAAGCACACCTATCTACTTGTTTTCATTCAAGAATTGAGGGAGTGGATAGAACCTTCAAGAGGGTTTTTGATCTAACCCTCACTATTTTAGGTTCTTCCTATCAACCAAGGAAATAGAACCTATATTATAGCCCTTATATGATAAGGAGATGGAGATATCCTTGTGTTTTGCATATGATATGGAAGAGGCTTTGTGAAAACATGATCAAGTATCCATTATCCAAACTCAAAGGAGTTGTCACTACTAAATGATGGAAATGTTTTCAAAACAAAGCTAGAGCTACTAAAGACATGATAAAACCCTAATCAACTTTGTGTATTTTAGTGAAAGGATTGAATTCTTTTGTGGAAACACAATGCAAATGTAGGGGTATTGTAGGTAGGATGAGTTAGTTTAAAATGAAATTATGATGAGAGATTTTGGGACAAGAGTAGCTAGAAATCATCACCTTCTTTGGGAAGATTTGCAAATGAATTACAACACCTAAACACCAAAGATGTTTCAACGAATTTGAAGTTCTCTTTCAACCAGGATGTGTGGACACGTGGATGCCTAACTCTGCACTATTCCATACAAAATTTGATAACCTACCACAAAGGCTTGAAGCAATATCAATGAAGCATTTAGAAACCCTTGTTAGATCATGACCTAAGGTACACCCAAAGGTTTACAAACACCCTCAATTTACAAGGAAGGTAAGATGAATTTAAATCTATTTATCTTCACTCAAATGAATGCTCTTCTGAATGGAAGATTGCAAATGCCTTTAAACCCTCTACAATAAATGAGACCATGTATGACCAAAAAAGACCCCAAACACAAGATTGCAACATGAGCATGAAACACAAATTGAAAACATATTGAAATACAAGTGTATGCAAGCTTTGCCAAGAGATAAAACTAGTTAATCCAAGAATTTGATCAAATATATCAGCAAGGGAATGTTATTTATACAATATCAAAGCTTTTTGATGGCTTTATAGATGAAACCAAATCAACATGATGAACATTTTATGCAAATAGGAATAAAAAATGGCTCTCAGGTAGTTTCTCTAAAGGAAAATGGACTTCTTCCAATTTTGCTCGTGAAAATTATTCTCTCTTTCTCCAAAATTCTCAAAAAACTTTACAAAATGCCTCCAAATTACATAATATACCCTATGCCAGTTTGGATCCTTGCATCCCAAGCAAAGAATATGCTCAAGGGATCAAATTTGTTACAAAACCCTATCCATTTTAAGAAAATTGATATAAAACTATAAAACAGCTCGCAAAATTCCAGAGATGCACAAAATATTTTAAAATATTACATGGATTCATATCCTTATCCATCACAGGGTACGTTTTTGTCATTCCACCATGCCAGCATGCATTTGCAATCCTTTTCCACCCTTTTCCCTCATCATTTTTAACTCTGTAACTTTAATTTTTCACTTTTAACATTTTTACATAGGCTGAGAAAAATATTTCATGAAAATCACTATAGGGCATCGAAATAGCTCAAATGAATGATGCCATTGCATCTAGAAGGTCAAGGGGATGTGATTTCATATAAAAATTCATGTAATTTGGTGTGAAAATGACGATTCCAAGCATCTTGGAGCTCCAATGGTGACAAGAAACGAAAACACTCAGCAACCGTTGATTTAAAATCAACTTTAAATTTCCATCCTCCACGTGTCTTGAAGAGATTCGAAATGTAGGCTCCAAAATATATTCTTTGAATTTTGGATAAGGTGGACACGTGTCCAAATACCATTACACTGGGCATCCAACCTTAAAAACGCATTTCGAACCTTTTCTGACCTCGGGAAAATTTTGAAATTTTTCCTTGCATGCCCCCTAAACATGCCACGTGTCCCTTGGTGGACCCCAAAAAAATCATGGGCAAAAATAATAAAATTTGCTCCTTTTTTGTGAAAAGGAAAATTTCCTCAAAAACCTCTGTGGGCCCAAACACCCACTTCTTCTTCTACCATGTGGTGGTCTCCCATTCGCTATGGAGCTGACCTTCCTATTCTTACCTCATTCCTCCATGAGAACAAAATCATTTGCATGCCCACGTTCTCCCTTTTCCCCTTTTGGAATAGGCCACGTGTCGCCCCCTAATTGGCTTCAGGGGAACACCTCCAAATTTTCTACGGATCAATTTTTCAGTTCGATATTCTTCACCAAAATTTTGCAAACTTTTCGACTTTCTCTCTACACTCCAAACCTCCACCAAATTTTGAACACGTGTCCTCTTCCTATTTGTTGCGGGCTCCCAGGCAAAAAATTTTCTCTAGCATTTTGAAACCAAAAACTTCAAATATTTCTAAGTCACCACTTTTCCATTTGACCTCCCTGGACACGTGTCCACTTCCCATTGGGTGTGGGCCCTCGGGTCAAATTTTTTTATTTTTACCCTTTGAAATTGAAAAACTTCAAAACTATCACAAACTCTGCAGATCCCTTATACCCTTTTGGACACGTGTCACTTTGTGATTTTTGTGGAGATCCGACTCACATTTTAACTTTAAAATTTTGCCTCCAAAGGCAAAAATCCAAAAACATGCACAACCCCACTCCTCCCTTGGCTCCCCTAGACACATGTCCATTTCTTATTGGAGGCAGGCCTTTGAATCAAAATTTTCTCTTGATGCCTTGAGCCAAAAAAAACAACAAAAATTTCCAAGTCCTCCACCATCTGCATGCTTCTTGTGCCACGTGTCTCCTTCCCATTTGATGTGGACCTTCAGGGAAAAATGTGATTTTTGAGAAATTGGCAAAAATGAAGGCAAAATTCCTAAGTGCGACCCGCCACCCACTAATCCTCCAGCCAATCACATTGTGCTTCATAGGCACTTTATTGTAGTAATGCGGAGCCATGGATAAAATTTTTATTTTTTCCAAAAGTCAAAAAGTGACAAATTATAACATTTTCCCGACCTCTCCCGACCAATAGCAACCTGCCACGTTAGTGATATGTTGTGATGATGAATTTGATGGGTAGAATATGCCCGTATGACCGTTAATACATCAAAAAATGTAGAAGATGCCCTAGAAATTAGAATTTTTGACAAGGAGGTTAGATTTCTTGATCTCAAACCAACTGGATCATTTTTTGACATCGTTTGCGACCTTGGGATTGGGGAAATACTTACAAAAATTTAGGATTTGATCAATTTTGAGTTCTTTCACGATTTTACAAAGAAGAAATGGTATAGCCCGAAAAGAAAAAGAAGAAATTAGGGCACAAATGGGGGAAAACATGGATTTTGTTTCAGATCAGGGCAAAATAATAACAACTTAGGCATTTTTGAAGGTATTCAATTGGGGAAAACGAGTTGCAGATCACCCACTCGAGCGAATAAAACTCTCTTGAGAAAAAATGGATATAGACAATTAGGGAAAAGTGTGCAAACTCATAATTTGCACCAACATGTCGTCTGGATGCTGAGAAGTCTCTGGTTCGTGCTTGAATGCAATAGGTCTCTCAAAACTTAAAATGAACAACCTCAATAAAAGGTTTCCAAAGGGTATATAAGGTGACAGATGACAGTCAAGGTGACTGACGTCATTTGAGGGATAACTAGCGTCGGTTAAGGTGGGAAATCCTAGGTTTTCTGAAAATAGGAAATTCTTTCCTATTTTTTGCATGCTCTGATGGTCAATTTGGGTCTCGAGTGAGGGTTATCATTTAGATAAGCAGAAGTGTTATTGGAGAAGAAATAGGAATTTAATTTTAGAGTTTGAAAGAGTCCCAGTTGGTTAAGATAAGTAGAGACTCAATCTTAGTTAATTAATAGACTAAGAATAAGTCCATGGTGAGGTGTCTAGGTGATGTGGCTAGGTGAGGTGTAAATTAACTTAATTAAAGTAATTAAATTAATTAATAATATGATAATAAACATTAATTCAATTGTAATTAATTAAATTAATATGAATGTGGAGTAAGGGGTCATGGTTAGGTGAACACGTTACATTAATTAATTAAAGGGGACCAAGGGGAGTGTGACCCAAATTTGGTGTCTACAGGTATAAACAGGTTTTGGTTGATAAGGATGACAAGATGAAGACATATTTCATCGCAAAGTGGGGGATATTTTATTACGAGAGGATGCCTTTTTGTTTAATCAACATTGGAGAAACTTTTCATAGAGCCATGGCTCATGATTTCTAATGTTTGACAAGTACGTAATAATTTATATGGATGACCTAACTATGTTTTAGAAAGGTAGGTTAGATAATGTATGACAACTACATAAGATCTTCAAGTGATGTAAGAGGTATGACAATTATTTTAACCCAAAGAAGAGCATATTTTTGTAACAGAGGATAAATTACTTTTTCATGTGCTAAAAAAAGAGGGTATATCTAATGACCCTAAGAGAATAGACAAAATTTCCAAATTTTGTCCTCCCACTAGTAAAAAAGAGTTAAATTATTTCTTTGGAAAGATCAATTTTGTAAGAAAATTCATTTTTGGTTTTGTGAGATTTTCATACCCTTTAATGTCATGCTAAAGAAGGATGCCAAGGAAGAATGGACTACATATGCAAAGAAATATTTCCAAGACATTAAGGAAGCAATACTCCAACCACTGATTCTTTTTAGTCTTAATTTCACCAAGGATTTTTATATGTACTCTTTTTCTTTTGAGAATACTATTGTATTTATACTCCCACATAAAAGAGGAGATCATGAGCATCATGTTTCTTCCATGACCACCAACCTCAAGGACACACAACTCAAATACTCCATGATGAATAAACAAGCTTTTACATTGATCAAAGTAGTAGAAAATTTTAGATATTATATCCTCATGAAAAAAATTTATGGTATTTTTTTATCATGCAAAATTTCTAGCATGAAAAATTGAAAAAAAAATCCATGACAACTAATCTCGCCATTTGAAAAACTATATCTCTATCATTTTGAACCCTTCCTCTAGCCAGGCCATTAGCTCAGACACCCCCTCAGAGTGTGTGCCACCCTCATTATATCCAAGAGGAAAGTGATAACATGATATTTAAGTGTGTTTCATGTGTAATTGAATGAATATAAGTTTATTTCACTATAAGATCAAGATCTGATGTGGAATAGTGCCCTCTAAAGCACTAAATTGACTATTTTTAGCCATATTACACCATGAAGACATCCTTGAGAAGATGATAGGAAAGACACAACCCATCTAGAAGTTATAAAATAGATCAATGATTTTATCCAAGTGTTGTCATGATAAATTTCTAGATCATGAAAAATTTAAAATTTTGTTCATGACAATCAAACCTACACTTGTAATCCCCCTTTCCGATCAATGTAATCCTTCCCTCTGGCTAGTGTTTCAAATATATGTCATCCTAAGTTTGGATGAGAAGAATTTGATAACATTATTTTCAAGTGTGTTTCATGTGTAGATAAGTTTACCTATATTAGTTCTTGAAGTTACTGAGATCTAAGAAAGAACAACTCTCCCAAAGGCCTCAAAAGGGCCATTTTTTGTCTTTTTATCACTAGTACGCATCTTCTAGAATATTACAGGGAAAATTAAAATCATTCAAGAGTTTTATGGGAGATAAATGAAGTTGTGTGAGGCATTTTAGAAAGATTTTTTGGAGAAAATTTAATTTAGGAACAAGTTAAGAAAATTTGGGTCTTTTTGGACAAGACAATGGGAAATGTAAGTTCCAAAAGAGCTAGTCACCTTGTTTTAAGGGTTTCATGATCCTCATGAAGTTTTTTTATTTTATATCATATGAATTGGAAAGTTTATAGAGCCTACTTCATGGTGCAATAATCAAGGAATAATGTTGGGAGTCAAAAAATGTGGAAACTTGTACATCAATACAACATAAGAGTCATTCTACAAGATGGAACTTTCTCAAAATGATTCATAACACCCCATGAAGATAGTTAGGTAGCATAAAAAAATATCAAATGAAAATATATAAAATGCTATCTGCATGGCCCACAAGTTTTTTTGGATCGTTTTCATTCTAAAAAGTCTTCTTTTCAATCGGTTCATCAGTCGCACCACTTTAGGAAAAATTTACATGTATACGTAAAAGTTGGTTGAAAAATTCATTTTCAAGTAATCCTAAATTTGATCATTAGATTAATTGTCATATTTCCATTCAATTTAATATATTTATGGCCAAAATTCATTATTTTTTGACTACGATGTAGCAAAGGAAACATTCCGAGAAGTAAGATAGAGGTGCAAATCGTGCTCCGAAGTAACACTTGGGCACTCTAAGGCACACTTTTGGTGTCCCTTTACACCCTTGGTACACACTTATGAAGGTGAAAATTGATCCCTAAAAGTGTTCACCCTCTTCATCATTGGTTGGAATTTTGCAGAGTTAAAAACATAAAAGAAAGATAAAAAGTGCATGGGTTGCAACTTAATTGAATGTTTTATCTTGAAGTGGGCACTACGTTTCCTGCCCAAGTGCACTTTTAAACCCCATTTTCACCTTAGGTGCACTATTATGAGGTAAAATTTCACCCCAAAAAGTGCATCCATCTTCCTATTGGAGTGAGATATTTTTATTTTTTCCATGTCAAACCATGAGAGAAAACATAAGGAAAACTTTCACATGGGAATGTGCATGTGCCATCTTCCTCTCTCCATCTCCATCCCATGTCACTCTTTTTCACCATCCTTCAATCTTGGGGACATTTTTGAGGTGAAATTTCACCAAAAAAATGTCTCGAAGGTTTAAGTGAGGCATCCATCCTCTATTTTCCTATCCTCCATTTCTCCATTTTCACTCCTCCACTTGCCCATGTGCACTCTCCTCTCTTCATATCCCACTATATAAATTCACTCACCCTTTCTCCCACTTAATTACAAAAAGCATAAAGATAAGATCATAAAATAACTTTTTGTAAGACATTAAAGTTATTTGAAGTCTGGTTTACCACGTTCAAACACCAAAAATATGACTTTACATTTTCCCCTAGATGGAAAAATCTTCTTTTCCTCGTGATCTTTTGATCACGTGAGCTCCATTTTCCTCCAATTATTGACCATACCTTCCTCTCTAGAATGCCTTTAAGATTAATGTAAGATATGGATTCCATTAATTTTATGAATTCATTTTCTTACAAACACATGCAATTTCCATCCATAAATAATGTTTTCTTTATATTCACAGGAAACTCAGTGAGCCAATTAGTTTGAAAATTGGAGCAAAACATCCCAGAGCAAAATAGAAACCTTTGAGACCACTTTCATTCTGATCCAACACCCAGAAGATGGCTTTATAGTTTAATTAATCCTCTACAGGGTATCCTACTAAAAATAGTGAGTCTGAGAAACATTTGGTTTTTAGTACCTCAATTCATTCCTTCAAGATCAAAACACTCAACAATGACAAATTGGTAAAATTGCTAAAAATAGACCACTCGTGTATGAATTAATAAAATTAGTAAATGTTCATAATGAGATAAAATTGGTCACACATGTTCCTCCCCTATCATGTTTCACTAATCTTAGCCTTCATAGAGGTTAACACTCAGTTTACAAGTAAATTCCCACATTTTTGGTAAGCATAAGGTTTCTCAGAATGGATCTACTAAATTTAGAAACATAATGTGGAATGACCCTTATGAAGAATTGACAAAAGGGATCCTCTCAAAGTTTTTCATTCAGGTAAATTATCATTTTTTTTAATTACAAGGCTATTTTTAGTGTGTGCACCATAGTGACCAAGTTTCTAGAACCCCCTAGTAAACAATGGTCTATTTTTTGGTCTTTCACTCCGACAAATACTTCTCAAAAATTTGTAAATATCCACCAATTACTATGCGGTGATCATCTCTCAAGAAATTTCCTTATAGGATTGATAAGGAAAAATTCATGTTTACAAAGGGGTTGATAATTCGTTTGTTACTCGGGTGGAAGGGAAGTTTTGTTGGTTCCCAATTTTTGTCTTAGAGGTACATTTTAGTCCTGAAGGACATTTCACTTAATCTCATATGGGGTGTTTTATCATAAGGTGAATGAAATTACATTCAATATTTATCTCCTTCCTCCACTTCTATGTTAGAAGGATCTGTTCTTGTATCTAATTGGTTATAAATGTTGTCAAGGTATAAGAATCGTGGATCATGGTTGTGTGGACAATTGTCTCATTTTACACACCAAGTGCACCAAGATCATTCCATGTGAATGATTGATCGAGAAAGGCATAGAAGTGTTTCATGGAATAGAAGGATTGGTTAAAGTGAAAGGTAAGACATTATTCATTATTTTAAATGGTCTATTCATCAAATTGTCTTCTCATCTCTCCTCTCGAAGCACCTGATGGGCTTTAACAGATGATCATTCAAGAGGAGGCTTCTCACAATACAGAGAGGTTAGATTAGGATTCATCTAGAGGTACATAACTGGAGCGGTCATCATAGGAGGGTCATCTTCAGGATCAGGATCTTCTTTTTCTTCATTCATCTTGGAGCTTCTTCATCTCTCTCTCTCTCAATCTAAGATTAGAGCTTCTGTCTTCTCTCTCTTATTTTCTCTCTTCTTCTCTCCCTCTCTCTCTAGAATTATATTTCTTCATTGAAGAGAAGATTTTCTAAAAAAGTCTCTTGAAGTTTCTATTTATTCATTGAGGATTTCACTATAAGTTAAAAAGTCACATGGGAATACGAAGAGCCACTGGATTTGTATATATATTTTAATGCTCTCTCCATTCCTATGGGTGATATTTTCTTGGTTGATGTCTCCCATAATCTTACTACAACCAATAAACTACCATTATTATATTTCCTTGTCTTATATTTTCCTCTCCATCTCAACTACTACTCCAATAGAGATTTGTAATCTTACACAACCAGGGAAAGCATGAATATTTTTATGAGTATAATGCATTTAAACTTTTTTTGATTTTTTTTGTCTTGTTTTGCATATTTGTGTCTTCTCATTGTTAACTTGGAAATACTCAGGTTTTATATAAATAAAATCATCTTGTTATTTATTGAGTAAAACCCCCTTCTCACTTTCTCCTCTCTCTCCATACATACACCTTTCCTCCACCTCTTTTTTCACATGGATTTAGTGCATTATTCGTGTGTGATCCCATATCAAAATGAAATCTAATATGGCTAGAGTAGTGTACATATTTCCTTATTTTCATTAAATGGAGCTACCCCATTCCTAAACAAAGGGACCTAATCCCAGAGCATTAGTGAAAGCCCCTAATTTTCCCCTATGAAAAATTATTTTTCCAACAATTTTTGGTGTCAAACATGGGGTATATTTTGTTGTCATGCACCCTATATTAATCCAAAAAATCCTAAAAATCAAATATACCAAAAATCCATAAAAAAGTAAAAAAATAAAAAACCTTACAAAAACATTAAACTTAATGCTTGAAATCCATTGTTGTTTTTAGTTTTTTTTTCTTTCCCATTCTTTTTGTAGGTTTTCTCACAAGTTGGTTGAAAAGAGATACACTAGATTGAATAGATTGAGAGGTGTTTTTTATTCAAAGTTTGAATCTCTTCAAAGACAATAAGGTCTTATCCATGATAATCTATATTACTCCTCTCAAGCATTATCTCCATCTGGTACATTGAGTGAGACAAAAGGAAATATAATTGAGGCTCCTCTTGAATCTATAATTACACCACCACCATCTATTCTTCCCCCAGAAGAAGAAGAATAATTTATAGAATAAATGGAAGAACCTTAACCAATTATTCTATGTGGAAGGAATACTAGTCTTCTTTCTCTTATACCACCTCTCAATGAATTGTCGAAGGGATATCACAAGAATTTTCCCAAATTCAAAGGTGATGACACTCAATTTTCTAAAGAACATATTGCAGCCTTCATCACCTCATGTGGAGTTCTCGGAGTTGAACATGAATATGCTTCTGCAAGGTTGTTCATGGAATCACTCCAAGACAAAGTAGTTGAATGGTTTTACCTCTTTCCCTCTCCTTCCATAACAAGTTGGGAAGATATCATAACCAAGTTTGAAGAAAGATTTAAATTAGTTGAAGACTCTTAAGATCTTCTTATTTCAGTGGTCCAAATGAAGAAAGAATCAAATGATCTCATGAGAGACTATGTGGCCCGATTCAACATATTTCTCAAAATAAGACTTGTACAAGCTTCACCATCCGAGGACAACAAAACCATATTCTTCATAAATGCACAATTTCTTGAGGTCATATTTATCCTATGGAGAGTTCAGTCTCAAACTCTTAAGGAATCCAAAAATCATGTCATGGATGTATAAGATGATATAATTATGTTTGGGAAAATGAAGAATCCAAATGGTAAGAAAAGGGGTAAAATTCCCAAAGAATGTTCCTTTGATTCCCTAGTTCAATAATTGACCAATGATGGGATTTCATTTAATAAACAAATTGCAGTTTCCATGGGGGAGGTTATCTATATCAAAATGAAAATCAGAAGAGTAAATAGAATACGGATGATCTCTTAAAAACCTCCTATGAATACCACATGTGAAGCAAGGCCTTCTCAACTTGATGAGATTAAATCTACTAGAAACATTGGATTTTGTGAATATGCCCTCTCTTCGTATGATGAATATAATGAAACCATATGAATAGTCATTCATATGTGCTGAGGCTTATGAGAGGGATTATTCTTAAAAATTCAAATATCCTTCAGTGGTGACTGTACGGATGAAAAAAACCACATGACCTTCAACCACACTCAACCTCCCAAGGTCGTGCTGAGATAGTGGATGTGGAAAGTGTGGATGGCTAGTGGTAGAGAAATGTATCGAAGATGGGATGGAAAAATTATAAGGTAGAAAAATTTCCTTGACCAACAATATCAGGATCTACTCGTCTAGTGAAAGGAAATTCCATCTAACCTGAACTGGTATAATGGATGGGTCGTAAAGGATGGCCACACAGCGACTCCAATTGATATCAAGCTTTGCAGAAATCCTCTCTACTAGATATGGGATGTATGGGAAACCAATGGATGCAGTGTAATGATTTATAGACAAGGTCATGGAATGAATGAGAGGGAGGCATGATTCCACTAGCTCTATGGAAAATTGGTAGGTTCATTCCAAAACTTGAGGGCTTGATGAGCTTCTTCATTTAGGATGTTTAGTTGTCTAATGATATCAGGTGGAAGTGGATATGATCTGAAGACCAGTGCTCGTAGTCCAATGTCTATGTCTAATTGGCCTTTGGTCCCATTTGGTTTGGGGACTGTTAGATCATAACTATACATTTTCTCTGGTCATGGTCCTTGTATGGTCATGCGTAAGATCTAGACTCTATTGCCATGGGTAGTCTAATACTTGTAAGCTTTACCAGCTTCGATGTTTAAAACTTTTAATTGTTCAATCTTCTTAGTGTATCATGGTGGTATTCTAAGGACAATAATACAAAGTCCCATATCTATGTCTATAATTAGCTCATGACCATTTGATTGTGGTACCCGTGGATCACTTCAATATGTGTGTTATTGTTGAGGATTGTTAATGGTCATGTATTGCAACAAACTAATTTAATCACGCAAATAGAAACTAATTAACTGAATTTAAGCTATTCCATGTTTTTGGTATTTTTAAGATATAAATTAAATTGAAAAATACTAAACTATCCTAATAAAATAAATGTTTTTTTGTTTTTCTGGATTTTAGAAGAAATAAAGAAATGAAAAGCTTATGATCTTAAAAATAAATCCTATATAGATAAATAACCAGATGTAGTTATTTACTTGTGTAATTGTATGACTAAATATATACTAATCAATTTAAAGCTTCTCTAAATTACCTATTGACAATTTTTACACTCGTGTGAAAATGGGTAACTCGAAACTTTGTTTAGATCAAAGGAATTGATGAAATGGACCTAACCAGGGGGATTCATAGAGTTTTATTATGTTTTTTAGTTGCAACAATTGATTAACTACATGTAATCTGCAACTATGTGCACTGTTAAAAAATGTAACACCTCACATAGAATTCCATTCCATGTTTGTCTTTAGCAAGGAAACACAGAATCCTCGAAGGACTAATGCATTTCCTTGATGAAGGCAGGAATTGCATTTTAGGTGAAATGTTATATTTAGGAGAAAAAAACAGAGTTATAGTTACATGAATGGAGAAGGGTTCATTATTAAGTTACATGTATATCAAAACTCATTATTTTTGTATCTTTAAATACATTAAATTATGTGATTGATTTGTTATTTCATTATATAATCGATACATATTATAAAGATGAATGCAGAAAGAAGTATACAACTCAGTTACATAAATTAATGTTATTTATTCATTAGAAAATTTAGTGTTTCTCACACAAGTCGTGGGATGTAACTTATGTACTGGAAATAAAAGATACACATACTTAAAACTATAAGAAAATGGAGAGAGAAGAAACCCATAATTACTTGATTGGGTTGGTTCTCTCGTGTTCCTTGTATGGCTTCATCTTCAGCTACTTCATCATCATCTCTAGTTCACAGCAATAGGTACCTATGGACATACAGTGCACATTGTTAGAGTTACAGGTTATATCTATATCCATGTGTTTACAGTTTAGGTAGTTTAATATTTTAATGAAGGCATATATAAGATACATGAAAGACTGAATCAAAAAATAAATACTGTTAGAGCTCCAAGGGTCCCCAACTACTATTTTCAAAAAATAAGACAGAAAAAGAGAATGAATGACAAAGTGCAAGGAATACTGTAGACCTCTATCTTTCTAACTAGTTTTTGAGTGTGTAGGTACATTACTCATATGCATTCAAGACAAATGTAAAAAAAATTCAGATTTCAAAGGAATCTAGTAATACATTTCCAACTTGCGATCAAGATTCAAGTTTAAGGCTACAAATCTCCTCCCATATGCAGTGTTGATTTACAAGAAACAACAAATTCACTATATAATCTAGTAACATTTCAGGGATCAAATGTTACAAAAATGTGATCAATGACTAAAGAACACAACAACTAGGTTCAACCTTCAAACATGTTCAAGTTTTGAATACTAAAGGTGAGTAGTTTCTAATAGTGAATATTCAATATCACAAAGCATAATGCAAAGAAATAAAACCTCCAAGTATGCATCTAACAAATAATTTTCAAAAG
Source organism: Taxus chinensis (assembly GCA_019776745.2). Taxonomy (NCBI): domain Eukaryota; kingdom Viridiplantae; phylum Streptophyta; class Pinopsida; order Cupressales; family Taxaceae; genus Taxus; species Taxus chinensis. The sequence goes on along the minus strand of CM034153.1, from coordinate 121,465,936 downwards.
AGTCTGAATGAACTGATGTTGAAACAAATTTTAAACCATAAGAGTTCATTCACTAGAGAATCAAAGATGTTCAAAAGTATCAAGATCAAACATATGAATAATATGTATTCTTATAGTCCACCTTAGCGTTATGATTATAATAGGAAAAAATTGTTTCCAGTTTCCAAAAGTTTATTCATGTGACAGCTAGAATATAAAACAGAGAACTCACTCTAACCATTGATTTACTCAAAGAACTGATTAATTTAGGATAGAATGATTACAGGAATAGATGAATGATTTTATCAAAAGTACTTATAACAATTAGGAATATTTGATACAGATGATCCATTATAGTTATAATGATGAAAAGACAAATCATAGTACAATAGATGACAATAAGTACAAATTTTCATTTTTTAGCTACAAGCTCATCCATCTTTGTTCATCATGTCTTCACATTACAACTTACAGAACAACTAAAACACTTAAGTAACAATTTCAGGGGTTCATATATAGGAGTTTCATGATTCAAAAAGTAAAAAATGAAGCACATAATGTATTTTAGAAAGGTACCAGTATTTAATAAAGATCAATCCTCAAATTCTCATTCTAGAGTTCAGGAAAATAATACAGATTTGCAATGAGTTTTAAGCCATTGACTTGAATTTTTTTTCAAATGACCATAACTGTGAGGAACATAGAGTATACACAGAACCTGCATTACATACCACAAAGGTAACTTGTTCCATTTTAGGAGGAGGAAGGGTATTAGATAATCACAATTTTTAAGCTAAGAATGTGAAGCTTCATATATGAGTGTAAAGAGTAAAAAGATTTTCAAAGTTGCATTACCAAGGGTTGGTACAAAGATACAAATTTTAATAGAAATTGAATGTTTCCAAACAAATACTATAAACCATGAAATATCAAGTGTTTTGAGGGGAAGCACTTTAGGATATTCCAAGGTACATTCAAAATCTAGCACCAAGAGAATGCAAAACAATCTAGCACTTATTGTTCCCAATACACATTTTGATCAAGTCAATCTAAAATCACAACTTCTATAAAATGAAATAAATGATTAAATATCAACAATTGAGACAACTCACACACAATAAGGTTTGGAAAATGTCAAATCTCAAACATGGAGGTAATAAACAACAAGAGTTTCAAACAGAGAAATATTAATAACCATAAACCCAGAAAGTAAGGCAGAGCTCCAAATCTCTAAAGAATGTCATAGGGAATTGTACCCAAGATGATAGGAAATAAATATTAAATCTGGAAAGGTAAATTTTATGGTGACGCACCACGTAGAACAAAAGTAGTGAAACCATGAAAAACCACAAACCGTATTGGCAGAATGAAGCCACCGAATTCATAAAATATAATTAAAGTCATCCAACAAAGATGAATCACGCAAACCCTAGGGTTTCAAGTTGTTTTTGAGTTTGGAATTTAATCAAGAGACATAGAAAATACATATATCCAGGTGATATTTTATCCAGTTAATGGTGGCAGTTCATATGCAGATTTGAGGATAAATGTAGATGCAGAGAGGTATTAATGGTGACTGTTGCAAAATATGGTGGATTTAGACCCATGGACTCTAGAGATTTGGACAGCCGAAGGTAAGAACAAATCAATAATATTAAAAATAATAATAATCACTCTATGTGTCTCATACATTACATTGGGCTATTACATAGCCATAGGAATATAAAACTAACATGCTACAAACTCAGAATTCATAATTCCAAATAACTCGTTAATAGACTTATGGGTACAAACATAATAATATGATCTAAGTATGTAATATTGTTTATAAAAATATTAATAACAACCTAAACTATAATGTGAACATTAATATTAATTTCCTAACATGGATGATAAAAAATAAAAAACAAAGGAGAGAGGAATGATACTAGAAGAAATAATGACCTGACAAGAAATAGAACTAGAATTGGAGCTTCATCTACAAAGGAAATGATTTGAAACAAATACTGACAAACCCAGATTTGGGAATATGAGAAACAAAGTTATTTCCTTTCCAAAAACAATGACTCATAGCTTGAGATGAATTTTTTAACATGACAATAGAGACGGCCATTCATGCTAAGAAAATATTTTACCAAAGGCTTCAATTATACAATGGCCAAACTATAGAAAATTCACACATATTTCAGGAAAAGCACACAAAGAAAATAGACTTTGATTTTACCTGTACAAAGATGGCCGTAAGCTTTACCAGTGAAAAACAAACCCATGACAGCTCAGTGTCCAAAGAAAGAAAAGTAAACCCCAAGTTGGGTAAGCATACAAGAAACCAAATCTCAGAACATGAGTTTCAAAAAATAATGATGGCGGCCATAGAAAATGTATAAAGATTTATCTTCCATAGCTAGCCAATGGTCATTAGAAAAAGAAAAGAACCAAATTCAAATACGAGTCTCTAAGAAGAGAAACCCCATCATCAGAAAGTACACAAACCTGAAGCTTTAATCTTCATCCATGGTGGTAAGTTAGTCTTGAAAAGCTTGAAAAACCCTTTAATGATGGCATGTTCACATAAATGATAGAGTAAATCAAATGGAAATAGAACCCTCAGCTTCAAGCTAAAAAATTATAACAATGGCACTATGAAAAAAAATTGCAGGGCTTCTCCCAGCTCAAAATGATGCAAAAGTGATTAGGGTTTCTAAATTGTGTTTGTCTAACTCAATACCTGAGATAAAAAAACTCATCAGGAGTCAAGGATACAATGTGGTCACTCCACACAAACCCTAATTATAACCAGGGTTGATTTTTATCACTGACATCAAATAAAGGGTTCGAGCATCATGGGGAGGGGACTTTCTTTCCCGCTTGAAATTATTATCTTTGACTTCATTCAAACCATAGTATATGTGATGATCAAAATCAAATTCAAAGGGATGCCTGATATGATAGGTGCCATGTAAAAATAAGTGCAATGATTATTTCATCATAATATGTGCCAAGTCAAGGAGGGAACTATGATAGGATAAAACTATACCAATCATCCAAAGATAGAAAAAGTGTATCTGTTATGAATTTAGTTCAAAGACATAACAGATACAAATATCTAGGTGATATTTTCTCCAATTAATGGTGGCAGTTCAGATGTAGATCTGAGGATAAAATTAGATGCAAAGAGGTATTAATGATGGCCATTTCAAAATATGGTAGATTTAGGCCCATGGCCGATCAAAAATAAAAAACATAGGAGAGAGGAATGATACTAGAAGAAATAATGACTTGACAAGAAATAAAACTATCATTGGAGCTTCATCTACAAAGTAAATTATTTGAAACAAATACTGACAAACCTAGATTTGGGAATATGAGAAACATAGTTATTTCCTTTCCAAAAACAACGACTCATAGCCTGAGACAATTTTTTTAATATGACTATAATGACAACCAAACATGCCAAGCAAAGATTTTACCAAAGGCTTCAATTATACAATGGCCAAACTATAGAAAATTCACAGAGATTTTAGGAAAAGCACAGAAAGAAAAAAAAAATTAGTTTACATGTATGAAGATGGCCGTAAACTTTACCAGTGAAAAATGAACCAATGGCAACTCAGTGTCCATAGAAATAAAAGTAAACCCCAAGCTGGGTAGGCATATAAGCAAAAAAACTTTAGAACACAATTTTTAGCAAATAATGATGGCGGTCATAGAAAATGTATAAAGCTTTATCTTTCATATCCAATGGTCATTAGCATAGGAAAAGAAGAAAATTCAAATACGAGTTGTAAAGAAGAGAAACCCCATCATCGGAAAGTACACAAACATGAATCTGTAATATTCATCCATGGTGGCAAGTTAGTCTTGAAAATATTGAAAGATCCTTCAATGATGGAATGGTCGCAGAAATTATAGAGAAAATCAAATGGAAATAGAACCCTCGGATTCAAGCTCAAAAATTACAACAATGAAACTATGAAAAAAAAAATCCAAGGCTTCACCCAACTCAAAATGAGATTGAAAAGATGCAAAAGTGATTAGGGTTTCTAACTTTTGTTTTCCTAACTTGATACCTGAGTTAACAAACTCAATAGGAGTTAAGGATGCAATGTGGTCACTCCACACAATACCTAATTGTAACCAGGGTTGAGTTTTATCACTGACATCAAATAAAGGGGTCGAGCATCATGGGAAGGGGAATTTCTTTCCTTCTTGAAGTTATTAACTTTGACTTCATTCAAACCATAATATATGTGATGATCAAAATAAAATTCAAAGGGAGGCTTGATATTATATGTTCCATCTAAAAACAAGTGCAATGATTATTTCATCATAATATGTGCCAAGTCAAGGAGGGATCTATGATAGGATAAAACTATACCAATCATCCAAAGATAGCAAAAGTGCATGGTCAACATTATTTGACCTCTGATTTATTATTGCCACCTTTACAAGAAGGAATATTATTTTGCACATGAAAAAGTCAGAAAAGACAAAGATTTTGGTTTTGCATTTGATCATAAAGTGACTAATGCTGCCTTGAACCTTGCTAAGGAGGTCACATTATTGTGAAGAATATACCACAAACGGTAAATTATTACCTCAATTTTTGCAAAATACCTTTTGTACCTGAGAAGACAAAAGTTGAGCATGTGCACAAATATCAACATCAAAGTCATAAAGGCCATTTTTGAAATGATAATTTCCTTATTTTTCACAAAATAAGGGTATGATTTTCTTGCACATGACTTCAAGTGGTCCCCACACATTGGGTGAATGTTTTGCTAAATTATTGAAGACAAAGGAATTATTTTACTCACACAGGAATATTATTTTTGCATGTGCATCCAAGGGGGCATAATTATAAAGGTGTTAAATTTATCATTGTAATTGGATCAAATTGCAAGTGTCACATCAAGAAGAAGTAGAAAACGGTTGCATGCACAATGGATAAGACTTGAAAAATAAGCAAGAGCTATTATTAGCTAAATTATTCATCAAAGTTTATTAAAAATATATCAGTCAACTATACTTTGACAGGAATTTATTTTTGTAACTAAGGCTATTAATGCCTCATTGTAATCAGCATGTCTATTTTTATTTCTTTATTTATTCATTATAAAGGGGTAAAATTAGCATGCATGGGTGAGTGCCAAATTTAACCCTATTTTTAGGATGGGTTGGGTGAATAATTTTTCTATATATTGTGTGCATTAGCAAAGCACAAATGAGGATATTTTGGACACAGGAGTGCTGAAGTAATTTCTTCAGTTTTTCCTTGAATAAGAACTTGTTTTTTGTCTTTCCAATTATTTGCAATGGGGTGTATCTTTTCATTAATTCTTGTGAATGTAAATTCCCTAATTAATTATCTTACCTTGTTTCAAATCTGGTATTTTTTTGCATAAGTCTTAGTGTGCATGTTCATCTTGTTGTGTTGTTGTGATTTATCCCTCAATACATAATTTTTTTTACCTTAATATTCTACTAAAAGCCATTAGTTCATGCATCAAAAATTCATTCTCAATTTTATTGTGCATATACTTAGTCAAAACCCTCAACAAGTTTGGTGTATCACCTATTTTCAGTTTTAGTTACAGTTATCTTTTTATCCTCAAAGCCCCCCCAAAAAAAGTTTAGGATACATCAATAAGGAACCGACCTACATGCCAGAAACTCACCTGAAAAATAGGTATACCCAAAGACTTGAGGTGTTTCCATTGTGTCTACGAAAGTGAGAGATCAAATAAATCTTAGAACCCCTGTTGCTATCTCTTAACCAGGGTTCACTTTTGAATGATAACATTACCCTAATTAAATGAAAGCTTTCCCAATAGGTAATTGTGGATTTTTTAAATCCTCTCCTATCTCAAATACATAAGAATATTGAAAGCTTCAGAAGCTTTTCTTCCCCTACAACCTCCCAAATAGGATTTGTGAGAATCTAAGGGAAATCAAAATATATGACAAATATATTATCTCTATGCTAGAAAAAAATTCTTCCTTCAGATATACTTCCCTCCAAACTCACGAGGATAGGGAAAGAACAATCTCTCAACAGAAACTCCTTTGGAAGATGTAAAGCTTCTTGAAATTTGATTTAGCTATTTGCAATGAAGAAACTAACCTTTTGTACTCTATTTGATATGTGTATATGTATGATTTAGAAACAACAATATGAAGAAATGAATAAAACTAACATCAACCCAAACCTAGAAATATAGAGTAATGGAAAATCCAATTGTGTTATGTTTTGTCCCCTCATTTTTTCTTTTCAATCTCTTGTGTTCATGTGATTCCAAGGGATTGGGAATGCAGTAGAAGAAGCAAGGAGAAAGCACTGGAGCAATGATAGCTTGATGGAAATCTAGCAATAATACAAGTGGAAGTGAGATAACACAATTGAACAAAGTTTTCCTATGCAATTTCTAACAAGAATGTGGCAGCTTAACAATACATGAATACACAAAATGATCTCTGGCCATTTTCTTGAGAACAAACAATGAATTTATAGAAGGTCGGTTGGGCTTTGCACTAACACACTTGGCTGCAATGGGGTGCCACATCAACATATAAAGAGGTAGTTAACAAGTCAATCACAAATCACAAGTGGAAGAGGATATTGCCTCAAGAAAATCAAGCTTGAAATCAGCTAAAATGGTTCACAAATGTGCGTTCAAAGTGAGCTGGAGTGGAGCAACATGTGTCTTAAATCACATTAGAATTTTCTATAATTTTTTCATATGACCACCGCCCAATGCAGAGTGGTGGCTACAAGACCTCAACCCTACTTGGGCGATGATCACATGACCGCTACCCGGGCAGGGCGGCAGTCTTAACACGAAAGGTCAAAACTAAGATGAAATGAAGTGGAAAGATGCAAAAAAGTGGTAAATGGCTAAGTAGGACAAACTAGGCTATAAATATAAGTTACAAGGAGTTTTAGGAGCTCAAAAACCTTTGGAAAATACACGAGTAATCATTTTGGACCTTTTGTAATCATTTTTGGACAATGTAACATGTACAAAATTGGGTGTGTATAGTGACTATAAAAAAAATAACAAAATGAGGATCACCATTGCCCTTTCCCATGCAATCAACAAAGAAGAATCCTGAAGTATCTATAATTTCCTCTACATCTTCCAATTCAGGTAAGTCTATCTCTCCTTTTCTAAGTTCATCCTGCATTTATGCATTCAAATGTAATTATATGAATAAAAATAATACCAGTGTCATTCCAGGAAGTATTAAGCCTCTTTATAATAAATATGCACCTTCACCCTCCAATGAGTCTCAATTTGACATAATTGAACATGTTAGGAACTCCAAAGTCGAAATCTATGAGTATGAATATTTGAAAACTCATCCCAATAAAATTGATAAACTTGTTTAGTTTATCAAAGGAAGTAAGTAATTCAATTTTATGTTCCAAAAACCTCTATATAAAAGAGCCACTTCATGCTCATATCAATGCTATTTCTCAAAACCTTCTTACATCCACACCCTCCACTTCTACAAAAATAGAACCCTTCTACCTTTCTTTGTTAATTAATGGATATAAACTAAATAATGGTATCATTGATTCTGAAGCATCAGATAATGTCATGCCTATAAAAGTTACACATGTTCTTAGTCTCACTCTCATCCCTATTTTTGGTCATTGGTTTCCATTGAGACCAAAGAAGTTCCTCTATTTTTCAATTTAAAGATATTCAAGTAGAACTTGTAGACTTTCTTGATAAGAAGATCAATCTCAAGATTCTTATGGAAAATATTCCCATTGTATGTGGGATGTTATTGAATCAAAGATTCTACAGAGACATCAGTGGAGATATAAGGTTAGATTGGTCATTTTTCACCATACCAATCAAGGGTGCCATGAACAATTTGTTTTCAATAAATTGTTCAAAAGGAAGATGATCCAAGGGAGGACATTGTATATCAAGTTTCAAGAGGTTACAATTATTTCATGACTTTAGAAGGAGATTATGAGCTTCCCATTATAATGTAATAGTTCAAAAATGTGATGGAACCATTCAAATAACGTGAGGATGATTTGATAGATGCATAATTCAAAGGTTTGCCCTTCCCATTCAGCATGGATATTATCTCTTTGTTAAAAAATGATGAAGATTAGGTGTGCCTCAACTTTCAAAAATACACCCCCCAAATTATAAGTAATGTGGATCATGAGAAAGAAGATGTTTCAAATGAGTTCTGACCATAATATGTCTAGGTTACCAATCATTTCCCTGAGACACAATGTTAAGTTTTCTCAAATGAATGTGAAGGTGAGTATGGGGCAGATTTGAAGAAGGAATCTATGGAAGAGATTTTAAATATTGTAGAAGGAACTAAAGACCTTCAACTCAGTCTTGAAATCTTGACCTATGATATGACTATGCAAGATAAGTAGGAATCTAGTCTTGATTCCTGATTTGATGCACAAATGTTCAATAATGAAATGGAACATACGAAGAAGATCAATGTCCCTTTTGGAACATTGGTTGATGAGTATAAATGTTAAAATGAGTTCTTCTCTTTCCCATTTTTTGAACAATATTATATTCATGATGAACATAAGGAAAAGGAAATACTTGAGTATTATGTGGATTTCTCCACTCATGAGGAGAGTACCTCCATCACACAAAGTGATATCAGGGTCAATGATGAGTCAATGTGTGGGAAAGATAAACATATGGAACAGTTGTTGAGCATAAATCAACAAGAGATATATAATGATGGTGAAATTTTCAAACTTTCCATCAAGAATCATATCAAAAAAATAATAGTCATGAAGAACATGGTTAATTAGGAGAAGTTTCCCAATGGAGAGAATGAGCTAGTTGTGAACATGGTGAGCTTGTAATAATAAAAAATAAATCTTGTGATAGTGAAAAAATGAAAAATGTGAAATCACAAGTATGAGTGAATGCAATAATGGATTGGCAACCTGGAGTGTAATTTTAGGGGAGTGAGAAAAGTGATCTATTCATATCGACCCTCACTTACCAAAACAATCATGAAAACTTTATCAATAAATTAAGAAAAGGGTCATATTTTAGTGAGCTCATTAATGGTTTCATAGAATAAAATCGTTTAATTCTACCTATGCATGGGTAACATCTAAAGGAGAAATAGTAATATAGTGAAAGTAGGTTGTCCCATGCATGTACCATAGGTGATTTAGGTTGTTTTTTTCCTTTTTGTGCGGTTTATTTACCTTTTTTCTGTGTTTCCCTTTTTATTGTGTTTGTTTTGGTTGTCATTATTTTTATAGATTTCTTTTATTGTTGGTGTGTTATGTGACTCTATTCTCCCATTGGATAAGGTAATGGTATACTCCCCATGATAACTAAGATTCATGTTTCCTCCATTCATGTTTTGTCTAATTCAAACCAAGTCCCCAAGTAAGAGACAAATATTATCATTCTAAATTTCGAGCATGCCAAATTTTAAATTTTGGTCATGACAACCAAACCCACACTTGAAATCCCCCTTCCCAATCAATCTAAACTTTTCCTCTGGCCAACATTTCAATAGTGTCATCCTCATTTTAGTTGAGACTAATGTGATAAGATGATTTCCAATTTTGTTTCATGTGCATAAAAGTTTACTTCGCTTGGTTCTTGTAGTTACTGAGATCTAAGAAAGAATAGTGATCTCTAAGGCCTCAAAAGGGTCATTTTTGGTATTTTTTCACTAGGGAGCATCCTTATGAAGCTTACAGGGAAAATTAAAATCATTTGGGAGTTATATGGGAGAGAAATTATTTTTTTTGAGGAATTTTAGAAATATTCTTTGGAGAAAATTAAATTTAGGGAAAAGTAAAGAAAAAATGGGTCTTTTGGGTAAGGCACCAGGAAATGCAAGTTTTAAAGGAGCTAGTAACCTTGTTCAAATGGTTTCAAGAGCCTCGTGATGTGTTAGGAGCTCATATCCTAGGAATCAGAAAGATAAATAATCCTAGTTCATGGTGTAATAATCAAAGAAGAACTCTAGGAGTATAAAAAATGCAAAAACTTTGACATCAATGTAGCACAAAAGTCCTTCTACAAGGTGTAACTTTCTCAAAATGTTTTAGACACCCTTTCAAGATTTTGGAGCCCAAAAAATAATCAAGTGATAGTATTTTCAATTCTCTTCATGACCCACAAGTTTGTTTGGCTCATTTTCATTGAAAAATCTTCTTACCTTCTAAATAGGTAAAAGTACAGGTAAAATTTGGTTGAAGAATTCATTTTCAAGCCTCCTAAATAGGATAATTGGATTCATTGACATTTTTACATGAAAATTCATATATTTAATAGCCAGAATTCATTATGTTTTGACTCTGTGGTGAAAGAAACATTTTGGGAAGCAAGATAAAGGTGCAAACCATGTTCGTAAGCAATACTCGGGTGCTTGGGCACACTTTTGGTGTCCCTTTGCACCCTTGGTGAAATTATAGGTGAAATTTCACCCCAAAAGTTTTCCCCTTTCCAATTTGTTGGAATTTTACAATTTAAAAACATAAAAGAAGCCAAAAATTGCATGTGGCGACTTAAGTGATTGTTTTAACTTGGGGTGGGCCTTAATTTCCCCCCAATAGTATTTTTGAACCCCATTTTCACCTTGGGCACACTTATGAGGTAAAGTTACACCCCAAAAGTGCACCATACTCGTATTGTCGATGATATTTTTTGGATGCATGTCAAACCATGAGAAAAACATAAGAAAAGCTTACACATGGGCATGCGCAAGTCATATCTTCTCTCCATACCAATCCCATGGTGCACGTTTACACCCTCCTTGCACCTTGGTCACATTTTTTAGGTGAAATTACACCCCAAAAGTGTTTCATGGTGCAATTAGGCCTTTGTCCTATTGGCACCTAAATTTTTCCTCCTTTTCAGTCTGAACAACATCAAAGATATGACATGAAGCTTGAAGACAGATGGATCATGGTGTGTGTCATTTTGTAGCTAGGGATATGATATAACTGGCACTCAGATTTTTGGATAGATGGATTGCAATAAAATAGGACTTGATCTTGTCCTAACTTTTTTAGGTTGTGCCTTTCAACCAAGGTAAGAGAACCCATTTTGTAAACCTCAAATGGTGAAGGAGATGAAGATATCCCTAAATTTGTGTAAATAGTATGAAAAGGGCCTTGGGAAAATATGATCAACACTCCAAATATGACTTTCACAAGTTGTCACTTCCAGATAATGGAGATACTTTCAATGTAAGGCAAGGGTTACTGAAGACATTTTGAAATCCTGATCTATTCTACATACTTTAGCAAATGGATTTTGATCTTTTGTGGGTATACAGGTCAAAACTGGGGTAAAACAGGGTAGGATTAGTTGTTTTGAATGATTTTTTGGGTGGGATTTTAGATAAGACAAACCAAGGTTTGCCAGAATCTTTCAGGATTTCAGAAAAATATGGAGAAACTTAACAGCATAAAGTATCAAAATGGTTAATCATCCCTTCAACCAAGATATGTGCATCAAATGGAGGCCCAGATCTGCACTTTTCCACACAATATTTGATCATCTATCACAAAATATTGAGTTAGAATGAACCAATGAAGCATTTAGCAATCACTATTTAATCATGACCTAAGGTGCACCCAAAGGTTTACAAACAATCTTTAAAGTCAAGGAAGGTAAAGTGATTTTAAATTTGTTTATCTCTTTATCAGATGAAAGCTCTTCTGAATGTGAGATTACAAATGCCACTAAACTATCACAAGAAATGAGACCATGTATGATCAAGAGAGATTTTAAACACAAGACTGTAACAGGGAACAAGAAACACAAATTTGAAATGCATTCTGAAATGTAAGCATTCATAGATTTTTCCCTAAGACAACACATCATAACTCAAAAATGACCAGATTTATCAACAAGGGAATGTTTTGAAAAACAATCTCAAAGCTTGTTAATGGCTATACATGTGAAACCAACTTAACATGATTTGAAATCTGATATAGAGAGAGTTACATGAGTTTCTCAAGTGGTCATTCAAAGAATGGGCTTCTTCCCAGATTTTCTCGTGAAATTTTTAGTTTTCTAGGATTTTTAAAAATTCTTCCAACCTTTTGCATGAAAAATTCATGCAATATATAGCTTGCAATCTCCTTCGAGCCTTCTTTCCCAAGAAAATAATATGCCAAAGGATCAAATTTGTTACAAAAATTTCTCATGATTTGCAGACAGGGACGTTTAACAGAACACGTCCAAAAAGTTGCCAGTTTTCTCAAAAAGAGATGAATCATTGCAAAATTTGCATCATTATCCATTTTGGAGGCACGCTTTTCATCTTAAAAGCATGAAAACCCCCTTCCTTTCATTATTTCATCCTTACACTTTCTAAATTTGCCTCTGTAACTTTTGGATCTGGTATTTCACGTTTCTGCCTGAGCCCGAACAACATTTCATTGCAAAAGTACCTCAGATTTGTAAATTGAATTTTCAAATTGATTCCATTGATCCTTGAAGGAAAAAATGACATGAATTCACCAAAAATTTGGTGAAAATTGATGCAAAAATCACATATGCAAGCTTCCTAGAGCTCAAATGGTAGCCAAACTGAAAAATACACAGTTACCGTTGATCTTCCTTTATCCTTTAATCTATTCCCTCCATGTGTCACAATGTGATTGGAAATGGGCTTGGGATCACCTTTTGACATTTTAACACTTTTGGAAAAATGTAAAAATTTGACATTTTTCTCTGCCCCTCCGCCCTTTGAAAATGGGCTTGATACGTGTCCCAAAGTGGGCCCCATTGGAATCGCAGACCGAATCTACACATTTCCACCTTTTTTGGAAAAAGGAAATTTTTCCAAATTATCCCCATGGACCCGCACCTCCAATTCTATCCCTGACATGTGATGATTCCTGATTCGTTGTAGGCTTGCGTTCCTCCTAATTTTATGCCTTTTTTCCAAAAAATGGGAAAATTCTCAATTTTTCCCTGAGGCCCAAAGTTCTGCCTCTGACCCTGCCATGTGTCCACTCTTGATTGGCCTAGTAGACCCACGGCCCTTTTCAAAACTTTTGTTCCCTTTCACTAAAAAGCAAAAAAATTCTAAGTCTCCCACCAGCCTCCATTCCTGCCTTTGATGCAAACGTGACACGTGTCCACCTATGATTAGTTGTGGAGTTTTCAATTTTTTTGTGACCTTAATCTTTTAACCAAATAAAGTCAAAAAACTTCAAAAGAACCTGACCACCCACAATTCCATCCTTGGCTCTGAAGTCACCATGTGTTCCATTCTGATTTGTTGCGGGCCCTAGGCATTTTCTTTGCACTTTAACTCTTTTTCCAAAATACCTTAAGGCACAAAAAGACCCATTGCTTCCCATCCAATCAAAAGAGGACATGTCAGCAACATTAGAACCAATTAGAGTAAAGCAGAGCCATGGGACCAAATTCACCCTTTTTCCAAAAAAGCAAAAAGTGATAAGTTAAAATAATTTTCTGTCATCCCTTAGACAATTAGAATAAGCCACGTTGACAATGAATGTTGAGGAAGAAATTGATGGGCAAATGACGCATGTCTGACTGTCAAAACATAGAAAACACTAGGGATGCCCTAGAATTCAATTTTTTCACTAAGGACCAAAAATTTATTTAAATTGAACCAACTAAACCATGTTTTCAAAGAATTTTTTATCATGGAATTGGATTTTCAATGGCATACAAGTGCAAATCGATCAATTTTAAACTTCCATAATCAGGCAAAAAGGAAAAATGACAGAGCCTACAGATTTTGGAAAAATTAGGGCACAAAATAGGGCACACATGCAGATTTCTTTCAAATTGGGGAAAAACAACAAGTTTGTGAGCATTTCAAGGCATTCAACTAGAGGGAAAAGTTACAGACCACCAATTTGAGAGAAAAATGTTTCAGATCACGTAGAATGAAGGAAAAATTTAGGGCAAAATGGTGTGAGCTCAAAAATGACACCAACATCGGTTCTTGCTCGAGGATGGGCACTCCCAGTGAGTGCCACAAGAACAAAACAAGCAGACCAAGTGCCAAAAAAACCATTGGGCAATGGATTCAAAAATGCAGGGTAGAAAAACTAGGCCCAATCAACAAAAAAATGGCTGCCAAGAACAAGGAAAACCACAAACTGACAAAATAGCAAAAATAGAGCCAAAAAACAAAGAATATAGACTATACAAGTGGTACATACCTCAAATTTGGGGATTAATCCAAGAAATGCTTTAGATGCCTGCCATTAACATGCAGTTCAAGCAATTCCCCATCTAATTCCTTGAGAAAAAAGGTATTCTCACCAATTCTGATATCAATGGAGTACGGGCCCATCCACAATGCATCAAATTTACCATGTTTTCCCTTATCTTCATGCTGGCTATCCCACAAAAAAACTAGATCTCCAACATTGAAAACCCTAGGAGTGACCTTCTTGTCAAACAACCTCTTCAAATTCTCTCTAAATCTAACATGTCTTTGGTGGAATGCTCTTCTTTCTTCATCCAACTCAAAAATCTAATTAATCCTTGATTCATATGGACTGACCTCTTGATCTTCAAGTTGTTGAAAAAACTGAAATGAAGATAATTATAGATGTAAGGGCAGCAGAGCTTGAGTTCCATACACCAACTCAAATGGGATCTTATCAGTTTCTCTTTTGGCATTGATTCTATCATCCCAAACTACAAATTTCAGTTGTTCACCCCATTTTCTCTTGTTCAACTCCAAGGTTCACCTAATGATCTTCAACAAGTTCTTATTGCTGGACTCCGCTTGTCCATTCCCTTGAGGGTTATTGTTTGAAGCATAAGTTAGATTGGTTCCATACTGCTTGCACATTGCCATTAAGGGCACTATCAGTAACAATCTTTACTAGCACACCAAATCTGCATATGATGTGATCCAACAAGAAGTCCATAAAAACTTGGTGTGTTGCTTTCTTGGTGGGGATTTCTTCTACCCACTTGGTGAAGTAATATATGGCTACAAGAATACACTTATGGCCATAACTGGAAGGGTCTAAAATCTCACCTACGAAGTCCATCTCCCATTGTTTGAAAGGAGCCTCCATTGATACAGGCTGTAAAGGAAGGGAACCTCAAGCTTTCATTCTTCCAGAGAAATGTTGACAGCTTTTACATTTTCTAACCAGCAGGGTTGCATCTTTGAAGAGAGTAGGCCACCAATAACCAGCTCTCAAATTTTTTTTGTGCTATAACCCTTCCAACTAAGTGTCCTCCACAAACTCCCCCATGGAAATCAAAAACTATTTTGGGACCTTCATCTTCAGTTATACATTTCAAGAGGACACCTTTAGGGTTCTTCCAAGCCAGCCCAAAGTCAGTGATGATGTGTTTTTGAAAATCCATCTTGAGGGCTCTTTTCTGATTTTTATTCAAATGATCAGGGCAGCATAGGTGTCTAAGGTAAAAGATTACATCCTTTTACCACTCAAAACTTACCAACTTCTCAAGAACATTTGCCCTTTCTTCCTCTACTTCATTCACTTCCACAGTCTGCAAGTTGCTCTCAACCATGAGCTTAGCAAGGCCCAAACCTCTCACCAACTTTGTGGTTTGGATATCCATGTCATATTCCTGTAGTTTGTTCACCCATCTACATATTTTTCTTGAGATATTCATCTCTAATAAGATGTCTTCAACCATGGTGTGGGTAACATAAGTAAGAACTTTTGAACTGAAGATATAAGGCCTGAAAACCTTTGTTGCTTTCACCAAGGCAAATTCTTGTTTTTCCATGATTGTGTATTTTAACTCAGCAGCTTGTAAAGCCTTGCTAAAGAAGGAAATAGGCCTCTCAGCCGCATCTTCATCCTTCTACAGC
Organism: Taxus chinensis; assembly: GCA_019776745.2. Classification (NCBI taxonomy): domain Eukaryota; kingdom Viridiplantae; phylum Streptophyta; class Pinopsida; order Cupressales; family Taxaceae; genus Taxus; species Taxus chinensis. The sequence continues at coordinate 121,450,120 of CM034153.1, read as the reverse complement.
AAAATAGATGTAATGGTATTTTTAGAAGAAAAGGAGAAGATTTGGAAAGGCTTCTTGTAATTCAGAGCTACCAAGATAGGTGCATGTTTCAATGCTTCTTTGATTCCCTCAAAATCCTAAATAGCAGCCTCCTCTCATTCGATAACTTGGTATTTTTTAAGATGCATGTAATAGGAAGAGTTAATTCAGAAAAATTAGACACAAACCTTCTAATGAAATTGATCTTCCCAAAGAAGGATTGGATGCCCTTATTTTTTCTTGGAATTGGAACCTTGTTGATTACTTCTACCCTCTCAGGGTGAATCATGACACAAGCCTTTGAAACAATATGACCAAGCAGCTTGGCCTTTTGCACTCCAAAATGACACTTCTTTGGATTCAAAGAGATTCCAAATTCTCTACATCTGATCAACATTCTTTCCAAGTGCTGCAAGTGATATTTTTTGCTCCTTGAAAACACAGTCACATCATCCTGATAAACTATAATGAAGTCATTAATGTAACCAGCAAAAGCAACATCCATTTCTCTTTGGAAAGTATCTCTAGCATTCATGAGACCAAAAGGCATTCTTACATAGACATATGTTCCCCGAGGAGTGGTAAAGGTAGTTTTAAATCTTTCTGACTCCTTGACAACAACTTGGTTGTAGCCAGAAAAACCATCTAGGGTGGACAACAATTCAGTTCAAGTCACTAACTACAACATGTTTTCCATGTTTGGCAAAGGATAATTGTCTTTTAATGAAGCTCTATTCATATTTCTAAAGTCTACACAAAGTCTGATATCTCCATTCTTCTTTCTGACTGGCACAAGGTTTGCAACCCAAGATGAATACCTTGTGGTCTGAATAATCCCTCCCTACTTTAGTTTCTTTAATTCATCTTTCATTTTCATGGAGAGGAGTGGATTAATTGGCCTTTGCTTATGTATGAATGGTTTGGCATTTTTCTCAAGAGGGATCTCATGTTGGAATAATTCTTCTCTATATGCTTTCAGCTCTGAATATGACCAGGCAAGACAGTCTTGATATTGTTTCAACAATTGGAGGTAGGACTATTTTTCTTCTTTATTTAAACTGCTGCCCAACCAAACTTTTCTTGGTTTTTCCTTTGTTCTCAAGTCATGCTCTTCCACATCCCTTGAGGCAGACATGTTTCCATTGATGATGCAATCAACATTGTCAAAATTTGACTCAAGTGCAACAAGACCTCTAGGAATGGTGTTAGTTTTCAATTGGATGATATACTTTACAAACAAAGTCTCTCTTCCTTCAATCACACACACCATTGGTTCCCAATCAATATTCTGATTTGCAAACTCACCTTGATTTTGTAAGAACCAATGCACTTGAGCATCATCATTAAACACTTGCCAATGTTTGATGTTGTCAGGGACAACTGGCCTAGTTAACACTTCAATACTATACTCACAATAAGGTGAAATGGTGTAATTTCCAAATCTTGACCCCAACACTGCTAACTTGTCAGCAACAACATTGAAGCTCCTGCCATGATGCACAATGTGGAAGGAATCAAACATCTCAATTAGATCCCAAACTGTATGTTTGTACTGTTTCATCCGCTAATTTTTTGTGGCATATATTTCTCTTATTTATTTGACAACTAGCTCTGAATCTCCTTTTGCAATGATTACCTTGACACCATACTTCCATCCAATTCTCAAACCCAACAACAAGGCTTCATACTCAGCAATGTTGTTAGTACATTCAAAATTAAGCTTGAAGGAAAAAAAAAACTCTTCCAAGCTAGGAGAAATCAAAATCAAATAGCAAGGTCCAAGGGGAACCTACCTGTTCAAGGAACTTTGACTAATCCATCTTGTTCTCTTTGCCATCAGCAAACCCAAAAAATTTATCAACATCAACATCAACAAACAACACCTCATAGGAAGCATTGTTAGGATCTTCAATAAGGTGTAACATCTTCTTTTCTCCATAGATATTGACAAGGCTACCTTCAATGGGAATAGTGGAAAAAGACATGTCCATTTGAACAGTACCACCAACACTTGCAGCCCACTTTCTTGACAAAATCATACCCCATTTGGCAGGGAAATCAACAATCACAACATCAAGTTTCAAATTCTTACCTGGATAGGCTACAAGTTGTACCACCAAACCCTTCACACAACCAACTACCAACACTTCTCTTGAGTCCATGGTAGTACACTTTCCATAGGCTGTTGTCACTTTGATATCCAACTCATTCATGACTTCTAGAGGCATGAAATTTCATGATGCAATGGAATTAAACATACAATTGTGAAGTAGTCTATCCTTTATGATCAAAGTTGTAAAGAATTGATCAACATTCAATTCGAAATCAACCAAGGATGTCCCCAAGTATACCTCATGTGTTTCTCCAAGATCCTCTAATGTTGTTAGTGTTTCAAGGTCTGCAATGATTTGAGGAGGATTTTCAACAACGTTTACATTTCTTCTTGGGGTACTCTTCTCCTCTTTCAATCCCAAGTACTCAAATTCTCTCTTCTTATGCTCAAGAATACTAAGCAACTCAATGATTGGAACACTCACTTTGATTTGGCTCAATACTTGGGCTATGTCATAGGGAACATTCTTTGGTAAGGCAACATTGTAAGGGAAACAAGCATATTCATTAGATGGCATGGGACTCTTGGCAACTTGGGCATGAGGAGGACTGAAATTTTTTCCTGGGATAGCAGAGGTTTTAGTAGGTGTTTCTCTTCTAGGAGCTTCTTTGGGAATACTTGTAAGCAAGGGTGTTTTAGGTTTGGCTTGAGGCCCAACTCCCTTAACAAACTTGCTCCTAGTGTTATACTCTTTTTCTTAAGCCATAACAACATTCATTAACAATTGTCTATCTTCCTCCGAAGGGATACCACCATCATACTTCTTAATCATTAAAGCTCTTAAGTATTCAAAGTCATTGTTAGGAATATCAAAATCTTGCACTACATCTACCTCAAGAGTATGAGAGGGAAGAAGGATTTGTACCTATTTGATGCAATCCCAAAAGGTTGTAGTTGTCCTTGCACTTATTACCTCAGTTGATGTTTCTCCTTCTTGTGAGGCTGAAGAACAGCCCACCATATATGTATCATCATTAGTCCCATAATCATTATTAGCTTCACCATCTTGCTGGTACACTTCACATGGAGGATGGGGTAGAAAACACCTATCACACCAATCAATATCAGGAACTTCCTCAACAACAATAACCCTAGCAGTTAGGGGATCAGGTAACACACTTCCTTCATGTGCTCGAGGATGTCTATTTGCAGACCCCATGGGTCCTTTCCCTCTATCATCATATCTCTGATCAACCCTAGGATGATTGGAAAATATGTCATGGTTTTGTGATTTTTGTTGACCTTGTGAAGTCTGCCCAATTCCCTTCTCTTCCCAAGCTAGCTTGTATGAGATTTCTTTGACAACCCTTGCCAAAGTTTTCACAACCTCCTCCAAATCAACACCCTTGCTAGCTTGAGGTTTTTCAGGGTTTATCAGCTTTACACCATCTCTCTTGAGATGTTTCCCAATTGCTTTGATATTGTTTTCAATCTGCAGTTCCATGGTGAAGGCCTGCCTCAAATTAGTAGGGTTTTTGTCTCTTAAGTAGTAGGTTTCTTTCTTATCAAATGTATCTACATATTTGATTAAACAAGACTCATCACAGGGCCTCAAATTAATAGGTAGCCTCCTCAATGTCTTGTGAAATCTTGTATTAAAGTCCTACACTTATTCATTGGGGTTCTTCTTGATATTCTCAAATTCAAACAAGAGAAATATAGGATCAGTCTTGTCACCATATTGCAACCTAAATGCATTGTTCATCTTAGTCCAAGAATCAATAGAATTATCAGGAAGATCCTTATACCAATCCCTTGCATCCTCTTCTAGTGTATGAATGAAAAATTTAACATACACATCTTCATGCTCAATCTCAAAGTCCTCCATCATGTTAACAAAAAGTTTGAGATCTTGATCACTAGTTATAGCGTTGTTACCTTTGAACTTTGGCAACCTATTCCTGACATCTTATGGGACAACATTTGGATAACCATTCATTCCTCTAAAGTTTATAGGACCAAAGGTGTAAACAACAAATGGAGGTCTAGGGGGAGGCTGAGCCATATTATTTTGAGGTGGTGATCTTAGAGGAGAAATAGAATGATGAGGAGTGAGAGGTCTTTGGGGAATAGAAATGTAATATTCAAAATGGATATCCCCTATAGGATCAACTTCTTGATAAACTCTAGAAGATTTGGAAAAAACCAGGGGCAGAATGAGGAGACAAGATTTTCAAAGACAAATGAAGGTCCCTCTCCAGATGGAGAATGCAAATTTTCAGGAGGACTATCTGATTCAGATTTACCTGAAGAAGAACTGCAGTCCTCAATGATAGGCTAATTAATCTCAAGTTTAACGAAGGGAACTTCCTTCCTTGAGCTCTGCTCTCCAACCACCTTCCAAACTCTTCTCCCTTCTAAATCTGAGTTCCTTGAATATGAAAACAACTTCTTATAAGAGTCTCTAATGAAGAGAGATCTTCTTCCTTCTAATTTTATAGAGATGAGCAACACCAAAAAACAAATGACAAAAATCTAAGACACTGTTATTTATCAAGATCAAAACATCATGGAGTCGCCACTAAGGACTTTCACCCTAGTTATGTAAATGCACTAAAATACTCTGTCAAATACCTATCAGCACTGAAAATATTGCCAAACCTTATAGATCAGACCTTCATTTTCTTGAATCTATCAACCACAAATGTAAATGAAGTGCAATTATTGCAAGAAACTGATAAAATTGTAGATAGAGTTTGAAACCTTTGCATACACCTTGCAAATCTAAGTATAGAATGATGCTTTAACAATATATTTGTAGACAGAAATCGCAAGAGACATTACCAGGGTTTGATATGCATTTAAATATTTCAAATATGTATGGACATGGATTATATTGAACTAAGAATTTCCTTGAAAATGGTGTAACTGATGTTGATGAGCTCAAAAGAATATGAAGTGGAAGAAGACTAACAAATTAGTCTTGATATTGCATTCCTCATCCTCGACAATGGTGCCATTGGTGCTGGTACCCAATTTTTTTCTCCTTTTTAGTTTGAGTAGCATCAAAGATATGGCATGAATCTTGAAGACAAATGGATCATGGTGTACGTCGTTTTGTAGCCAGGGATATGATATAACTGGCACTCAGATTTGTGGAGAGATGGATAGCACTCAAATAGGACTTGATCTTGTCCTAACTGTTTTAGGTTATGCCTTTCAATCAAGGTAAGAGAACCTATTTTGTAACCCTCAAATGGTGAAGGAGATGAAGATATCCCTCAATTTTTGCAAATAGTATGAAAAGGGCCTTGGGAAAATATGATCAACACTCTGAATCTGACTTTCACAAGTTGTCACTTCAGGATTATGTAGATACTTTCAATGAAAGGCAAGGGTTACTGAAGACATTTTACAATCCCGATTTGTTCTGCATACTTTAGCAAATCGATTTTGATGTTCTGTGGGTATACAAATAAAAAAAGGGGTAAAACAAGGTAGGATTAGTTGTTTTGAATGATTTTTTGGGTGGGATTTTAGATAAGAAAAACCAAGGTCTGCTAGACTCTTTGAGGATTTCAGCAAAATATGGAGAAACGTAACAGCAAAAAGTATCAAAATGGTTAATCATCCCTTCAACAAGGATATGTGCATCAAATGAAGGCCCAAATCTATTTTCCACACAATATTTGATCATCTATCACAAAAACTTGAGTTAGAATGAACCAATGAAGCATTTATCAATCACTATTTAATCATTACCTAAGATGCACCCAAAGGTTTACAAACAATCTCTGAAGTTAAGGAAGGTAAAGTGATTTTAAATTTTTTATCTCTTTATTAGATGAAAGATATTCTGAATGTGATATTGCAAATGCCACTAACCTATCACAAGAAATGATACCATGTATGATCAAGAAATATTTTAAACAGAAGACTACAATAGGAAACAAGAAACATAAATTTGAAATGCATTATGAAATGTAAGCATTCACAAATTTTTCCCAAAGACAACACATCATAACTCAAAAATGATCAGATTTATTAGCAGGGGAATGTTTTAAAAAACAATCTCAAAGCTTGTTAATGTCTATACATGTGTAACCAACTTAACATGATTTGACATTTGATACAGAGAGAGTTACATGGGTTTCTCAAGTGGTCACTCAGAGAATGGGCTTCTTCCCAAAAATTTTCATGAAATTTTTAGTTTTCCAAGATTTTTTAAAACTCTTCCAACCCTTTGCATGACAAATTCATGCAATATATATCTTTCAATATCCTTCAAGCCTTCTTTCCCCAGAAAATAATATTCCAAAAGATCAAATTTGTTACAAAACTTTCTCATGATTCGCAGACAGGGACGTTTAATAGAACACATCCAAAAAGTTTCCAGTTGTCTCAAAAAGAGATGAATCATTGCAAAATTCACATCATTATACATTATGGAGGAACGTTTTTCATCTTCAAAGCATGTAGACCCCCTTCCTTTCATTATTTCATCCTTACACTTTCTAAATTTGCCTCTGCAACTTTTGGATCTAGTATTTCATGTTTCTGCTCGAGCCCGAACAAAATTTCATTGCAAAAGTACCTCAGATCTACAAATTGAATTTTCAAATTGATTCCATTGATCATTGAAGGAAAAAATGATATGAATTTTCCAAAAAATTGGTGAAAATTGATGCAAAAATTGCATCTCCAAGCTTCCTGGAGCTCAAATGGCGGCCAAATTGAAAAATGCATAGTTACCGTTGATCTTCCTTTATCCTTTAATCTGAGCCCTCCACATGTCACAATGTGATTGGAAATGGGCTTGGGATCACCTTTTGACATTTTAACACTTTTGGAAAAATGTAAAAAATTGACGTTTTTCTCCACCCCTCTGCCCTTTGAAAATGTGCCTGACACGTGTCCCAAAGTGGGCCCCATTGGAATCATAGAACGATTCTACACATTTCCACCTTTTTTGGAAAAAGGAAAATTTTCTAAATTATCCCCATGGACCCACATCTCTGATTCTGTCCTTGACACATGGTGATTGTTGATTTGCTACGGGCTTGCATTCCTCCTTTTAATTTTATGCCTTTATGCCAAAAAATGGGAAAAATCTCAATTTTTCCCTGAGGCCCAAAGTTCCACCTCTAACCCTACCACATGTCCACCCCTAATTGGCCTAGCAGACTCATGACCCTTTTTACAAATTTTGTTCCCTTTCACCAAAAAGAAAAAAATTCTAAGTCTTTTGATAGCCTCCATTCCTGCCTTTAATGCAAACGTGACACGTGTCCACCTGTGATTTGCTGCGGAGTTCCGGATTTTTTTGTGACCTTAATCTTTTAACAAAATAAAGTAAAAAACTTCAAAAGAACTTGACCACCCGCAATTCCATCCTTGGCTCTGAAGTCACCATGTGTTCCATTCTGATTTGTTGCGGGCCCTAGGCATTTTCTTTGCACTTTAACTCTTTTTCCAAAATGACTTAAGGCACAAAAAAACCTGCTACTTCCCATCCAATCAAAAAAGGACACATCAGCAACATTAGAACCAATCAGAGTAAAGTGAAGCCATGGGACCAAATTCACCCTTTTGCTAAAAAAGTAAAAAGCGATAAGTTAAAACAATTTCCCGTCGTCCCTTAACCAATTAGAACAAGCCATGTTGCCAATGAATGCTGAGGAAGAATTTGATGGGAAAATGATGCCTGTCTAACTGTTAAAACATAGAAAATGCCAGGGATTCCCTAGAATTCAATTTTTTTTGCTAATGATGACAAATTTATCAAAATTGAACCAATTGAAACATGTTTTCAAAGAATTTTTTTATCATGGAATTGGATTTTCAATGGTATACAAGTGCAAATCGATCAATTTTAAACTTCCACGATTGGGAAAAAAGGAAAAACGACAGAGCCTGTAGATTTTGGAAAAATTAGGGCACAAAATAGGGTACACATGCATATTTCTTTCAAATTGGGGCAAAAAAACAAGTTTGTGAGAATTTCAAGGCATTCGACTGGAGGAAAAATTTGCAAACCACCAATTTGAGAGAAAAATGTTTCAAAGCATGCAGAATGAAGGAAAAATTTAGGGAAAAATGGTGCAAGCTAAAAATGGCACCAACACATCCTCCATTTCCTCCATCCTCCGTTTCTTCATTTTCACTCCTCCACTTTCCCATGTGTTTCCCCCTCTTTCACTCCCACCATATAAATTCACTCACCCTTTCTCCTACAACAACCATAAATTAATTGTTTAGAATTCATTAAATTTCTTTGAATCTATTTCACCACGTCAAGACACTAAGAAAACTTTTCATGTGCCATATATTTTAAAATATTATTTTCCTCGTATCTCATGATCCCGTGGGCGGAGTCACCTCAAGTATTAACCATCCCTTCCTCTCCATAACACCTTTAATATTATCGTAATATGTGTTCAATTGATTTTATGATATTTATTTTATATCCACATGTAATTTCCATCCATAAATAATGTTTTTTTATATCTACAAAAACTTAGCAAGCCAAATTGCTTGAAAATTGGAACAAAGCATCCTAGTGCAAAATAGAAACTTTTGAGACCACTTTCATTCTGATATGACACTAAAAATACCAATTTATATTTTTAGTTTCTATATAATAAATAGCCTACTAAAAATAGTAAGTCTAAGAAATAATTGGTTTCCATTACCTCAGTTCATTCCTCCAAGATCAAAACACTCAAAAATGTCAAATTAAGAATATTGCTAAAACTAAACCCCCCATATATGACTTACTAAAAATATTAATTGTTTGGAATGAGCTCAAAATGGTCACACATGTCCCTCCCCTACATGTCTCACTGATTCCATTTTTTACAGAGGTCAAGTATTCAATTTGCAAGAAAATCCCCGCCTTTTTGGATGTGGTAAAAGTAAGGTGTATTAGAGTTAACATGTCATGTTTAGACATATTTGTAGATCTCCACCTATCACTATATGGTGATAGTATCTTAGGATTTTTCCTCATGGGATTGATAAGGAAAAAAACATTCTTGCAAAAGTTTTGACAATTGATTTGTGACTAAGATGAAAAGGAAGTCCTCTTAGTTCCCAATTTTTATCTCGGGGTGTATTTTAGTCCCAAAGGAAATTTCACTTCATCTCATATGGGGTGTTTGATCATAAGGTGAATGACATTGCACTCAATATATATCTCCTTCCTCTAATTTTGTGTCAAAAGGAGTTAGTCTTACATCTCATTAGTTATCAATGTTCTCAAGGTAACATAATCATGGATCATGGCTGTGGGGGTAGTTGTCTCATTTTACACACCAAGTGCACCAAGTTCATTCCATGTGAATGATTTATCAAGAAGGAATGAATGTTTTTCATGGATCAGAATGTTTTTTTAAGTGAGTTAAGACATCCTTCATTGTTTTGAATGGTCTATTAATCAAAGTGTCTCTCATTACTCCTCTCGAAGCGCCTGATGGGATATAATGGTTCATCACTCAAGAGGAAGCTTCTCACAGTACATAGGGGTCAACGTTCTTCATCTGGAGTCCATCATTGGAGTATAACAAAGGAGATCATTAGTATCAGGAGTGCATTTTCTTCATGATCATAGATTATTCATCCTCCTTCATCCAAGATTGGAGCTTCTCTTCTCTCTCTTCTTCTCTCCTTGTCTCTCTAGAATTTTGTTTCTTTGTTGAAGAGAAGATTTTGTAAAATAGTGAATTAAGTCACTTAATTTTTTTATTTCTTTATTGAGGATTTTACTCTCAGAAAAAAAGTCACTTTGGAATGTGAAGATCCACTAGATCTGGCTATATACTGTAATTCTCTCTTTATTCCTAGGGGTGAGATTTTCTTGGTTGATAGCTTCCATTGTCTTACTACAAGAAATAAACTACCATTATTCTATTTCATTTTCTTATATTTTCCTCTCCATATCAAATACTACTCCAATAGAGCTTTGTAATACTGCACAACTAGGGAATGAATGAATATAATGCAGTTAAACTTAATGTTGATAGTGTTTTTTGTCTTGATTTGCATATTGGTGTCTTCTCATTGTTAACTTAGAAATACTCTAATTTTATGTCATTAAACACAAATTTTTATTTATTGAGTTAAAAACCCTTCTCACTTTCTCTTCACTCTCCATACACACACATTTCCTCCACCTCTTTATTACACATGGGTTTAATGGAGTATTCATGTGTGATCCCCGGTCGAAAGGCCACCTATGATGGTTAGAGGAGTGAAGATATTTCTTTATTTTCAATAAATGTAGCTACCCCATTCCTAAGAAAAGGGACATAGTCCTATATTTTTTGTGAAAGCCCCTAATTTTCCCTTGTGACAAATTATTTTTCCAACACCAAGGTAGTTTAGGAAAAATATGTGGAGATAGTTGGTGTTCAGAAATAGTTAAGCAAACCATGTCCATTTTAGGCATAGGGAATGAAAACTCTAACATAAAAAGTAAACTTATTATGATGATTTTTGGTGTTCTGATATGTGTTGGAGATAATAAAATAGGAAATGGAAATCTTCTTTAATCCTCCACATTATGAACACATCAAATTTGGTCCACGGCTTCAAATCTATTGTGATAGCTCAAGTCACTATTATTGTTCCTTCATGCTAAAAGGGTTAATGGTGCAAAGAATAAAATTGAAGGATGAATAAAGTATTTAAAGTGGTTGAAATGAACTCATTAGATGCTTTTGATTCAAAATCATATAATATTTCACCTCCAAACTATAACTTTCACTCCTAGAGCAAAAAAGGTAAGTTGCGAGTTTTAATTCCACGTTGGGATGATGATGTCAACATCACTTAAAGGCTTGAGTGTAATTTTCAAAGTTGTGCATCCCCTTGAAATTTTCCCAAAGCTGTAAAGGGACTTGAGGGACACAAAATTTTGATCCCCGTATGCATCTTATGTTTTCGTCACTTAAAATATGTAACTTGAAATGTTAGGTGAAAATAATGCAAAAACATGCCACTTTTTCATGATGAACTCCCCCTTGATGAATTTTTTAGAATTTGGTGTCCCCTTTGATTTTATGCAATGTAAAAAGTTATATACAAGACACAAAATTGTGCTCCCCATGAGTCTTTTCTCCTGGAAACTTGAAGGTCGTCACTTTTGCACCTAGAAAGTTACAAACTTACATGTTTTCTTAACTACTTAGTCCCCCCTCATGAGATGAAGAAAAATGGCATATTTTCACCCTTTGTTTCCTCTTAGATTGTCCCCAAGGTGTAAATGGACATAAGGTACATAGAAGTGTGCTCCTTCCTTAGCTAGCCCCCAGACCTATGTAGCGCCACTATATAACTCCCAAATGCTAATTATTAGCCTTATGCATCTCATCCACATGAAACCACAAGCTGGCACTTGGAATGATCTGATGAAAATTTCACTTGTGCATCCAAATTCCCCCTTTTCTCCCTTTTCCCCTATTTTTTAGGGTGAAAACCCACATCAAATCTCATCTAACCTGAGTTAAGCCTATTTTAGGAAAGATGGAGTTAAGGTGTGAAAGTGAGATCAAAAGGCTTCATGTTATAACACTTAGATATTTTTAAATTGAAAAGAGTTGTGATTTTTACACCTAAAAATCCATTGTTTCAAATGCATGCTACTATTTAGTCCTAGAACATCAATCTTGTGAACTGACTTTTGCTCATATCTCTCAATCCATGCACCCGACCTCTACAAAAATTTACCAGTGCACTCCTTTTGAAAACAACTTCATGATGATCAACTTTTCATGGCATGTGATTCCATCATTAAAATTTTATTGATAAATGATTTTTCTAGCCATGAACTCCACTTTTGGATAGAACATTTGTAATTTTATTTACAATTTCCCAGTGACTCAACAAGCCAAATTGCCTGAATTTTGGAGTACGTGATAATCACAAATTATCTTTCAATTCATCCATTTCTCACATGATGAAGTGGATAATTTTTAGGGATATAAAGGACTGATTTTATCTCAAAATTTTCCCTCTTATATAGTATTCTCATTTTCCCTCTAATCCAAATGATAGAATCATCTAAAAATTAGAGCATACCATCCTTGAAAAATAAAATAAAATTTGAGACCACTCTCATCTCATTCCAATACAAGGAAAACCCACTTCTAAAAATAGTAAGTCCTACCAATATTCATCATCTATAAATACTAAGTACTGCGATGTCCCATTCTATGAGTTTTTATTGTTCCTTGTAGACACTAAATCACACACTTTGGTTATATTTATAGTCCCTGATCACATACCACTATTCATATGATTCCTAAGAGAGAAAAGTACTAATTGATCATTTTCTTTGGCCATATTTTCTTGCTTTCTATTTTCTCTCTTGGTATTACACTCCTTTCCCAATATTTCTTTTCATACTTTGGTATTTTGGTCCAACCAAGGTTTTAGCTCCAGGGGCTATCATCCCCTCTAGGTGCCCCTAACCTCTTTGTACTTTTCTCACATATTTTTGGTATTTTCTAGACATTTATGAATCTTTATTTTTACTATTCTACCTTTTAGTGGTTAATTAGGAAATTAAAACAAGGGAATCATATAAATACATAGCTAAGTGATCATAATAAAGGACCAAGTACTAAGCATCTACTGTCATCACCTAAGGTTGTATGCAAAAGCATTTTAAGAGCATCAAAGAATCCATCTATATATCATTCAAGGGACAAGTTCCTACATTCTTTTGCATACATTTCATGGGAGGGGAAGTTCATTCTTTCATACACACATCTATCTACATATTTTACATCTAGTTATTTCTTGCTATCACGTGTGACTCGCACAAGAGACACCTAGGGAATAAATTCTACACACACACACACATTGAACTACATTGGGTCTAAAATTTAGTGCAACATTCAGTCATAAGTTCACTTTGTTGATAGCTGAGGATAGTCTGACCTTCCATTTTGCATTGTTCTTTTTTATGATTTGATGTAGTTTGGGGGTTTTGCAGGTGTGTTTTTCTTATTGTAGGTTTGAACAGAATAATAGCGAGGTCCATCGAAGTATAGGTGATTGTTGATCAAAGAATACTTGTTAGAGAACACACAAGGAGTCTATGTGGGAGAGAAGGCCAAGATCAAGGGTGCGGAAGAACAGGAAGGACCTGCGTGTGGAAGGAAATTTTAGCTTTCAGGCCTTAGCCGATTTTGAGCATGGAGACCTATTTTTAGAAGATGGCATGCAGAACACACCGAGGATGCAAGAGACATGTTCATCATGCATTTTCTATCTTTGGAGGAGTGAATCGAAGTTTTTTTGCATAGAGACGAGCTAAGAATAGAATTGACACTTCAATTAACTACAAGAGGTCTATAGATAGCACACTTGCATGTGTGGCTATGCCTAAAAATGGCGTGTGGCTATTAATAACATGCAGCCTATTTCTGGAATAGATAAGCGATGAAGGGTAAGTCCCCACCATATATATATGATGTTAGGTACATAGTAAGTAAGTGTAATAGAGAATATACAAAGTGTGTGTATGTATGTATGGAGGTAAAGAGTTATACACATATGACTGAATTACTATATCATATCCAAATGTGCATTAGTATAGACTGACATTAATATCTGAGGGTAGCATGCATTGTAGAATGATGGATCAGTTATGAATCTATATGTGTTTTCTTTCATCTTGATAAAATCTTGTTACACCAACCCTAAAGAGGGACCTAGTACCTTTGCATGCTTTAGGTGAGTGCTCAGTCAAGGCTAAGTGATGTGCCAATGTGACTAGGGTGTTATCTAGTAAATTCTAGGCTGCATCATTAGTTCCATTACCAGGACCTCTTTTTCATTTTTTTTAAGGATGGTTCATACCAGTTAACTCTAGAAAGTACTGAGGAATGGATACATGATCTGGAGGAAGAATATGCACGGTTGTTCAACAGTGGTTCTAAGTTTAACACATGCACTTGGGTAGAATAGAATCTGTATGACAACTTAAATGAGATTTTTTTCACTATCTTCCCAGTAGAACTATACGAGTGTCTTACTGCTTATGCATCTCAGCGGAACTGGATGTATCATGCACTTGTCTAGACACAGGAATAATTTTAGGCCCTTTATGATGCTGATCTGATCTGGACTCACAATGTAGATACGTGGTTTCATGGTGTTCTAAACAGTTATACTCTGGAATATTCAATTTCAATGTACTCTTCCCCGGAGGTAGCTGAATTCCAATGGATAACTAAATTCCAATGGATTAATATCTTGATGGTAACTTTGAACCTAGAGAGTAAACCAATGGATAACTAAACTTCACCATGCGCGAGGGCGGGAATAGGATTGGTGAAAGATGGCAAACCTAGTGGCAGAGAGGCAGAGAGAGGAAAGGTGGCTTAAGTTTAATGGGGTGCATGAGAGGGAGATAGAAAAGTAGCATTACGTTGTAAAAATTATGGCGTTGAGGAGAGAGATGGCTCGTGAAGGATTTACAGCTCACATAGAAGATGTGGAGCTAGAGCATTAGGAACTCCCCCATCTTGGAAAACATGATAGAGATCCCCCCTCAGCCTCACACTGAAGTGCACCAGAAGAGACTACCTAGACCATGGGAACACATCTTAATCCACCTAATGACCTATCCCTTGTGATTGGTTTTCCAGTATCTATTAGGAAAAGTAACTAGAAAGCTAATTTGGGAAGTAGGAGAGAAGGATTAAGTTAGGGATCAAGTACATCCATGGAAAGACAGACAACTTCAATGATATTTGGAGGAACATTCTTATACGCATCATCCACATAGAATGTGAGCACGTAGAATGTTGGATTCACCTTTGGAAGTGGAACCACCTCACAGACTATAGGGGTTTAGTATAGTACTATTTTCAGAGAACAAGGGAGTACATCTATAGGTCCTATTCCCACTACAGGTGGAGGATCAGGAGGTATAGGTTGTTTTGGTTCTAATGGATCTGGTGGTTCTGGAGGTAGAGGGAACACAAGAGGTTCTGGATTGGTGGTCAAGGTCTGCATTAATCACAAAATATCTATATGGATATGTCTCTTCATCTCCTGGAATATAGAGGTATAGAGGATGTTGTTGAACATGTGCATATGTGTGAAATCTTGTGGCATGCTAAAGGGATCATGATTGCTGAGCACAAGGAAAGTGGGTTAGCTACTACATTACAAGGGCGTGCACACAGCTGGTATAGGAAGTTTGATGTTGATCAAACTTACATGGATTATGTTGCATTGAAGGATGCTTTCTTAAAAGAGTTCCATATCCTTGATTTTGAGCAGAAGAGTATTAGTGCGCAAGGATATCAAGCAAGGAACTACTAAGAGTGTATGTGAGGATGATGCTCATTTAAAGACACTTCTATCTAAGCTATCTTTTGATATTCATGCTAGCCAACATGCACAATGGTTCATTGGAGGGTTGATTACACCTTTTAGGAGGGCACTGTCACATAAGACATACATTGATCCATGTGAAGAAATGAAAGTATCTTTGTGTGCTGAGGCAAAGTAGTTAGAGAAGTTCTCAGCAAATTCAGCCCATGAAACACGATCATGAATTTGGTGTACAGATTGTGAAGTGGAAGGTCACACCAAGGATAGTTTCCCTCATAGATATGTATGCTCATTACTGTTGGACTATGATATTTTTCATTTGAATCATGATGCTAGTCACTGTCCTTTATTACAGTGCGCAATAAGGAAGAATGTATCTTGCTTTTGCAATATTTATAGGTTCACGACCCATGATACTGAGTCGGTTAATTGGTCAGATCTAGGATGCTATAGACATTGGGCTACAATAGAAAATTATAACAAATAATTCTAAGGGTAATAATGAGCACCAAGATCGGGATCATAATCAAACGCGCTATGATAGGAATGAAGGGAATTTTGAAGGAGGCTGTGGAAGGGGACATGGATATCATGGTGGAAATGGAGGAAGAGACCATGATGGAGGAAGAGGTGAGTTCCCTCATGGAACATGTTATACGTGTGGATCTCCTGACCACTATAGGCATGAATGTCCTCATAATATTACATGTTATTTCTGTGGAAAGAACCATAGTTATGAAGAGTTCCCGGAATTATATGAGCATCTAAGTAAGCAACATAAGCAAGAAAATAAAGGCACCAGAATGGTTAGAATCCATCACACAGTAGAAGATCAGTGGATTCCCAAGATAGTGCAGAAGGATTTGAGGAATTAAAAGTGAAGATTACTCCACGTGCTGAAGTGATGCGTGCAAGAGAGGAATACCAATAAAAGCCTACGATCACAAAGGATGAGGTTTTACATGCAAGGTACCCAAATCCTTGTCATTAGAAGGAAGTTTACCAGGATACCATGAAAGTGCTAAGGAATATTTAGAGTGAAATAAAGTACCTAAAGGATCATAAGAAAGCATCAGATACAATTCAAACTGATGTCGACGATCTGTGAGTGATGTATAAGATGTTACACCAGGAGAACATTATTCCACTATTAGGAAGCTAGTTAAAAGGGAACACTCTATGCGTAAGTCTTGAGATTGGACAAAAAATTCTGCATGCAAATCTCCCCCCTGATAGCCTTGACTATGACAACGAAATTACTCTGAATGCTATTGTAGATGGGTGGTTGTTGAGCAACATATTGATTGATATAGGTGTGGAAGTAAATGTGCTTACATTACATGTATGTGTACAAATAGGGAGGCCTCCATTGCAGCCATCATCTAATGTGTTATTTATGGAAAACCATACTAAGGCCACTCCCATAGGAGTTTTTAAAGATGCATCTATAACTATACAAGGGGCAAGTTCATTGGGGATTTTGAGTTATTAGCACTTGCAGAAGCAGACAATTTTCTAGCCTTGCTTGGATGCCCTTGGTGTTATGCAAATAATGCTGACTTGAGGTTCAATAAGGGGTATATCAGCTTTGAAAACAAGGAGGAAATGGTTTTGATACCTTTGACAGATGGGAATTCTACACCATATGTTGAGCCTCTAAGTGAGGAGGAATTAACTAGAGTTTATGTACATGTTATTCAGGACCCAGAGATCAATGAGCCATCAAAAGAAGGCATCTGATAGTGGGAGGATTCCCATTCTATAAGTGATACTACGAGTATTGCTTATGGTAATTGGGCTCATGGTACATATGAATTGGTAGGGAAGGAGATAAAAAGTGTGGTTGCATGCAAGAATGAGTTTCATTCGGTTTGATGGATAGGTAACACAGTACCTTGGTATACAGGGGAAGAAGATCTTTTTGCATTTTTTAAGGCCATGGAAACATAGTGGATAGATCAAATTAAGAGAAGAGCTATATTAGTATATACCTTACGTGGGATATTAGTGTGTTGGTGGGTAGTCCACAGAGATAATATTATAAACTGGGAAGAGATTGGAGTTGCTTTGTCTACTAGGTTTATAAGGAACAATGCACCTACGTAAATCTTCACTTATCATGGTGATCAACTTGTTCATCATCACATTCAGCAGTGTGAGAGAATCTGGACAACAGGATAGGAAGCATTACCACCTTCACTCTGGGTGCATTGATTGTATTCTACACTACAAGGATGTGCACGCATCTAGTATGTATATGCATAACTACATTGAGAAACTGGAAACTGGTAAGATTTGATTGCAGGAATGATCTATATTTTTTACTACTTCTCAACTAAACCTCTTTTAGAAGAGGCATTAAAAATTTTCAAGCATTTAACTATGGGAGATAGTGTAAAAGTAGAAGAGCATATCCAGGAATTATTCGGTGAGGCAGAGTTTGGAGCATGTTTTGAAAAGGAAGAAGAACTAGACTCCATAAAACTTGAACATGCTTACCTTGAGAGAGAGAAAGGAAATATGATTTACATCATAGATGATGAGGAAGTTTAGAACCTAAATATTGAACATTCATAAGGGGTGTGTGATGTCTTGGACAGTGTAGACAAGGATACGTGCACCTATCACAAACCCATGAAAACAAATAAGGTGAATATAGGTTCGGAGGCTGAGCCTAAGGAGGCCATAATTGAAGACTACTGGTTAGACTCAGAGGTAGCAAAGATCATTGAGTTACTCAGGGATTATCAAGACTTATTCCCTCGAGGGTATCATGAACTTAAAGGTATGCATAAATCACTTGGGGAAATTAAGATAAAAATTAAGGATAGTGCATGGCCAGTTAGAAAGAGACCTTACAAAATGAATCCTAATTTGTGTGAAAAGGTAAAGGGAGAGATTGATAAAATGTTGAAATCTAGAATTATCAGGCCCCTTGATGATTCATAATGGGTTAGCCCAATGGTGATCAGTATCAATAAGGATGGATGGATTAGAATATGTGTGGACTATAGGGAGTTGAATGCTACATGCGTCATAGATCCATTCCCTACACCATTCACTAAGGAAATAATAGAAGGAGTTACAGGGCATGAAATATATTCCTTCATAGATGGGTTTTCCATGTATCATCAGGTCAAGATTGCTTAGGAGGATCAAGAAAAGACAACATTCACTACTAAATGGGGCAATTTTTCCTATACTGTGATGCCTTTTGGATTGAAAAATGCACTTGATGTATTCTCGCGCATAATTTTTTAGGAATTCAAATATTTTATTCACAAATTCTTACAGGTCTACCTAAATGATTGGATAGTATATGGGCTTGTGAAAGATGATTGTGACAATCTGCACTTAATGTTTGAACGATATAAATAGTTGAGTATCTCTTTGAACATCACGAAGTGCATATTTTCTACACCATTTGGAATATTGTTAGGACATATAATCTACAAGGAAGGTTTGCTGGTTGATCCAGTGAAGGTTGCAGTCATTTTAGGCCTGGAAGTGCCTACCAGTCAAAGTGAGGTGCATGGATTTTTAGGTCATATAGGATATTATAGAAAATTCATTAAAGGGTATGCCAAAATTGTTGCACCCTTGGAAGAGTTACTGAAGGAGAGAGGTACATTTTATTGGGGAGAACTGCAGGAGTGCGTGTTTGAGATATTAAAAGAGAAACTTACTAGCACACCCATTCTGTGCTTTCCTTCATGGGGTAAACCATTTCATGTGCATGTGGATGCTTTTGACATGGCAATTGGTGATGTGTTAGCTCAACCTGGAAAAGGTATTGTAGATCATCCAATCTATTTTGATAGTAGGAAGCTGAATCCTGTTAAATGGAATTATACAACTATAGAGCGTGAAGCTTTGTTCATGATCTATGCATTACACAAGTTTCAATAGTACTTGTTAGCAACACCATTGGTGTTTTATACAAATCACATGGCGTTGAAGTACTTAGTAAACAAGCCCATCTTACAGGGGCACATATGTAGATGGGTGCTCCTATTTCAAGATTTTTACTTCACAGTTGTGGTGAAGCTAGGGAAAAGCAATTCTGGACCAGACCATTATCTAGAATCAACTTAGGAGAGGAAGCATAGACAATTGAAGAAACCATGCCAGATACACAGTTGTATAGGTTACAATGTGTGCCCACAGAATTAGAAGACATTGATGTCTTTCTATGAACAGGTATGGCACCAGAAGGAATGAAAGCATTAGAAAAGAAGCAGCTTGCTATACGTGCAACACCATTTATGCTAATCAGTGGTGACCTCTATAAGTTATGCAGAGATGAAGTACTACGCCATTTTGTATTAGAGCATGAGTGTAAGGATATTATGGAAGAATCTCATGGTGGTATTACAGGAGGCCATTATGCAGGTGATGTAACTACTAGAAGATCCTACTTGCTGGATTATGGTGGGAGACATTGTATAAGGACTGTAAAGAATATATTAAGGCATGTGATCATTTTCAACACCGTTTTGCATTGGAGCATGATCATAAGGATATTATGGAAGAAGCTCATGGTGGTATTGCAAGAGGCCATTATGCAGGTGATGCGACTACCTGAAAGATCCTACTTGTCTGATTATGGTGGGAGACATTGTATAAGGACTGTAAAGAGTATTTAAGGCATGTGATCATTATCAGCACCTAAGAAAACTAGGGAAAATAGATGAGATTCCTTTGAGACCGATTCCTAGTGTTGAACCGTTTGAGAAATGGGCCATTGACTTTGTAGGACCTATTTTTTCAGCCACGCACATGACTGGATTGTGCTATATCATTACTTGCACAGATTATCTCACATGGTGGGTGGAAGCCACACCTACCAAGCACTATACAATAGCTATAACAGCTAGGTTTCTATAGGAGAATGTTCTTACAAGATATGGATGTACCTTCTTTGCGCATTGCACTTGCTAGAGGTATAGATGATGAAAAGGCTTTAGAAGAGCGTATCGAGAAGATGATTCAATTGGATGAGCACCGAGCCATAGCATGATGGAGTTAGAAGTAGGAATAGGCCAGGATGAAGGCATGGCATGATAGAAAAATCATGGATAATAATTTTGAGATTGAACAAATGGTACTTCTTTATGACTCAAAGTTCTTGCACCATCCATGCAAGCTTAAGGTACATTGGTTTGGGTTGTATGTCATCACTTCTATACTTGAATTAGGTGCTTTCTAGTTAGAAGCACTTGATGGAACACAACTACTCGGTTATTTTAAGGGGAGTAGGTTGAAGCCCTACTATAAATAAGTCTTCTTGGTGTTTTTAATAAGGCAGTATTTCCATTTAGATTAGGTTTTCCATTTTGTATTTCCTTCATCGTCACTATGCTTTGTCAATTTAGTTGTTGTCTTTTTGTAATAAGTGTGCTTGTGCACATGAAGCTAATTACTATATGAAGAATGTCTATGCTAAGAGGACTACACATACCTTTCATGTGCGGTTTGTAGTTATCCAAGTAAAAGACCATGGGAATTGAAAGATGAAAGGAATAAGCTACTACAGGTGTGCTTTAAGTCAAAAGAATATTGCTTCTCAAAAGTTACCAAGGATGGAGATGAATGAAAGGAAAATATAACATGAGGTAAGTGGAGGCCATAATAACTACCAGGAGAAGGTACAGTGATGAGGTACTTGGGTGCAAGGGCGTGTGCTGAAGAGAAGTCTGTGACTAGAGGGTAGGAAGGTGTGCTAGAAGGTTATAGTTGGGGCACGAAGATGTACCGCACAAGATGAACGAATTTGGTTAATGAATGAGGGAATATTTGGTAGGTGAAGGAGAAATAAATGCATCAAAATTTGAAAAATTATATAAGGATGGGATGCAGATTTATTGTTACCGTTGTGAGTAAGAGACCAATTAGGTCCATAAAGTAATGAAGGATGAAAAATTGGGTCGTGCAAAAAGATTGTCAATGGTTAAATAGAAGCGCGAGGCCCTGGAAGCAACACAAGAGCTACACAAGACTTGGATGGAAGAGCTTGGGAAGCTAATTACGTAGAAGATGGATCTTTTAGAAGGAAAAATGACATCAATGTCTAGCGTTGTGTTAGTTCTGTAGAATGAAAAAGGAGAGATTACGAGGGATGAGTTGGAATCCATTGTTGTGGACATCCCAGAAAAAGTGGGACAAGCACTCACTAAACGGTAGATTTTGGAGGCCAAAATAAAGGAGTATCTAGAATTGATACTGCAAAGCTATATAGAGGAGGCTTTCTAATAAAAATTCTTTATTTGACTACATTCTTTCATTCTTATTCTTTCCTTTACTCTATTATTTACTTCAAATTTTTGGAGATACCCATTGTCGAGGACGACAATGAGATTAGTGTGAGGTAATGTTGATCAAAGAATACTTTTTAGAGAACACACAAGGATTTTATGTGGGAGAGAAGGCCAGGATCAAGGGCACGAAAGGTCAGGAAGGACCCATGCGCAAAAGGAAAATTCAACTTTTAGGACTTAGCCGATTTTGAGCATGGAGACCTATTTTTAGAAGATGGCATGTGCAAAACACCAACGATGCAAGAGACGTGTGCCATGCATTTTCTATCTTTGGAGGAGAGTATCGAAGCATTTTTTCATTGATATGAGCTAAGAATAGAATTGTAACTGCAATAGGTCTATATATAGCACACTTGCATGTGTGGCTATGCCTAAAAATGACATGTGGATATCAATAGCATGTGGCCTATTTATAGAATAGATAAGTGATGAAGGGAAAGTACCCACCCTATATATATGATGTTAGGTACATAGTAAGTAAGTGTAATAGAGAATATACAGAGTGTGTGTATGTATGTATGGAGGTAAAGAGTTATACTCATTTGACTAAATTACTGTAACAAATCCACACGCGCATTGGTATAGACTGACATTAATATCTGAGGGTATCATGCATTGTAGAATGATGGATCAATTATGAATCTATATGTTTCTTCTTTCATCTTGCTAACATCCTGCTACAGCAACCCTAAAGAGGGACCTAGTACCTTTGCACACTTTGGATGAGCTCTCAATCAAGGCTAAGTGATGTTCCAGCATGAGTAGGGTGTTATCTGGTAAATTCTAGGCTATCAATGATCAAAATCAATAACTATAAAACATTGTGTGACCCTATAAATTTGAGTTCCGCAACTTCTGAGTAGTCATAGGTGCCCAAAATAGGTCTCTAGCACCCCTGATCCTCCATAGGTGCCCTAGTCCTAGAATTTCCAACTATCCTACATTTTTTGGGTTCATTTACGATGCTCTAATTCCCTCTTCCACCAGTTTTCCAACTTAAAACAAATTTGGCATCACTGCAAATCAGCTAAGTATCTTATTCCCTTCATTTACAACTAGGGTTTTGAATTTAAATTGCTTATTTGCTTAGATCAAATTTTTACTTAATTATTTATATCATTGTGTTATTACATATTTATAATTAGGAATTTATTTCTCCAATATTTTTTAATCACTCCTCACATATCAAAAACACTCAAAAGGTTCTAAATTGAGACATTAACAAAAATAGACATCCTAGAATTGGACTTACTAAAAATTACAGGTTTTGGGATTGTGGTCAAAATTTTCACACTCAATCATCTCCAGTTTATCTCGCTAGCTGATGGGTCTCATTATTCCCTTCATTTAATCAACTTCTTGTTGATGTCATATAAACCAGGGGTGTGTCTAAAGCTATATGCAACAAGAGTAATCTTATTGATCTAGTAGTTGACTGTAGTTATTTTTTTAATTTTCTGGGGGATCTCTTCAATGTCTTAAGGAATTCTCGGTAAACCCTTATTTAAATCATACTATGAAAACTTGATGAAACTAAACACACTGAAAGATTTGCTGAAAGGAAACAAACTGTGCAGAATGGAAACACACTTGCTTTTGGAATTAAACACACTCAATTTAAAATGCTTGAAAAAAACTGCAAGAAATATAAGAATCTATCTAAAAACCTACATGAACAAGTATACAACATAATTTAACTGAAAGAATTAAAACAATACAAAATTAACAGATTTAAGCTATTTTCTGAAGAAATATAAATACCAAATAAATGAATATCCTGGTCCTTGGGGGATTGGGCCCTTGCTTCTCCTCGAATTAGGATTTAACAACTTAGAATTCTCTCAAATAGGAATGGCTATTTTATTGATAAAACATTCAGTATTACAAAACATACTGGATCTAAGTACTTAGTCTATATTTCTCTTCTCTGTTCTATATCTATCTCATATCATATTCTATATATATCTATCTACTACATGTCTTCTTTCATATACATTTTACAATAACAATTGTCTCAATGATTCTGATGAAATTGAATCATGCCCATAATAGATGCTAAGTCAGATTGTGGCTGATCAGATAGCTATAAGATAACTATCCTTGGATCTGCATTTAGAAATCTTCTCATCTTTTCCTGATTGAAAGGGTCATAGATGTAAAATCTCTAGATGTGGTTAGAATAGATAACTCCCATCAGTTATGGAACTTCATAGAAGTTCCAGAACCATAGGAAATTGTTAAGGATCAACACCGTGAGAGTTTCGGAGCTATACCGAGGAGTTTCAGATCTAAGTCTGAAAATTCTGGAACTAAATACTGGAGTTCCGAAACTAAGTCTGAAAGTTCCAGAAATAAATGATGACTGTGTGATGGAGTTTCAGAATTATCTTAGAAGTTCTGGAACTAAGTTGTGTAGGAAAATATGCTATCAAAAACATATTGAATGCTACCTGCTTCATTTCCTTGATTGATTAGACCTTCTTTATTACAAAACTGAATTTGAAACACACACTTCATCAAGAATTCTATAACTTTTAACATTAGAATCAAAATCAATCAAAAGATAGACAATTACATCCTAACTTATATCAGATCAACTAAAAGTTACAAAATGCAATCAACTTAATAAAAAGGATAGTAAGATGAGATCATAAGTTATACATTAATCAGACATATTTTGGCCTCAATATTTCCCCACAAACTTATTTGTTTGTAAGTCCCTTTACAAACTTCATTCTTCAAAAGTGGGGTTATATGTTCTTTATTCCGTTTGATTGCTCAGATCAAATGTCTGAAATTGGATTTTCCAATGTTTAAACTTAGATGCACTGTACCCTACTCCTACTTCTATTTTCCTCTCCCACTCTTCAAATTCAATAGGATCTTGAGGTTCTCAATTTTGCCAAGGAGACATGGGGGTGAGAAGTAGAGGGGGCCTTATTCACATTCCCATCCATATTTTCCCTTAGGTTTCATTGACTTGGGGAATTATTGTACATAATGATTTTTCCTTGTCTAAACTCCAGATCAGATTTGTAGGGGAAATTACTTCCCTTCTTCTCAAGGAAACTGTAAGGAGTTCCCATCTCTTTAAGCATCTTTCATAAATATATTCAAAATTTTCCTCCTCATAGGAGGTGAAGGCATCAATACTCTTTTGTAGAATGGCAAGATAATGTGTCTTGAATCTCTCATCAAAGGTATGAGTTCTAAAATGTGTGAGGAAGGTAGAAGGTTTACAATAATGAGCTCTCATACAGAGACTTGTTGAGATAGCTTTCAATAAAAATTCAAATTCCCTTTCATTCCAGGCAATTTGGTTTTACAGAATAGAGAAAAATGCATTGATCTAGCTCTCACCCACATACAAGTTGATCATAAATCTTGTGTTTTTCTCTAGCATAAAATTACAAAGATAAAATTCACACAAAAGATTTTTCTTCTCAGAACTGGATAGAGAGTAAGCTTTCATGAATTCAGATTAATCTTTTAGTTCATGTGGAAGCCCACATGCAATCCTTGGTAGCTTCCATTGAGTGAACTGCTCTTCTAAAAACACACTATATGCAGGAGAGGGTCTCCTGTAGGTAGGCAATTTTTCACTCATAATACAGACCATATGAATTTTTGCAAGACATTTATATTTATTTCCTTCCTCCTTATAAAATTTTTCTTTCCATTCTTTTCTTTCCTTCATCTCTTCTTCCATCTTGGTCTTCAATTATTCATTTGATGTTTTGGCTTCTTTGAGTTCCCTGCAAGTGTCATTCCATAGTTATTTGAGTGGAAAATAGATTAACTCAGTTTGTGCAGAGATTGTGGACACAACACTATATTTTCTAGAAATATGAAACTCTTCCTCTTTTTCTATCAGTTGTTTCTTGGTTGCTGATATTTCCTCATTCATGGCTGCAATCTGAGTTGTTATCTCTCCAATGAGTATTTCCCTTTGTTCTAATTTGAGTTTGAGGAAATCCAATTCCTCATCCTTTTCTTTGATAATGAGCTTTTCTCTAGACAAGAAAAAAATCCTGTTTAACTTGATGTCTTTCTTATTCCTCTGAAATTACTTGAGGAGTTTGGCATTCTTCCTCTATCAAAGGAAATTTTCCTTTCCTTTTCTAGGATGCCAACTCTTCTTCTTCATGTGGCAATGTTGATGGTTCAACCAATTCTTGAAAATATTTCTCTTCATGTCTCTCCTCTCCTTTGTCCATTTCAGCTTGACTTGGCTCAGGAGGAGTCATGGCAATGCTGCCCAAAATGTCAACAGCTTCCTTTTCCATCCTTTCCTGCTCACTTCTTCCCTCTAGGGTTTCCCTTGACTTATTTTTAATTTTTCTTCTCTAGGGAATTTCAACATGCCCAGCTGTGGATTTCCTTCTAGAGATTCTTCTTAATATTCTTTCTTTCTCTTGCATGGGTGAGCTATCACCGTTAGAGACAAATATTGGCTCCCCTGAAGCTGCTGTAGAAGAAGGAATTTCCTTTAAAGGTACAGAAGGCTTTGTTATTTTGATCTTTCTCACAGACCTTTGTTTTTTTATATTCTCTCTTTCCATTTCCCTATGTTCTTCTACAGGGGAATCGATTTCCAAATTAGTTGAAGGAGAGAATGGGGTTGGAATTGTCCTTATGATAATATTAGGGTTTTTCTTGAACTTGCCAAGAAACTTGTCCCAAATTTCTTCTCCATTTTTCTTTGACAGAAAATGGTGTTGGCATATTAAATGAATTAGACTATGATTCCTGATTGTCCTAACACCCCATGAATACCTCTAAGCGATGATCTAGATAGAATAAAAAAGAAACCCTGAAAGGTTTATTATGTACTTAGGTTTTGTGGCTCCATACTTCAGATATATGAGCATTTTTAGGACTTCTCTTCCCACAGACCCAAATTGACCATCACAGGTTAAATAGTTCACTATCTAAAACGTAACCCTGTCAAAGGGTTTCAAAAAATTGGCCCTTCTGACCCCTTTTATGATTTTCATTGTAATGTAGATGTACTGGGGTTCAGATTCTCCTTCTTGTAGTAAGAATTCAACCAGTTCTTTCAAAGTCCCTTTGGTAGGTTGTGGGACATGCACAATTGACACTCCAGACACGTTACTTACAGTATTCACAGAAAAAGGAATAAAGATATTTCTCACCTTTGTCCTGGATTGCTCTAGGTTTATGATGAATTCTCTTACCAATTCATCATTATGCCTTAAAAATTTCTTCAGGAACTCTAGCCATCCTACATGCTCAAAGATGGATGCCACTTATTCGTCTATAAGCAGTTAGGAATCATCGTCTGGTTCTGATTTATTTTTAATCCCCACATCGGCTTGAGTTATGTATCTTTTGATTTTATGCAAATTAGTTGCAAGCCCTCTTGCTTAGCTAGGGAACTAAAAATTTTGGCTATGGAACCTCTATTCTTAGCTGCTGAATTCTTTATTCTTTACTGCAAAACACAAACTTAATTTGTTGCTCCTTCCTCAAAATATCTCTATAACTTATTTCACTTGATTTTTTCAATAATGATTACTAATGATAACCATGTCACACTTAGTCCATCCAAATCATCTTCATGATTACACACTTGTAATCATAATGTATAAATAGATGAATCATCATACCTACTTTTAAATTAAGTCAAATCACACATGAAAACATTTAATTCAACCCTAAATAAGTTAAAAGATATAATTACCATCATTGATGATGTAATCTTTTTGTTATGATGACTCGTCATTCCTACAAGTGGAACAAAACCTGATTAGATAAGACAACTGAAATTCAAAAGAATTTCCTTTTATTTGAACTATCCAAAAAAAGAGGTCAACCACCATTTTCTTGTTTTCAATTGACCTTTGAGAGAATTTCTTTATTTTTTTATTTTTTGGGGGGGGAAGAAAACGCCATTTTCTAGATTTCATCTTCTCCCCTTTATTTTGGATCTATCATCTAGTTATTTGATCATTTTGGAACAACTGGGTTCTTCCATAGATCAAATTCTTTGTCTACTTTAATCTTTTTCTAGAATTCATCCTTAGTGGGAGGCTTCCTATAGAGTTTCAGCCTATGTCCATTGACCAAGAGTGTTCTGTTGCTGCCATTAATGGGAAGTAATTGAATAGAACCATTGTCAAATATCTACTCAATTTGATAGGGTCCCAACCATCTGGTTCTCAATTTTCCCTTGAATTGTTTGTACTTAGAATCAAACAACAATGCCCATTCTCCTACTTTGAATATCCTTTTCTTTATATGTGTGTCATGTCATTGCTTTCTTTACTTTGAATTATCTCTGTCTACTGAAGTGATTCAATCCTTGATTCATCCAACTCATTGAGTTGAAGGATTCTTTCTTTTTAAGCTACATTCAACTCAATTCCCACCTTCACTGCTGTCCTTAATGTCTGGGGTTCAAACTCTATAGGAAATAATGGATTTTTCCCATAGACTAATTCATATAGTGAAAACCTTGTTGTAATTTTCCAAGTTGTATTATAATCCCATAAAACTTCAGGTAGTCTCTTTACTTAATCTTTTCTCCCATCTTCAACTATTTTGGTAAAGATGTTCTCTAATTCTCTGTTTGTTACTTCAACTTGTCCATTTGACTGTGGGTGGTAAGGAGATGACTTCCTATGATTGATTTGGTAATACTTTATGAAAGCTTGGATCATATTTTACATGAATTTTGGTCCCTAATCTGAAACTATGCTACTTGGTTCTCCAAACTTTATCATAATTTTGTTCCAAAGGAAATCAACAACTACTTCTTTAGTGGCATTTGTCAATGCTTGCACTTCTGCCCATTTTGTCACATAGTCAGTACACACAAGAATATATTCCTTCCCTTGTGAAGGAGGATTAAAGGGACCAACAAAATCCAATCCCCATCTCTCAAATGGTTCTACAACAAGTTGAGGTTGAAGAGGAATTTCATTGAGGAAAGTTGGTTGTCCCATCCTTTGACAAGGATCACACCTCTTGATATATCTCTTCACATCCTTGTACAGAGATGGCTAATAATAACTAGTGCCAAGTATCTTATGAGTTGTTATTTTCACTAAATAGTGTCCTCCACTTGGTTCATCATGACATGCTTTGAGGATGTCAAAGATTTCATCCTCTCTTACACACCTACGCAAATTAATCAGGACCACATTTAAATAGCATTCCATTTAACCATTTGAATTGTGCATTGGTTTTAATTAACTTATTTGTTTGTTTCTTAGTGATATAAGGAGGAAACTTCCCTGTTGCAAGATAATTTTCCATATCAGCAAACCATGGTGTACTTGTTGAGATTGCAAATAGTTATTCATCTGGAAATTTATCCTTAACTGGATCTTTCTCCCCTATGGTGGTTAGTCTTGACAAAAAATTAGCTACCACATTAGATTTACCTGGATTGTCCACAATGGTAATATAAAATTCTTGCAAAAGTAATAACCATCTAATTATTCTTCCTCCAACCACTGGTTTGTTCATTAAATACTTAATTTTTGAATGATCTGTGTGTACAAATATCTTGTACCATGTAATGTAATGTCTGAATTTATTTATTGCATAAATCACAAAAAGAAATTCCTTTTCAGTGGTGCTGTAATTATTTTCAGTGGGAGTAATATTCTTGCTAAGATAATAAATTACATACATGTTTCTTTCCTCATATTTTTGTCCCAATACTGTACCAATGGAATAATTTGAGGCATCTGTTTGGATATGAAATGGATTTTCCCAATTAGGTCCTCTCAATATTGGGGCACTGATTAATTTTTCTCTTAATTTCTTCAAAAGCATGTTGACACTTTTTCATCCCAAAGAAATTCACAATCCTTGGTTAGGAAATTAAACATGGGGGCAGTAATTTTACTGCAATATTTTATGAAGTGCCTATAGTACCCAACATGCCCTAGAAATGATTTGATATCTATGGGGGTCTGAGGAATAGGTAAATCTGAAATGATCCTAATTTTGTTTTGATCCACTTGAATTCCTTTTTTGAAATATGGTGTCCTAATACAATCCCCTCATCCACCATCATCAAACACTTTTCATCACTAAGAGATAGGTTGTGTTGTTCACATCTTGTTAACACTCTGTCCAAATTTCTCAAAGCATCTTCAAATGTATCTCCATGTATAGTGAAGTCATCCATATATACCTCAACACAATCATTTGGTAGATCAATAAAGATTGTAAGTACAACTCTCTGGAAAGTTGTAGGAGCATTACATAAACCAAATGGTAACACCCTATAGGCAAAGGTTCCCCATGAAAATGTAAATGTAGTTTTTTTCTTGATCTTCAACAACAACTCTGATCTAATTGTACCCACTAAATCCATCTAAGAAAGAAAAGTATTGTTTACCTGAAAGGTTATCTAGGACTTGATCTATGAATGGTAAGGGAAAATAATCTCTCATTGTGGCTTTGTTCAGTTCCCTATAGTCAACACATATTCTCCATTTTCTTTTCTTTTTGGGAACAATTACAAGAGGAGATACCCACTAACTGTCTGAGATAGGGTAGATAAAACCTACTTGTAATAGTTTTTCAATTTCTTTTTTGAGTATATCCCTTAAAGCTGGGTTAATCCTCCTTTGAGGCTGCCTAACTAGTTTAATGTTTTCAGTATAGATGTGATGAGTGTAGATAATTGGATGAATCCCCTTCATGTATTTGTAATCCCAAGCAAAAGCTTTAGTATGATTTTTTAGAACATCAAAAAATTTAGCTTCTTCATCATCCTTCAACCAGTTGTTAATGTTTAAAGTTTTACCCGGTTGAATTTCAAAATGTTTGGTTCCAATATGTGATGAAATAATTTGTGGCAAGGGTTTCATTAAAGTATTTAATGGACATACATGTGGTAACAACATATGGTATACAACAACATCTCAAGAAGTTCCTTGAGACAAAATACTGGAAAAAGGACAGTAGTGATAATTATGATACTAATCTCTTTGCAGGCCAAATTCTTCATCACTACTACTTTCTAGAAATTATTCACCACTTCCTGATGTACTTGAAATTGAAGCTACTAATTCATCCTCTCCCCACAATAAATCTCATTCCTCCAGAGTGAAATTATTTTCAATCAAAGAGAATTGTTGTTGTCTTGGTTCCGGAACTAAATGTGGTGATTCCGGAACTAAGTTCACGGGTTCTGGAACTAAGTTTGCGGGTTCCGAAACTAAGTTCACAGGTTCCAGAACTAAGTACGTGGGTTCCATAACTAAGTTCGTAGGTTCCAAAACTATTTTTGATTGCCTCGAGGAAAGCTTGTTATCCTCCAATGGTGGATTAATCATCTCTTCTACTTCTCTTACATGATCCTGCAATGTGATCATAGCCAAAGAATAAAATTTTTGCTTATTAGTTTCCAGATAATCAACCCACAATTGCTCATGATTGTCAGTAAAAGGTTATGTAGTAGGATATAAGGAAATTTGTTTAGAGTTCTTACCATTCGAGATTGTCATATCACTTGACTTGCAATCTATTAAAGCAACAACTATAGCTAACCATGGTCTACCCAAAATAATGGGATAACCCAATGTTTTACCTTTTGGCTGCAATATAAGGAAGTCAACTGGATATTCCCATAACTCCACCATAACCGCCACGTCTTCAATAATTCCTTCTGGTTTTACTATAGACTGGTCTGCCATCTACAATATGGTATTAGTAGGTTGTATACCCATTAATGGTAATGTTTTCAGAGTATCCACTGTCATTACATTGATAGCAGCTCCCAAATCTACCAAAACACTATGTACATCCTTGTTTCCTATAGAGACATAAATAACAGGACTTCCAGGATCTCTATATTTGGGAAGTAAAAGTTTTCTTGCTAATAAATCAGCAAGTTTCCCATCTATTTTGATAGTCTTGGGGTATTGTTTCTTCCTTCCAGGATTTTTCATACATAAAATTTTGATTAATTTGTTCAATTCTGGAATGTCTTTAATTACTTGTAACAGTGGTATTTCAATATTCAATTTCCATAGTTCCTGTACCAATTTAGACTCCTTGATTTCTATATTTTCTTTGAATATCTCTGGAAATGGAGTCTCGATAATTTTGCTAGCTGGCTCCTTTTCTTTTCTTTCTATATCCTATTTTGGAACAACCATACTAGGAATTTCATTTTCTTCTATCATTTTAGTTATTATAATGGGTGGATTGTTAATGATTTTCTCAAATCTAGTTTGAATATCCTTACAATCCATAGCATGTAAATCAACTAATTTTTCTAGTTTTGTTCAATAAACAGGAGTTGTTTGTTTGTTTCTTGTATTTTATACTGTTGTGCTAGAATTTGTGTTTAGACTACATTCTCACTTTGTGAATTCTGTGCAGGAGATCCCATAATGGCCTGTTGATTCTGATTTGGATATGTTCTTCCTTGAGAATAATTACTAGGGTTCTATCTAGGTTGTGACCAAACATAAGGATTTCCTTAACCAGCCCATGGTTGTTGATTTCCCTGAGCATACCAAGCTTGATTTGCCCAATCTTGAGGGTTCTAAGTTGGTTGATGTACCCAAGGTGGTTGTCCCCAATTTTTTGGTATTGACTGAGCAGCCCATGGCATCTTCCAGGGGTTAGGGACTGATCTTGGCATAAACTTCCCTTGGTTAGGTTGTCTCTGAACAAAACTCAATTCTTCTATTGTAGATGAGGCACTGGTTTGTTTAAGCTAATTCTTAATAACTAGAAGTAAAGAAAAAGCATCAGTATCATATTCTTTAGATTCACAGATAAGACACATTTCTTTTTTATCCACAGGATAGTCTCTTAGTGCATGTTTCTTCTTACATCTAGGACAATACATAGCCAATGGTTCATTTTTGGAATTTTCTTTAGTTTGTAATCCATCCATAGTAGAGCTTAACTGCACTAAAATGTCTATTTTAAATTTTGCTAACTCATCCATTAGTTTGTTCATATCTGGATTCAAACTTTTCACTAATTTATCTTTTCTAGTCCACCTCTTGTTTTGGAATAGCTTCTAAAAATATCCTTAATTCCATTCATTCTTATCTGATCAATGTCTCCACTTCCTATCAATTTAAGGGCTTCCCTAGATTCATCATCCAAACCTTTAAGAAAATTGGTTTTACTTAACTCCTCTGATAAGAACAAATCCACATCTTTTGATAATAAAGAGGAATCTGTGTAAATAGTCTTCTATGTTTTCATCGTCCTCCTATTTGATTTTGAAGAGTTCTTCCTTCCTATTTCTTCCTCTATAATAATCATGGTATTTATCTAAGAAGGTCAGTCTCCATTTTTTCCCAAGTGCTAATAGAGTTGGTGAAAGGATAGGATCAAAATAATAGAACCATGTCATTGATCTTCATCTGCATTACATACACAATACATGGCTAATAAATAGCCAAACAATTGAGTTTTTTATAACCTCTCTTATAATCATAGGAGTGGTAACATAGTACAAGGAACTAAATAAAAAAAGTTGTTTCACCAACTTCACATATACATCTCCAAGTGAATATGATTTGTTTCTCAACAATGTCATAGGTGACATATGTTTACACTATTAATGTATTCCTAAAATTCACCTCCCTTAGTGTGAACATGGGGTAAAGTGTAGTTGAAACCAGAATCATAGTGCCTACGCATAGTTTCTTAGGTTTGCCATACTAAAAATCTCCTCTGGAAATCAGCTTCCTCTCCTATACAACTGTGGTCACTAACTAAAAACTTCCACACCACATCACAACACTTCAAGAGAACATATAGGTTGAATACTCGCATTGTACCAAGCGAAACTCTACACTAAGTTGTTGCTCTTTATTCTGCACACTAGATAAAATAAACACAATTGGAAATAAATATGTCACTGTTACCACAAAATACAACCTCATCATTGGCAACTGATGAGAGGTGTTGAGTAGCCTTTCATCTTTCCTTATCTTATGCCTCAGACACGACAAAATTTTTCTTTTCACGCACTCAAAACCTTCTGGAAATGGCACCATTAGATAGAGCTCTTTCTCAGCTTTCCAAAAAGGTAAAGTTTTCCTCCTAACTCCATGTAAGCCTTTTTCAAGTTATGGCTCGGCTGGAGTTTTTTGTGGGAAAATTTCCCTTAAAAAGTCCGCAACCAATGAAGATGTGCCACGTGTCCAGGAAGTGGCGGGGGTCAGAGGAGAATGTTGGTTTTTTGCCAAGTGTCTTCTAGCGTAAAGGTTTCAAAAGGAAAATTTTTCCTGAAGGGAAACCCGTTCGAACGAATCAGGAGCTGCCACGTGTCCCAGGGAAACATTTTTTTGGGAAAATCGGCTAAGTGTTGGCAAAAAATTTTGAAGAGATGGCCCCCGTGGCCAATCTCAAAACATGACACGTGTCATAAGGAATCAGAGAGCGGAGCGCAAGGGTAAAATTGGAAATTTGGCTAAGTGTTGGCCGAAATTTCAAAGAGGGAAATTTTCGCACCATTTTCCTTGCCACCTAATCACAATGCGACACGTGTCCAAGGAGGTCCACACCTTTGCGGAGTGGGGGGAAGAATTAGAAGTACGATTTTGACAAATTGTTTTTCCGAATAGTTCCCAAGGATGAGTTTTGATCCTTGATATTCCCTACTTCAACGAATGGAATCTTCTGGATTTTTTGGTGTTTTCACGGCCGGTTTGACCACATCCCACAAATATTTTTCAATCAATTTCAGTTGCATTTGGATTCGCCATAGTGTGAAAATTTACATCCTTCAAATTTCTCAACGAGACCTCAGTTTCAAGCCATATTTTTTTAATCTCGCCTCACGTGTCTAGGTAGGGCAAAAAATTCAGAGCAAGCCTGCGAGGAAAATTTTGGAGGGTCAAAACCCACAGACCCAATGGGGTTTTGACACGTGTCTAGGCCAAAAAATTTGAAGTGACCTGCGGAAAATTCAGGAGAGACAGGCCTGAGCTAATCACATCTCGCCACATGTCTTCACCTCATCGGCCTGGCGGGGAAATTTTGAAAAAATTTCCAAGGGAAAAAAATGAAGTAAAATGGAGCAGGAAGGGCCTGCAACCAATTAAAACATGCCACGTGGCACCTGAACCGGTGGGGCATGGGGAATTTTTTGAAAATTTTCTAAATGACCAAAAAGGTAAAAAATTCAAATTTTTTGCCTGCCAATCCAATTTTGGCCTATTTTTGCCCTAAATTTTCAAATCGCCATATCTTTCGATCCAGAGCTCAGATTTTCGCGTTCTTTATATCAATGGAAATTTGGTGAAATTATCTACATGATTCTAGGGTCAATTTTGCATTTTGGTTTAGTTTGGAGAGATAAAATCAAGAAACTTCTCTGGCACGTGGTAATGGCCAGAAATGACGTTTCAATAACCAATTTTAATGCAAAATGGGTCGCATTCTTCTTCAGCATTGCCAAAAACATCAGGGCATGGGTCTGTAAGGACACCCATGCTATTTTAATGCATCTTCATTCAATGGGGAATGGCTCCCATGTTTTCTCTCTCCTAGGCTCGACCCATGCATTGTAAAAGCCAGATTTGGCTCATTTTTTGAGGGTTGAACATTTTTTTGGATAGCAAGCTTCTTCTTTCACCTTTAACAAGTGATTTTTTCAAGTATCAGACCTTATTCATGATTTTAACAGGTTTCTGCCTCTTTGATGTGGCAAATGCAAGGATTTTGACAGTGAAAATGACAGTGCAGACTCTGTGATCAATTTTCAGTCCTTTGTTTGTATTGTCTTGCTTCATTTCAGACCTCTAATTACATCTTATTAGCCTGTGTATGATGTTTCATGTTGCATTTCATGAAATTGTGTCAATTTGCATGAACAAGAAGTGTTCACCCACTCCTTTGGTGTATCACCTATTAGTT
Source organism: Taxus chinensis (assembly GCA_019776745.2). Classification (NCBI taxonomy): domain Eukaryota; kingdom Viridiplantae; phylum Streptophyta; class Pinopsida; order Cupressales; family Taxaceae; genus Taxus; species Taxus chinensis. Next base: position 121,414,504 of record CM034153.1, on the reverse strand, counting down.
TAGTTTCAAGTTTTTCACTTTCTATCTCTGTCTCCTTGGAATTTAGAGTAGGATCAGGATTCAAAACCTCTGTAATTGTGCAAATAACAGATCTGATCAGATCAGAAGTTTCTGAGGAACCAACCTCTAATCTAGAGATTCTTCTCTCATTTTATAAGTCCCACACTTGGAGAGAGGTTTCAATGTTGTGGAATCACACTGGATGCCTGAAACATCAACTTAGAAACTTGATTTGCATCTAGGGGTGCTGCTGATTTGCAACAACAATTCCACTTCCTTCAGGTGACTAATCTAACAATTCCAAAAATGGCAATTATGTTTCTTGTTTGACATGGGATGATGGTGTCTCCAATTTTTTCTCACTTTCCTTACTTTGACTAGAAGATGTTATGAATTATTTTGAAGATGTTTTTGGTAGGAATCTACACTATGAGTCTCTTGGTCTACTCATATATTTTTTGATATGGTAGGGAAGATCATTCAACTAATAGGTGTATGATTTGTTGCTCTTGCTAACACTTAATTAGAAAGTTCTAACTAGTGTTCCCCGGTAATGGCGCCAAAAATGATGGGTGTCATTATTCCCTTCATTTAATCAACTTCTTGTTGATGTCATATCAAACCAGGGGTGTGTCTAAAGCTATATTCAACAAGAGTAATCTTATCGATCTAGTAGTTGATTATAGTTATTTTTTTTGTATTTTCTAGGGGATCTCTTCAATGTCTTAAGGACTTCTTGGTAAAACATTATTTAAATCATACTACAAAAACTTGTTGAAAGTAAACACACTGAAAGCTTTACTGAAAGGAAACACACTGTGTAGAATGGAAACACACTTGCTTCTTAAAGTAAACATACTTTCTTTTAGAATTAAACACACTCAATTTAGAATGCTTGAAAACAATTGCAAGAAATATAAGAATCTATCTAAACACCTATAGGAACAAGTATACAACATAATTTAACTGAAAGAATTAAAACAATGCAAAATTAATAGATTTAAGCTATTTGCTGATGAAATATAAATACCAAATAAATGAATATCTTTGTCCTTATGGGAGTGGGCCCTTACTCCTCCTCGAATCAGGATTTAACAACTCAGAATTCTCTCAAATAGGAATGGCTATTTTATTGATAAAATGTTCGGTATTAAAAAATGTACTGGATCTAAGTACTTAGTCTATATTTCTCTTCTCTATTCTATATATATCTATCTATTGCAGGTCTGCTTTTATATAAATTTTACAATCATAGTTGTCTCAATGATTCTGATGAAATTAAATCATGCCCATAATAGATACTAAGTCAGATTGTGGCTGATCAGATAGCTGTAAGATAACTATCCTTGGATCTATGTTCAGAAATCTTCTCATCCTTTCCTGATTGAAAGGGTCGTAGATGTAAAATATCTAGATTTGGTTAGAATAGATAACTCCCATTGGCTCTGGAACTTCAGAGAAGTTCCAAAACCATAGGAAATCATTAAGGATCAACACCGTGAGAGTTCTGGAGCTATACCCAGGAGTTCTAGAACTAAGTCCATAAATTCTGGAAGTAAATACTAGGGTTCTGGAACTAAGTACAAAAGTTACAGAACTAAATGATGATTGTGTGATGGAGTTCTGGACCTAAGCTGTGTAGGAACAGATGATATCAAAAACATACTAAACGCTACCTGCTTCATTTCCTCAACTAATTAGACCTGCTTTATTGCAAAACTAAATTTTAAACACACACTTCATCAGGAATTCTAGAGATTTTAACATTAGAATCACAATCAATCAAAAGACAGACAATTACATCCTAATTTATATCAGATCAACTAAAAGTTACAAAATGTAATCAACTTAATAAAAAGGAGAGTAAGATGAGATCATATATTATACATTAATCAGACATATTCTGGCCTCATCACTAGACTCTATCAACTTAGAGCTCAAACTCTCAATTTTGGAGCTAATTTCAACTTCAAACATTACGTATCTCAACATAGAGTGACAATGATGTAAAAATTATGAAACTTAAAGGCTTGAAAAAAAGGATGATGATTGAACAATGAGAAGATGAAGTAGGGAATATATTCTTAGTGGGATATTCATACTTGGAAAGATCACCTTTGCAAGAGACTAGATGGTTTGATTCATCCCAGTAGAGGCATAACATGATCATCATTTTTTCCAGATCGGGAAATCATCTAAATTTCACAAAGTGCAAGTCACTCGACAATGTTTTTGAATACTTATTCATTCCCTAGAATGTGTCCACATATCACAAAAGGAGGAAGTTGCAATCTCATTTCTTTAAAGTCCACAAGAGGTCAGAGGTAAATAATTTCATCCATGCAACATTTCCTCAAAGATACACCAGAATCAAGTTCTTCATTTATGGAGGTTTCTCATCTATGGATTTTCACTTCTCTCTCTTCTTCTCTCCCCTCCATCTCTCTATAACATCTTATATATTCATTAGGAATGTACTTTTTCACTCTTTCATCTTGTTCACTTAAATATCCTTATGTTGCATTATAAAATTTCATTTCTCAAAAATAATAAAATGACTTAACTTCATTAATAGGGAATGTGAGAGGTCACAAGTGGTGGAAATATGAAAAGTCACATTGGGGGTTGGTATTTGTTCATTTTTTATAGTTGTTGGGATTTTTCTCACATCTTTTCTTCTATCTCCTTACCTATGTTCTTCTACTCCCTCTACTCTTTAACTTTGCAAGTATTGTAATCTTGTATAACCAATAAGGAACTTTGTGTCTTTGATTAATGAATCCAAAGAAATTTGTGTCTCTTATTTATTATTCAGGTTATTTCTTACATGATTGATTTCTTCCCATTTCATGTAGACCTACTCTGGTTAATGTGTGTGAAATATGTAAGTCTACTCACAATATTAACCCCCTCTCCCTATTTCCCCATATCCTCATTACCTCTCTTCAAAGTAAATTCCTCCCTTGTACACTATACAAGCACTATACCACAATTTTGGTGGATTATTCATGTGTAATCCCCAACCTATCATCCACCCTACAGTTCTAATTAGTTACATTCAATAAATGGTAGCCTTTCCATACCCAAAAAGGAGGCACTTAGCCCCGTGACCATTTGTCAAAACCAATAATCTGCCCTGTAACAAATTATTTAACTAATAGTTTTTTGTGACACTACTGAGGAATTTTTCCCTTTTTCACCCTTTAAATATCTCTGAAAATCCAAAAAAGAAAATCTCCTAAATCTCATAAAAAATGAAAAACTAAAAAATACCTATCTGAATATTTGAGATCCTTGTTGATCCTGTATAAAAGTCTACATTTGTTTAGTTTCATTCCTTTAAAACACTTTGGGAAAACTGGAAAAAAAATACACTCGATATGATCATGTGAGTGGAATTGTTGATCCCACATTTGAAGATAAATGACAAGTTGATTTTAGACTTTCTATTATGCAAGTATCAAGGCAAGTTAGGAAAGTGTAGACACCTATAATTAACACTACTAATTCCCCATGTCCACATCTGCTAGCTCCCCTTCATTATCACATCACCATCATATTATACATTAAATCCATTATCAAATCATTATAATTTTATCCATTACATCCTTATCCTAAGTCTTAATTCCCCCCTTTATATTTACTCCCCGTAAATATTATTCTACAACTGTAAAATCCTATTTTATCCTCTCCTAAACCACTCAAACTACATACAAACCAGAATCAAATAAAATAGAAGAATATCACCAACTTCTCAACCATTTTACAACATTTTTTCCCTGTATAACCCAAATCGCTAGTGATTCTCCCTAGTTGTTAGCAACTCTATATAAATGAGCTTCAGGCCTCCATTTGAGGTTAGCTGGTAGCTGGCCATTGGATAAGGAGTTCATATTTCATTTTTATTTGTATCATAACCTTATACAGAGTCATATATCATCCCAATAACATTCAATGCATAAAGGATCTCTTTTTCAGCCTACAAATGTCATTAATATGTTTAGGGATAAACTCAACAACCTTCTTGCATCTGTAATCTCCCTCTCTCAGGTAACATCATCTTATAGTATTCATTTATACACATATACAAGGTACATATATTTATTCAATTAATCATTTTGTTTAGACATCATATCCAATCTTAAATCAACCCTTTTATCATCCCTTTCAAGTCTCATCTTCATCCATTATCAACCTATGCATTTTCACAACAATCATTGGTGATTCATTAGAATCATTGACAATTCACTAGAATCACTGACGATTCCCAGAATCGTTGAAGATTCATGTCTAAAATTTATTTTTACCCGTAAGCTTGTTTTCTATATATATAAATCACATAATTTACTACTATAAGCTTGTTTTCTATATATATAAATCACATAATTTACTACTATAAGTCCCCTCAAATTGTTTTTCCAATCATATCAAGCTCTTTTGAGCCATCTTTAGCATTCTATCAACTATCTAAGTCAAATTTATCATCTTGCTCACCTTTTTTAGTACAAAACTATCTATATCCTTGCTCCTTTAAGCCATTTTGTGGTTCCTAGACTCCCTTTAGATTAGGTATCACCATCAAACCATTATAAAGCCTTGGCCCATGTCATCCCCTTTTCCTTTACATTGTTGGTTATATCATTTATTTTATCATTTTATCTTATCATTATCAAATTAATTTCTTGAACACGGGTTGATATCCTTATAGGAATTCCATTGACTTCTGGGGCTTGGATTTTCCAGGAAATCCACCATATATTTATCTAGTCCCATCTTCTTATTAGTGTATGTGAGCTACAGATTCCTCCGTCAGTGAAAGAAGAAAGGATTTTTCATCCATCAACTACAACTCCTATCTCTATAGGTATCGTTAAACCCTGCATTTTCTAATGTCACTTTTGTTTTTATTATTTCACTTCATTAATTTAAGTAGAAAGGAAAAAACATCTCTGAAAACAAAAATATTCCTCCACTGAATTTCATCCTAACTTTCCTCTTGAAGATCTTATTGAAGAACCCCTTGAAAAACCATTGGAGATCATTCCTTCAAAAGAAGAATAAGAAATGGGTTCACCTATCCCTTGGGGTCAAAACACTAGTCTGATAGCATTGGCTACAACATTACATGAACTACCAAAAGGATCAAGGAAAAACTTTCCTAAATTCTATGGAGATGGAAAGCAACATCTAGACAATCATATCGCAACATGTGGAGTTCTTGGAGTGATACATGAATATATTTCTGTGTGGTTATTCATGGATTCATTACAAGATGTCACATTGGAATTATTTTACTACTTATCACCTCATTTAATTATTTAATAAGATTACATGAAAACCATGTTTGATACAAGATTCAAGACTGTGGAATATTATCATGCCCTCCTTGCTTAATTATCTTGGATGAATAAATAACCGCAAGAGCCCGTGAGATAATTTGTAGCAAAATTCAACAAGTTGGTCAAAAATATTCCTCTTGGTGCTCATCTCACTGTAGATAATCAAAATAGGTTCTTCAAGAATGCTCAGTTACCTGAAGTTGGTTTCATACTATAGAGATATCAACCAAATGCTTTGGAAAATTCTCAAGAACTTTCCATTGAAGTTGAATATGACCTTATCATGTTACGAAAAATCAAGATCTATTCAACAAATAATAAGGTACAAAGTTTCAAAGATCAAAGTTTTAATCCATTGCTACAAAAATTGGTTAATGATTTGACTACATTGAAGAAGGTAGTTTTTCAACATGCCTTAAAATAAAACCCAAACAAGAGTAAAATCACAGGAGAACCTAGAAGGCTCACGTTGGAATTTCCACCAGCTAATGTGTAATGTGGAACCTATGAAGATGAAGGAGATGTTTTTTTTTAATCATAAATTGAAAGAGAAGAAGAAGAAGAATATGCAAACATTGGGTATTATGAATACTCACCTGATGAAGATTTTGAACAATCCCTAGATAGATACTATTATGTAGTGTTCACTTTCTTACAAATGGAGAAATAAGCCTCTTATTTCTCTACCGAAGAAAATAATTTGAATCCTCAAATTGTGAATCTACACAAAATAACAAAAAAAGGAGGATAATTTCTTCCCACTTCCATGGGGCTAGCCAAGTAGAATCTCAATAATACCTTATTCAAGACTCCATATTCCTATTTGAGTAATTATCTTTCATTTTCTATTGTCAAATTGGTTTCTGTGTCTATTGATATTAAGAATGTAAATCCTACTCTTATCAAGGCTGCCATAACTCTTGATGTTCCTACCACTTCTTCACCTTTTTACATCTTTGACCATGTCAAAAAAGATAACATTAAAATTTCCAAATATGAGTACTTGAAAACTCACCCCAAGTAATTTGATAGGATTTTCTATTTTATCAAAGGAAGTAGTTCAAATCCATGTTCCAAAAATGTCAACATCAAATAACCACTTCCCACTCCCAACACCATTCCTTCTGAGAACCTTCTTTCATCGAAATCTTCCTCTTCTATGAAAGTAGAAATTTTTTATATTGTCTTGTTGGTAAATGGGTATATACTAAACAATTACATTATTGACTTTTTTTTCGATGACAATAGCGTGCCTTCATAGTGTAAAATTTGTTAAAAAATCTTGGTTTTACTCTCACTCCTACTACTGGCCATTTTTACTCAATGGAAACTAAAGAAGTACCTCTCATATCCATGTCAAAGATGTTAAAGTATTATTTGTAGGTTTGATTGACAAGAAGAACATAATGAAAATACGTGTGACTGACATGCCAACTTTAATGGTATGTTGTTTTGCCTAAGATTCTGTAAGGATGTTGGCTAGGATATACAGATAGATTGGTCGTATGCCACCATTCATGTACATGGTAAGATGAAGAAGCTCCTTTCTATAAGAAAAATGAAATACATAGTTCAAAAACTAGATGACCTAAGGTCAGACATCTTATTTCAATATTTAAGGTATATAAACTTTTTCATAATATTAGAAAAATATGTTGAGCTTCCCATGTTATTGTAAGAGTATCCAAGTGTGACAAATCTGGTTGAAAAGTATCACGATGATTTAATGGATCAAGAGTTTGATAATGTGTAGTTACCACTAAATAATAATGCAAGTTCTCTATTTAGAAATGATGAGGATAATAGATATCTTGAATTGTATAAAAGTAATTCAGGGTGATGAATGGTACAAAAGATGAAGAAAAAGGGACATCAAATAACTTCTTTACACATGATCATAATTGTAGACACCTGTAGTTTGATCAATACACTATTATTTCTAATAGTTCACTAACTATTCTTCCCTTTGTAAATTTACGGCACACCGCCAGTTAAACCTATCTAACTCCCTTCTCGCGACATCATTTTTGTCATTTTTCCTCTTATAAACCACTTAAACAGGCTGTTATAGCCTCGTTCTAACTACATTAGCTTCTTATTCCCTTCTAGCTTGCTTCTATTAGCTCCCTGGAATATCAATCCACTTCATTGGATTGATTAAGCCCTTCAGAAACCCTTCCAGAACCCTAATTACTCTCTAAGAGAGATTAATTAGTCTAACCTAGGTTAATTACCCTAAACATAGTCAAATCACACTTTGACTTGCTAAAAGTGCTTTTTGGACTTTAGCCTTTGTCCCATATGCACCCAAATCTCCCATTTCCCCAAACCAAAAACTATAAATAGGGCTATACCCCCTCCCTCATTTCCTAAGAATTCTCTCTTCTTCCTAGCATAGATTATAGTATTTTGTTTAGGCTTTAGATTGCATTTCACTTTCTTCCATTGAGCTAAATAGCATTTGCTTTTGTATTTCATAGCACTAACATGGAGTAAAAGAGAAGATCCATTGGCCTTAAAGCCATTAATGGGGAATATCTCTTTCTCTTAAACACATAACTGAATGCTTAGATCCTCTTAGGTTCATTATTTCAAGCTTTCAAAGAATAGAGGTTAACTTCATTTGTTTAGTTTGCATGTTTATTTCAAATTAATGTATGCAAAGAAGAAAACCTTGCTCATTTCTTATCACATGGTCCATTGATCAGATTGTTAAAAGCCTTTGGGTTTCTTTAGAGATTCTTACCCCAAATCCATGGATTTTACAACTTTTCATTGAACACATTTGGCATGCCCGGTGGGACACTTATGTCCATCCTCCATTAATGGAGGTCTTTTAGGTTTTTCAAAGCTTATTTTTCAAGTTTTTGGGTCAAATCACTTGTTATTTCCTCATTTCTATTTTTTTAACCCTAGATAAATGACCTTCATTTACATGCATTTTGTGGGTTTGATATAGAAATAGGACACTTTGACTAATAACTAACCTATCTACTCTTGAAAATTTGAAAATTTGTGAATTTTGTAGGTTTTTAACAAGGTGTGTGTAGGTGTTTACAAAGGGTACGTACACATTTAAACCCCAACATCTCCGTCAGGATAGGCACATACTTGTCTAACAGTCCTTACCATTTATAGATCTCACCTGGATAGGGACGCGCACATGTCTCTGTCATCTGGGCCACGTATCTACTTCTCTAGTTGTGTATCTGTCAAAGACTTAACTGTGTGAAATTGTGTAAATTTTTTTCCACTACAGGGATGTGCACGCATCTCTGTCATATGGAAAGCATATCCACTTCTCTAGCCGTGCATGCGTAAATGGTCTGACTGTGTAAAAAAAATGACAATTTCTTATTTTATGCTTGGGTGCGTACATGTCAAAACCTAAGTGTCCACGTTATTATATAAGCATCCATGTCTGTTTGCAAACATCTATGTTTGATATACTGGCTTTCACTAATTTTTGACTGCAGGCGTACTCGTTGAGTAGGGTGCGTACCTATCGGTTGGGAAGCACTGGTGTCGGTATAGGCACGCAGGTGTCTATATTTAAAAATTAGAAATTTTTTACAATCTACAAAAATCTTTTCCTCTGATCCATCCTGCAGGTTTCTAGGACTAACAATTCAAAAAACAGTGTTTTTTCTTAACATTTCAGTTTGCATAGTTAAAGTGTTTTGTTCTTGGCTTAAAATTAACTTTGTAGAAGTGTGTATGCTCTCTCCTCACGTCTTCAAAGGTGATCTTGGAGATCAAAAAACACTTATACAAAACTCATATTGATTTTTCAAAAACACTTATTTTATAAAGGATGAAGTAAAACTTTCATGTGATTTCAGTAGGATTTTTCACGTTGCGTATGCTCTTCCTTCATGCCTTTTTGGTGATCTTAGGAATCAAAATCAAAGTGTAAAATTCTCTTTCTTGACATCAACCTATGAACTGGAAAATTACTAAAAACTTGTTGTCTACAGGACCTAACGATTGTCAAAGAAGGGTGTCGAAAAATAAAAAAATAAAAACTACTAATACATGAGTTCTTGCAGTTTGCCAAATGGTGTGCCACTTAAAACCACATTAAGATAAGCAAGATAAAAAACACACCATATTCAAAACATTGTATTGCAAGTTTTTGAAAAGGGTACGTCCCTATCTGTTCAACTGGAACTTAATCCCTTTGGCATAACGCCTTAAGCTATAACAATGGGGGTGGTTCTAGGAACCCTAAATCCACCACTGGGTAACCTCATGGATGAAACAGGAAGCACTCCACTTACCCACTTGACTAGTACAACTTGTGAGATAGAGTTACTAGTTGTCCATATGGCGACCCCAGGGAGAGCACACGTGGATGCACTAGTTTCCCTTTGTGCTCGAAGGGGGTAAAGTAAAGCCGAGATACTCCCAAGATAGGCAAGGGACTATTTGGGTAAATCACGCTCACTTAAGACAACTTTGTAACACCTAGGTGAGAGAACTTATTAAGGAGGCCATTTTATCTTAGAGCCCACTTTACTAGTCCATTGTTGCGTCAAGCCATCACGAAGTGACAACTCATCTGGAATCTGAACCTTGTTTTTCGAACAAGGCAAAGAACACTTGTGAGTTTGATCTAAGTGTCTTTAATCACAAAACTAATCCACATCTCACTTTCACATAGTTTATTCTTGTCCTCAGACAAGGAAAAACTTTGCCTAAGTGATACTTAGTTTATTTTCATCTTTTTTAATCTTTACCCTTGCATTCTCACCGCCCACCTTTTCAGGGTGAGAAAGGTTCATACCTCGCACATTTTTATCAAAGATAGTGCTTACCAATTTTTTGTTTGTTTACACCCATCCATGTTTGTGGATAGGTTGTTAAATGTCTAAAGTGTGCAAGTACGCTTTTTGTATCTTTGATAAAAGTCCTTCCATCTTGATTTCAAGATCATCTTCACTGTTGTGTGTATGATTCATCTTTTGTCTCTTCTTGAGTTGATAGTTTTGTTCACATCTTAGACACACAATCTTGGTACTTACATCGTATTCTCATTTTGTGAGAAAATGGTATAAGTCCCTTTATTGTGCGGTTACGCTGCTCACACGATTTAAAACTCCTTGCTATACTTATTAGTGGGTTTCAGTTTTGACGTCATCTTAGTCTTCTTGAAAAGTGTCAATAACACCTTATCTATATCATAATGAGGTTTTCATGGTACTAACTCCTTTCTTTCTTGGTTAATGTATCACAGTGACATTTTTATGCTATATTTATTCACGCCTTCCATTTTTAAGAATGTTTGGCTTTCATCGGCATTCAAACTAAGTTTTACATATACCTTGTCGAGAGACTGTGACAACATCACACCAGTGTTTAGGCCTTGTTAGGGTTCTAACTTGACCTACATATTGGTACATCGTTGTCGCTATTTTTTTAGGGCGTAGGCTTGGTAACAACAAACTGAGTGATCATAACATTTAGGTGTGCATATGAGTGTTCCTTGATAAAGATGATTTTATAACACTACATCTAGGAAACACTGTGGTATAGTTCAAACATTATCTTGAGTGGCTTGCAGAAACCATACACTTAGGGGTCACATTAGCTATATACCAAACATCTGTTAGTAATGCCTAAAATCATAAAAATGGCAGCCAAATCAAATGAGCATGATATAGGAGAAAACCCTTTCGACACCTTCCCATTTAGTGGTCACAATTTAGGACCACTCTTTTCTCAAGTCAAAGATACAGAGACATTAATTGATCATAGTGGAGAAGAGTCAGACTCTTCCAGAGAACAACAAAGGTTAGACCTAAATAGATTTGATGAACTCCTATATTATAATAAAGATCAAGTACTCGCAAGAGTCTTAGCATTAGGAGCTAAAATTTTACATGAATGCAAAGAAGAAACAAAGGTCATTAACCCTAACCTAGGAGATTGAAGATTCGTCTTAGACACAAATAACCCTTTTGATGTGGGATACACTTCCACTTTTGGGAAACATAAAGCCGCTGTCAAAGGTGAACCATCACAAAAACCTCACTCTAAAGATTCACGTAAAGTTAAAACTAAGAAAAAAGCTTCCCCTCCTCCAAAATTTGATGAAGAAGAGGACCCCCTGGTTAAGGAGGATATCCTCAAAAATAGATATTGAAGTTGAGTAAGAAACTAGCAAACCTAGGCTCTTCAAGAAGAAACATATACAAAGACAAAGACAAAAAAAACTTAACAAGTTTCAATTTGATCCACATATAAACTATACCTTTAAGGAAACTCAATCTCAAAGGCCAATGTCACCTACTAAAGAGCAACTCATTCAAGAGGAATTGAAGTCTATGAAAGATACGATTACTACATTACAGTAGGGAAATATAGGCTAAAATAGAAAATATTCATATGAAGAACTATGTCCCTACCCCTTCGATAAGGACATGTTATAACAACCTTTCCCAAAACACTTTACCATTCCCAAATTTGATAAGCACAAGTGCAAAATTGATCCTTGTGATCATATAAAAGACTTCTACATGACTTGCCAAGAGGTCATGTATAGTGATAATTTCTTGATACGACTCTTTCCTCATAGCCTTGGAGTAGTAGGATTTTAATGGTTATATAGCATACCCAAGGGCTCCATTATAACATGGCCCGCATTGGTGGAGAAATTTGTAAGGCATTACTCCTATAATATGGAAAGTGACATCATAATGAAAGATCTATGCAACACAAAACAAAAATACAATGAGACATTTGTAGGATTTTTACAACAATGGTGTGGGTTAGCCAGTCACTTTCCTTGTGCCTTACTGGAAAAATAGTTAGTGAGTATATTTGTTCCTAACTTGAACCCTGAAATAGCCTTTCACTTACAAATGCATTGTGGTTCAAACTTCGAAGAAGTCATAGAGAAAGGAAGTCAAATTGAGAAAGTGCTCATTGCCAAGGGAACACTTAAACCTATTACTAAAAACAAACATGAAGCCAAATCCACAGACAAACCTAAATTCTTCAATAAGAATAAACATGTTGTTGGTGATGGCATTACAGACTCCAAGAGAGTCCAAGCCGTACAGACAGGCCCACTCTTAAAGATTTTGCAAGGACCTCATCCTAAAGAAACTACAAAATGTACATTCACATCCTTGACAAAATCCTTATCGACCATCCTAAAACAATTAGATGATGCAAAAATGGTAGAATATCCAACTACAACAGTACCATATCCAGAAGATGCTCCAAAACCGGTTTGGTTCAAAGATCATGAATATTGTGACTTCCACCATGTTAAAGGACACAAAATGGATAGATGTTTAAGATTGCACCATTATATCCAAGACCTCATCGAGGAAGGGAAGATTGTTGTGGATTCTCCCCCTAAGTCTGGTAAAATTTCAAATGAAAAAATGGGTATTTACAAGTAACCTTTTCCTAACCATGTAGATAAAAAGAAAAGAATACCAAATCAAGGGCAAACCTCCAATGACTATAGGAATGTTGCCTATGTTTACCCTAAAAATGATAGTCCTTATGATTCCCTCATTGGATGTATTACCTCATCTAATGAACATATCAATACCATCTGAATTTTAGACAAGAGCTACATAGTAGGGACAAGACGTGCCCGCTTAGTCATACCAGATCCTATGCCCATCCCTCAGGAAGGCCATTATAATTTAATAGAGCAGTTAGAGAAAACATCTACTAGGATATATATTCTCGATCTCCTCAAGATCTCTAATGCTCATAAAAACATAATGTACAATAACTTTGTAAAATTCAAGGGTTTCCACATAGGTAGACACCACAAACCTTCAATCCATGATTGCATGCCTAGACACCAATGATCATATTACTTTTGATCATATTGCAATCCCACATAACAACCCAGAGCATAACTTACCCTTGTATCTTGAAGTGGTGGTTACCCATTGTAAAATCAAAAGAGTACTTGTAGATGGGGGATCTGGTCTAAATATTTGCACTTTGAAGCTGGTCAAGTAGTTAGGCTGTTCAGAAATAGAGCTGGGTGCTATGACTATCACAATCACAACATATGATAATGAAGAAAGAGAGTCAGTAGGGACTATAGTGGTTCCCATAAAGGTAGGACCAACGTGTCATGACACAACATTCCATGTCCTTGACTTGGACCTTCCATAAAACATGCTCCTAGGGCACCCATGGATCCATGCCATGCAATCTATTCCATCAAATTTTCATCAGTGCCTCAAGTTATGTCATGAAGGGCAAGTGGTTACCATTTTGGGTGACCTAGAACCATTCACACATTGTAGGGCATTGTACATTTTTTCTTGTGTAGCTTATGAATGTCCTTCTGTGGATGTTGTTGTCCCTCTACAAATAGAGGCTATGAAAAAACGGATAGATTCAGAGTCCCTCATGCCTTACAATCAATATTTTCCCTCATTGGTCAACCCATTTGCTTCATGGGAGGCAACATCAGCAAAATATGGCCCAGATAAGCCATTCACTCTTGAGAAGGCTCTATTGATATCAGACTTATCAGTATCCCCCAGGACAAGGGGTAAGCCTTATTTTCAGTTCAAGAGAACTCGTGAGCAATTTCCTAAACCATTGGAAAAATTTGTCCATAGTGGTCTCCTATATAAGGAGAAAATGTTAGAAGACCCTACCAGTAAAGTACCAGAAGGCACCATGGCTTCATGCAATCAAGCACCTCAGTACATCAAAGGTCCCTGTATGATGTTTTTCATGGGCTATAGTGGGTTTGGATGTGGCGTTAATACACAAGGCCGGTTGGATCCTATCCCAATCCCTCATTTTAAAATTGATAAACATGGCCTTAGAATAAGGCCCCATGATGCTCTACCCTCTAATAATGATGCCACCTCTTCTGAACATGAGGACGTTTCATCTCATTCTGCTAGTGATGTAGATTCCCAATGTAGCCTTCACAAGGATCTTGCCTCCACAAACCTATTCCAAGATTCGTCAATCCTTACCATATATGAATCCATTTCCTTAGAAAAATTTCAAGTAACCCTTATATATCCTGAACTCATGGATTGGGATCAACAACTTCACGTGCCCTTGGATTTCTTTGAAAATGATGAGGCATTTGCAAATTTCATGGGACTCAAGAATTTTATTATGGCTGGAGACCACAAGAAAGGATTTAAGATTCAACTAGAAACATGTTCCTACTTCGGGGAAGAAGTAGAGATGTGTGGATGGTTGAATAAGAAGGCTATAAATAAATCTACACCTACTTCAAAAAAACTAGGAAAGAAGGTTAAATGGAAATCTCACAGTACCAAACTCTTTGATAAAATTCTAGACAAACAGAATGAAGAGTCTAAAGACGAAATGATTTACCCATTCGAAGATGATCATGAGTTACTGTAGGAGGTCAATCTTACACTTCCCTTGATCCTACACGAATGGAAGATGCTTCTAAAATGCTTGTTGAGGAAATAATCAACGTCAACATTGGCTCAGAGGAGAAACCTAGAATAATAAAGTTAGGAGCTTCACTCACAGCTCATGAATAAAATATCTTTTTAGAGATCTTAAAAGAATAAGTGGACATATTCGTGTGGATAGATGCAGATATGCTTGGTTTAGACCTAGAGTTAGTTGTGCACAACCTCATTGTGCACCGAGATGCCGGACCAATCAAACAAAAGTTGAGAAAGATGCATCCGAAGGTGGCGCTCTTAGTCAAAGATGAATTGCAAAATTTGTTAGCTGCTGATTTCATTAAACCTATTGATTATTTAGAATGGATCTCTAACATAGTTCCAGTACAGAAAAAGCCTGTGGGCATCAAAATCTACACTTATTTTCATGACATTAACAAGGCATGTCCAAAAGATGAATTTTCCCTACCTAACATTGACATGATAGTTGATTCCACTATTGGATATGAAATTTTTTCCTTAATGGATGGCTTTTTAGGCTATATCTAGATACGAATTGTAGAAGAAGATCAGCATAAAACAACATTCATCACCCCTTGGGGAACATTCTGCTACAAATTCATGCCCTTCGGCCTAAAGAATGATGGGGCTACTTATCAATGGGCCATGATGGTTATTTTCCATGATATGATAAGTGACATCATGGAGAATTATGTTGATGACATTCTAGCAAAATCCAAAAGTAGAAAAGAACACCCTGGAGTATTGAGGTGTATCTTTCAACATCTACGAGACTATAAGTTTCACTTGAACCATAAGAAATGTGTCTTCGGTGTTTTATCAGGAAAGCTCCTAGGGTTCATTGTTTCACGAAGAGGGATTGAAGTGGACCCTATAAAGGTTACAACTATTACAGAAATTCCACAACTACCACTCTCAAACAACTAAGGAGTCTACAAGGGAAAATTCTGGCAATCCGTCACTTTCTTTCACAACTGGTTGATAAGTGCCATCCTTTTACCCATCTACTCAAGAAATATGTCACCTTTAATTGGGGACCTGACTGTCAGAAATCCTTTGCATTAATCAAACAGTACTTGCTAGCCCACATGTACTCATGCCACCTACCCCAGGTGAACCTCTCTTCTTGTACATTTCAGCTACCCAGTTTTCTATTGGAGCATTACTTTCCTAATATGACTTATCCCATAAAGAGAGAGTTGTTTATTATCTCAGGCACACCATGATCACATATGAGTTGAATTATCCCCAAATAGAAAAGGCCTGCTTAGTGGTTGTCTTCACATTTCAAAAGCTTCACCATTATCTCTTAAATAATAAAACTAAGCTCATATCTAAAGTTGACCCTCTCAATGTACCTATTATCCTAACCTTCCCTCACATGTCAAATGGATAATTGGATCATTCACCTGAGTGAATTTTATATTGAGATTTGTGAATCACAAATCTTTAAATGGAAAAGTACTGGTTGATTAGTTGGCTAGAAGCTCCTCTCCCAAGAATGGAACCTTTATGCTTAGATTTACAAGATGCATCTATGATGTATATTGAGGAATCTATAGAATGGCAGGTTCACTTTGATGGATCTTTTACCTTCCATGGATCCGGATCAAGAGTGGTGATCATCACTCCAACAGATGATGTCATCTAATGAGCATTCTGACTAGGATTCCCATGCAGAAATAACATCACAGAGTACGAAGCACTCATTACTGGCCTCAAGATAGCTATTACATGGAACATCAGACAACTGCGGGTCATTGGGGACTATCAACTTATCATAAAGTCAGGTTAATGATGAGTATAAGGTTAAAGATGAGAAGCTTATTCTGTATAAAAAAATGGTTGAAATTTTGAAGGAATATTTCACACAATTCATATTTGAACAAAAACCAAGCTCACATAATAGATTCACGGATTCTATGGCTACTATTGGGTCTCTCTTACGAATAACACCTGAAGAAATCAAGATTCCTTTCTTCGTGGAACATTTACAGGTACTTTCATATGATATGTCTAAAGTCATGTTTGGCATGTGAAGTTGTTGGTCCTTTATCCCCTTAGTATGACCCTATCTTCCAATACCTACGAGATGGCACTCTTCCACCTAACATAACCCATTCTAAAAATAAATCCCTTATTCACCACATAGCCCGTTATACCCTCCTAGGGGGCACCCTGTATCGCCATGGCTACTATGGGAATTTGATCGTCGATTGTCTGGATGTTAATGAATCTATCCACGCCATTAAAGAAGTACATAGTGGTTTTTGTGGAGCACATACTAGTGGCATGTTCTTAGCTAAAAAGCTATTCTTAGGGTACGCTATTATTGGCCTACCATGGAATCTGATTATTGTAAATTTGTAAAGAAGTGCGAACTATGCCAAAAATATGGAAATGTAATACATGCACCAACACAAGCCTTACAACCTATTGTAACAACTTGGCCATTCTCTAAATGGGGCTTGGATCTCATAGGGAAGCTCCATCCTTCTTCATTAAGATGGCCATACTCACAACATCACTTCCACCGAATACTTTACCAAATGGGTAGAGGATGTCCCTTTTACCTATGTTACTAGTGCGCAGATTTAAAAATTCATCATTAACCATATCATATGTTGTTACGGGGTCCCTTCAGCGATTGTCACTGATAATGGTAAATCCTTCAAAAACAAAATGATTAAAACATTGTGTCAATGCTTTCATATGCAATTTAATTGGTATACCCCTTATTAACCTCGAGGTAATGGAAAAGTAGAAGCCACCAATAAGACCCATGTGTATGGATTATGGAGAAAATGGTCAGTAAAACCAGACCGTAATTGGCATCTACATATACATCCTACCCTCTGGGACTATTGTACCTCTATCGGCACTCCTATTGGTACAACCCCATATTCACTTGTCTATGCAACTAAAGCCATCATACCTTTATAAGTGGAGATTCCTTCCCTAAGAATATCTCTCAGTGACTATCTTGATAAAGACGAGGACTACAGAGTTGCTCGCTTAGTAGAATTAGAACTATTAGATGTAAATCATATGACAGTTCTCAATCACTTAAAATTCTATCAGAACAGAGTATCCAAGGGGTATAAAAAATTCATCATTCATCTAGAAATTCATGTAGGAGATCTATTTCTCAAAGAAAATTAAAAGAACATCATCAAAGACAAAGAAAAGAAAGGAAAGTTCGAGGCTAACTGGTTAGGTCCTTATGTTGTAATTAGAAAATATGGATCAGGGGCCTACAAACTGGCATATTTATACGGTGAAGAGCTTCCAAAACCTATGAATGTCCATGCACCTTAAGCGGTTCTACGCTTAGGCATGATGAGAATATCAAATAATTACTAAAAATTAGAAAAACAAAGAAAAAACAAGCAAAAAAATGAAAAAATTTAGAAAACTGTAAAGAAAAAGTAGGTCATCCTCATGTGAAAACCATGCAATTGTGGTAGCACATCAGGCAGGTCTTTGAGTAAAAACCAGTTTTATTGGTGCTCAACGAAAATTCACCGGATGCAAGTTACTCTTATGGCAGGACGGGTAATCGTCACCACTTTCTAGGTATGACCTTCTTTTTCTACGTCTAAAAACCCTACTAGGGCCACCTTTGCCTTGCCATGATATGGTTTCTTGGCTCTTATATCTTCACAGAGGACATAACCTTTATATACTCCCATCCAATGTTGAGCATACATGCACCAATGTCACCTTCTAGTACATACATGTGTGGTGTTTTGCCTCTTGTATATCCTCACATCACACTGGGGGCATCCACGCTTCTTTTTTCTTTTACATTGCTTTCAAAACACGACCTTGGAAAATACAAAAACATTTGGAAAATGATACACAAAAATATAAACATCTGGAAAATTTCCCTTTTCAAGGATAAGGCTACATTCATTTCACAATGTTATCCTAGGGACACCTAGACAACAATGAAAAAATGTAGCTGCGAAAACTTATCTTTTTTAGATAAACCCAAAAACATTGGAAAATATATGTCAATGCTGCCCCACAAAAACAAGGTAATTTTTTAATCGCTTTTAGTTATTGGTTTGTATAGTTTTGATGTACTTAGTCTAGTGGTTTTTTTGTTCTTTGAATAGGTTCATATGCTTACATTATATTGGATCTTATATGATTTATTTTTGTATGGCATTGCATTCATTTAGGAACTCTCATCCTTGTGAAATTTTTTTGTAGGCTTCTTTATTTGTTATGTGCATCTATTAAATTTCATTTTTACTTGTTTAGATTAGATCTCATTTTAATCTCTTGTTAACTTGTGCATGTGTTTTTTTAGTTGTAGTTTGTTGTGTTGTTTGTATGTGTATATTTGTTTAGTTTTGTTAAAACTTTTTCTTGTGTGTTTTGCATAATTTTTTGTTATCACATCTATCATTTCATCACATTTTTAACATCATTCACTACATCATATATATACAAAAAATCCTAAGTATCACATCATGCATGTATGTTAAGCTAATCATCACATATCGTATCATCAATGGGGGCAAGAGGGGTTACACATAATGAAAAATATATCCCCCCCACACCAATATCATCTAGTATCATTCCAAGTGCTAGAATAAAAATTCAGCAACAACTCATGAATCCAAAACATGTGGTGCTATCTACAGATACATCATCAATATAAAAGCATGAAATATACACATTTTTAAATCTAAGGTATGTCACATACATAAAGGAAGGAGCAATCATAAATCATAAATACATCATAGTATGATACATCAAAATGTCCATATATACATGTATAACTATCTAGGTCAATACTCAAAATAATACATCATCAATACAATCTGCCATCAAAAAGGGGCATGCATCAAAATAATTGAGCCTTCATCATGAGGCATCATCAAAATAATTATATACATAGCTATACATCAAAATCAACCTTCATAAGAGGCATGTATACAAAATATCTGTACAAAAATAAGGAATACAGAGCTCAACCATAGCTCTTGCCCTTGCCGGGGCTCCCGGGTCCATGACCTAGTCATCGAAAGAGTGGCTGTTGTGACAGACCTACACCAGGGGTACCACCTTGCTATCTATCTGGTTGATGTCTAGTCAGCTGCTCTAGTATGGGCTGCCTAACTGATCTCACTGAGTGGCCTGATCTCTGTGACCTGGAACCTATCACACTCACATCTAACTGCTGAAATTATAACACTCGTTGATCTATTAGAACTTCCCTGAAGTAGCCATTCTTATAATACAAAGCCTCACCACCGGATCTCATGGCATCCCATATCAAATACACATCTCCAGAAGTGAGAGCTACCTGTAGGGAAATATATCCCTGACTTTTCACCCTATTAATATCAGCTTGGGCCTGTCTCAAGGCCGCGGCCTCTTGATCTCTGTCTGTGGTAATAGCCCGCACCTGGGCCCATGCCTGATCCCTTTGTGTCAAGTAGCCCTGGGCCTGTGTTTGGATCTAATCCCTCTGACCCACAACCATCTGTATATAAGTCTGAGACTAGTGTAGGAGGCTTAATATCTGAGCCCCCTGTGCAGCCATCTCCTAGATCTGTTGTAACTAGGTGTGTGCATAATCTCACTCTGCTATAAGGTCTTGTACATATGCCCTAGTTGTGCCTCTCTCCCTAGCCACCTGTAACTATACAGTAATAGTTGTCAGTAAATACTACTAAAGAGCAGCTTGTTGCCCACCAGCACTGCTACTCTCTAGAATATCAAGTGTTGGACCCTGCTCTAGAGGTACCTACTGAAGAGGGGTATATATCCCCACTGGAATGCCTATTATGGGAAATTCTATGTCTGCAGCCTTGTATACATGTCTAGGCCTTGGCCTGAGACCCTGTCCCTGTGCCTGTTGTGGTGCTGGACCCTGTCACTTGCCTCTAACATATCAGCGCGCGTCAGATCGACCCTCATTATCATCATCATCATCACTGCCAGCACCACCAATGGCTCCACCCTCGTCACCACTAGGAGGCCCTACTAGAGGAGGTCTCACACCAGCATTATACGCTGCTTTAGATACAGTCAAACAGTGTGGAAGTAAACTATGATACCAAGGCCTGTACTCAAGAGTAGTGTTGGGATCTCTAATCTATTTCAATGACACCCAAATAACATGTGCCACCTATCAGAAATTGGCCAGTTCTCTGTTGCGAGTAATCTGTGGCCCCATATCAAAATTCTCTTAGGCTCTATGAGCATACCATATATCTAGCCCAAGAACATCCTGAGTAATGTTGAACTGCCTTTGACACCAATCCACCTTGTATATCTATCGCATATAGTTGTGGTTCCTTAGAATGAAATTCTCTACAGTGGTGGTACTGAGCTTTAAACCATCCTCAGGCCACTTGAAATGTCTATAAGGCCTCCAAAATATGGAAGCTTGCCTCAGCTCATCTAGCTCACACCGTTAATGATATACAACCCCCATGTTAGGTCACACATCGTCACCTGCTAGGCCCCAACCCATCGTTGATGGCTTGTCAGGAGCCCAAAATCTCAGAACACCTAAGGGTTGACCAATGGCGATATGATCCCACGCCCAAATCTGTAGCAAATGAGCAGATTCTACCCTTTTCTGATGGTAGTAAGTAATCAAATGAAGTTCCCAGTATAGGTGTGCTAATATACACTGACCACAACATTGTTAGGAAATAAGAGATAAAATATGTGGAATAATCCCTTACAGAATCGCAACAGTAGAAACTAATATGCAGAAAATATTACAGATCTAAAATAAAAGTGCATAATAACTAACACAACATAGAGAGACAATATTTAACGTGGTTCACCCAATTTGGACTACGTCCACCAAGAATCACTTGCTCAGATTTTATTACAAGCCTCCACTCTTGTAATACATTACCCAGATCCATTTGGAGCTATGCTCAACAAACTCTACATAATTCACACTTGAATTCAAAACACATCTGCAATACATTTGCTTGTCTATCTATCATATGAATAAAACCATATAATTAAACAATTGCTTAAGCAGTTTGATACAAAACTGTGGGTATCAAAACAAATCCAATACCTCTTTTAGTTGCTCTGCATTTGGATTGAAGAGGTATGACAGCTGATCCTTGGTACTTTGTAGCTCTCCCTCATGCTTAGAAGCAAGCATGACTGGTTGTGACTTCTCCTTTGACTCCAATGAAGTCAAATACCTTATTGGGAAAGGTATGATCCATTTGATATGCCCATAGCTCTGATTTTCAACTCCAAAAATGGAGTCTTCTTGTAGACCTTCTTGGGTGGGTGATGTGGAAGCAATGGTAGGACTTTTCTGCCCTTTCTCTTCCTTCATGGCAACATGGAACTCTTCTATAGTGTGTAACTCCTCGTTATTAATTGCAACATCCAATGAAGTTTCTTTTGCATTGTTGTTACCTGCTGCAATACATTGTTGGCTTTGGAGCTCCTCCATTGTAGCTTTTGGAAGATCAAATTCTTCCAGCTTTGATTCAAGAGGCATGTTGCAAACTGTAGGCTATTTTCCTTGAACTCTTTTGTCCATGGCAGCAAGTTCTTGTTGTTGGAGACGAATGGTGAAGAAGGAAACATGGTAATTTCAGCTAGCTCTTCATCTAAACATTCTTCTAAGTCTGATGGCAAATCAAACTCTTGAATGTCTTGCTACAACAAAGTCTCTCCCTCTTGTATGGTGGCCTCCAAATCTACATTTTCTTCACCCTGTATAACTTCATTTTCGAACATGAAACTTGTCAATCCAAACTCATCCCAAAAATCAGATTGTTGGAGGGATGAAGTGGGAGAGAAGCATGAAATTTCTTGTGCCTTTTGCTCACAATTTGGACTTGTTTTGTTCACCTCCATAATGGCTTCATAAATCAAAGCAACCCCTTCAAATGAAAGAAAAAATGTATCAATAATGCTTCCTTCTTCTACTGTTGTAAAAACTGACTTGACCTCATCCATTTGCTCCTCAAAGATGGGGTTTTGAGATGGTTTTCCTTCCTTCTCGATGGCTGATTTTGCAGTGCAAAATAGATCAGCATTTTCTTTGGGCAAAGTGCCAACATGGACACCCAACTCATCACCAACAAGCTGTTGTTTTTCTCGCTTCACTACTGTTATAAAATCAGCCTTGTTTTCCACTTGTTCTCCAACTTCAACATCCTCTATTGGTTTCACCATCAAGGGGATTTTCGTAATCCTGAATTTAAGAGCCCAACTCTTCAGACTTTGAATTTCTTCATCCTTGTTTGTCTCTTCTTTCTACTGTTGTTTTCCTTGATTGGAATTCTAATTTTTATCCTCCCAACATGGATTTGGGAATGAAAGAGGAGAAGTGGATTGTAACTCAATTGATTTTGTAAATTTTTGTGGTGGTGGAGGAGGTAGGAACTCTTGTTTCTTTGGAGGGAATGGTTGTTTGGAAGGGAAAAGAATAGAAGAATTGAGATGGGATGGAAGACTAGGGAATGGAGAAATGGATTCAACACTTAGGACAGCAGATGGAGAGTTTAAAACTTGACACTGCTGAGATAAAACAAATTGGGAAAGAGGGAGAGAAAAGGCTGAGATACAACCGATTCTAAATGCTTTCATTTGTGCTTGAGCCCTGGATTGCACCATGTTTACCTCCATATTTTGGATTTGTTCCAGCAAATCTGCATTTTCTTCTTGACTACCCTCACAACCAACATACCCTTGTGCTTGACATGCTTCATAGCCAAACTGACTTTGGCACTGCTTCTCATATAGACATGTTGATTTTGAATTTGATCAAAATGCTGATTTGGAGGATTTGTAAAACATGTTGGAGGTGTGATATACTGTTGTTGTAAATGTGAATTCCATGATCAAAATGAATTCATGATTGCACAACTTCATGAATGGAAAAGAATGAAAATGATGGAAAGAAGAATGGATGGAAATGAATGGAAAACAGGTCTGCAACTTAGAGAATGAGTTGTTTACCAGATGGAATCGCCAATGTGCTTTTGAAAGTGCCTCCAAAAGGCTGAATCTTTAACAGGAACACACCAACCTGTCAAAGATAAAGTGGAAGACCTCTAAGGTCCCACCGGGCGTGCCAAAACTATTGTTACAAATCAGCAGCACCCCTGGATGCAAATCAGGTTTCTAAGTTGATGTTTCAGGCATCCAATGTGATTGCACAACATTGAAACCTCTCTCCAAGTGTGGGACTTGTAAAATGAGAGAGGAATCTCCAGATTAGAGGCTAGTTCCTCAAACTCCTCTGATCAAATTTGTTATTTGCATAATTACAGAGGTTTGAATCCTAATCCTACCTCTAAATTCCAAGGAGACAGAGATATAATGTATAAAAATTGAAAACTAAACTAGTAGGTGATACACCAAAGGAGTGGTGAACACTTCTTGTTCATGCAAATTGACACAATTTCATGAAATGCAACATGAAACATTATACACAGGCTGATAAGATGCAATTAAAGGACTGAAATGAAACAAGACAGTACAAACAAAGGACTGAAAATTGATCACAGAGTCTGCACTGTCATTTTTCACTATCAAAATCCTTGCATTTGCAACAACAAAGAGGTAGAAACCTGTTACAATCATGAAGAATGTCTGATACTTGCAAAAATCACTTGTTGAAGGTGAAAGAAGAAGTTTGTTGTCCCAAAAAAATGTTCAACTTTCAAAAAATGAGCCAAATCAGGCTTTTACAATGCATGGGTCGAGCCCAGGAGAGGGAAAAAGTGTAAAAAACGTGGAAGCCATTCCCCATTGAATGAAGATGCATTAAAACAGTATGGGCATCCTTACAAACCCATGCCCTGACATTTTTGGCCATGCTAGGAGAAGAATGCGACCCATTCTTGCATTAAAAACTGGTTGTTGAAAACATCATTTCTGGCCATTACCACGTCCAAGAAGAATTTTTTGATTTTATCTCTCCAAACTCCACCAAAATGAAAAATTAACCTTGGAATCTTATAGAGAATTTTACCAGCTTTCCATTGATATAAAGAACGTGAAAAACTGAGCTTTAGATCGAAAGATATGGCGATTTGAAGTTTTAGGGCAAAACATGGCCAAAATCGTGGTCGCTTTGATATTTTTGGCCTGGACACGTGGTGAGTTTTGATTGGCTATGGGCCTTCTAGGGGAAATTTTCCCACAAAAACTCCACCGAGTCATAACTTGAAAAATACATGGAGTTAGGAGGAGAAACTTTACCTTCTCCTAGAAAAAGCTGAGAAAGTGATGTATCCAATGGTGCCATTTCCAGAAGGTTTTGAGTGCTTAAAAAAGCAAAAATTTGTGACTGAGGCACGAGAGAGGGAAGAATGAGAGGAGTTAGCCACAAAATGAGTAGGGGGGCACATTTTGGATAGCAATTTTGGTGACTCAGAGGGGTCATCTGCCTGCTGGATGAAGTTACCAATTGCCTGAAGCATCCATTGGGCATGGAGTCATGAGTTGTAGCCTACAAACTGATCTGAACTTTGAAAACCTCCTCTCTGAGCCACTTGGAAACCCACTAAAATGGATTGTGCAAGAGCAAAACCAGCACCACAAAAACTATCTACAAAACTAAAGGTCATACATGCTCCGAAATGGAACATGTAGAGTGTGCACAAGCACTTCTTTTACTAAAAGAAAAACTACCTATCCTACTCTAACTAGAAGCAAAAGTGGGATAAACAAACCCTGCAATTGGTTGGGAGAAATAGCTTCCCTTTCTCAAAAGTTACAACCATGCAACTGATTTGGCACTGAACATGGCTGATTGGATGAGTGGAAAATCAACAAGAAGCTGGTTTTCTAACCAAATCATCAAGGTGTCAACTGAAAAACAAATCCAATACCTCTTTTAGTTGCTCTACATTTGGATTGAAGAGGTATGACAGCTGATCCTTAGTACTTTGTAGCTCACCCTCATGCTTAGAAAGCAAGCATGACTGGTTGTGACTTCTCCTTTGACTCCAATGAAGTCAAATACCTTATTGGGCAAGGTATGATCCATTTGATATGCCCATAGCTCTGATTTTCAACTCCAAAAATGGAGTCTTCTTGTAGACCTTCTTGGGTGGGTGATGTGGAAGCAATGGTAGGAATTTTCTGCCCTTTCTCTTCCTTCATGGCAACCATGGAACTCTTCTATAGTCTTCAACTCCTCGTTATTGATTGCAACATCCAATGAAGTTACTTTTGCATTGTTGTTACCTGTTACAATACATTGTTGGCATTGGAGCTCCTCCATTATAGATTTTGGAAGATCAAATTCTTCTAGCTTTGATTCAAGAGGCATGTTGCAAGCTATAGGCTATTTTCCTTGAACTCTTTTGTCCATGGCAGCAAGTTCTTGTTGTTGGAGAACGAATGCTGAAGAGGGAAACATGGTAATTTCAGCTAGCTCTTCATCTAAACATTCTTCTAAGTTTGATGGAAAATCAAATTCTTGAATGTCTTGCTGCAACAAAGTCTCACCCTCTTGTATGGTGGCCTCCAAATCTATATTTTCTTCACCCTGTATAACTTCATTTTCAAACATGAAACTTGTCAATCCAAACTCATCCCAAAAATTAGATTGTTAGAGAGATGAAGTGGGAGGGAAGCATGAAATTTCTTGTGCCTTTTGCTCACAATTTGAACCTGTTTTGTTCACCTCCCATAATGGCTTCATCAATCAAATCAGCCCCCTTCAAATGAAAGCAAAAATGTATCAATAATGCTTCCTTCTTCTACTGTTGTAAAAACTGACTTGACCTCATCCATTTTCTCCTCAAAGATGGGGTTTTGAGATGGTTTTCCTCCCTTCTCGATTGCTGATTTTGCAGTGCAAACTAGATCAGCATTTTCTTTGGGCAAAGTGCCAACACGGACACCCAACTCATCACCAACAAACTGCTGTTTTTCTCACTTCACTGCTATTATAAAATCAGCCTTGTTTTCCACTTGTTCTCCCAACTTCAACATCCTCTATTGGTTTCACCATCAAGGGGATTTTTGTAATCCCGAATTTAAGAGCCCAACTCTTTAGACTTTGAATTTATTCTTCCTTGTTTGGCTCTTCTTTCTACTGCTGTTTTCCTTGATTGGCATTCTGATTTTTATCCTCCCAACATGGATTTTGGAATGCAAGAGGAGAAGTGGATTGTAACTCAATTGATTTTGCAATTTTTTGTGGTGGTGGAGGAGGTATGAACTCTTGTTTCTTTGGAGGGAATGTCTGTTTGGAAGGGAAAAAGACAGAAGAATTGAGATGGGGTGGAAGATTAGGAAATGGATAAATGGAATCAACACTTGGGACAACAGATGGAGATTTTAAAACTTGACACTGCTGAGATAAAACAGATTGGGAAAGAGGTAGAGAAAAGGCATGAGATGGTGTGCTTACCTGTTGACAAGGTTGTTGAATACTCCTCTCATACACCTTTATTCCTTCAATCCACTTTGCAAGTAATGGTAGTGTTGTAATCATTAAGTCTAGCTTCTCTTGAGGGCTGTAATGCCTTGGAAAAGGTCCCACCCATGGACAAGGTGCTCTACAACCGATTCTAAATGCTTTCATTTGTGCTTGAGCCCTGGATTGCACCATG
Organism: Taxus chinensis; assembly: GCA_019776745.2. Taxonomy (NCBI): domain Eukaryota; kingdom Viridiplantae; phylum Streptophyta; class Pinopsida; order Cupressales; family Taxaceae; genus Taxus; species Taxus chinensis. The sequence continues at coordinate 121,387,165 of CM034153.1, read as the reverse complement.
TTTACCTCCATCTTTTGGATTTGTTCCAGAAAATCTGCATTTTCTTCTTGACTGCCCTCACAACCAGCATACCCTTGTGCTTGACATGCTTCATAGCCAAACTGACTTTGGCACTGCTGCTCATATAGACATGCTGATTTTGAATTTGATCAAAATGCTGATTTGGAGGATTTGTAAAACATGTTGGAGGTGTGATATACTATTGTTGTAAATGTGAATTCCATGATGGAAATGAATTCATGATTGCACAACTTCATGGAATGGAAAATAATGAAAATGATGGAAAGAAGAATGGATGGAAATGAATGGAAAATAGGTCTGCAACTTAGAGAATGAGTTTTTTACCAGATGGAGTCGCCAGATGTGCTTTTGAAAGTGCCTCCAAAAGGCTGAATCTTTAACAAGAACACACCAACCTGTCAAAGATAAAGTGGAAGACCTCTAAGGTCCCACCAGGCATGCCAAAACTATTGTTGCAAATCAAGTTTCTAAGCTGATGTTTCAGGCATCCAGTGTGATTGCACAACATTGAAACCTCTCTCCAAGTGTGGGACTTGTAAAATGAGAGAGGAATCTCTAGATTAGAGGCTGGTTCCTCAAAATCCTCTGATCAGATCTGTTATTTGCACAATTGCAGAGGTTTGAATCCTAATCCTACTCTAAATTCCAAGGAGATAAATAGAAAGTGCAAAAATTGAAACTAAACTAATAGGTGATACACCAAAGGAGTGGTGAACACTTCTTGTTCATGAAAATTGACACAATTTCACGAAATGCAACATGAAACATCATACACAGGCTGATAAGATGCAATTAGAGGTCTGAAATGAAACAAGACAATACAAACAAAGGACTGAAAATTGATCACAGAGTCTGCACTGTCATTTTCACTGTCAAAATCCTTTCATTTGCAACATCAAAGAGGCAGAAACCTGTTACAATCATGAAGAAGGTCTGATACTTGCAAAAATCACTTGTTGAAGGTGAAAGAAGAAGCTTGCTGTCCCAAAAAAAATGTTCCACACTCAAAAAATGAGCCAAATCTGGCTTTTACAATGCATGGGTCGAGCTTAGGAGAGAGAAAACGTGTAAAAACTATGGAAGCCATTCCCCATTGAATGAAGATGCATTAAAACATCATGGGCATGTCCTTACAGACTGATGCCTTAACATTTTTGGCCATGCTAGGAGAAGAATGCGACCCATTCTTGCAGTAAAACTGGTTGTTGAAATGTCATTTCTATCCATTACCACGTTCCAAAAGTGTTTTTTGTTTTTATCTCTCCAAACTCCACCAAAATGCAAAACTAACCCTGTAATCTTGTAGATAATTTCACTAGCTTTCCATTGATATAAATAACGTGAAAAACTGAGCTCTGGATCGAAAGATATGATGATTTGAAGTTTTAGGGAAAAACATGGACCAAATTGGGTTGCTTTGATATTTTTGGCCTGGACACATGGCGAGTTCTGATTGGCTGCGGGCCTTCTAGGGGGATATTTCCCACAAAAACTCCGCCGAGCGATAACTTGAAAAATACATGGAGTTAGGAGGAAAACTTTAGCGTTTCTCGGAAAGCTGAGAAAAAGCTCTATCCAATGGTGCCATTTCCAGAAGGTTTTGAGTGCCTGAAAAAGAAAAATTTTGTGACTGAGGCACAAGAGAGGGAAGAATGAGAGGAGTTAGCCAAAAAATGAGTAGGGGGCACATTTTGGATAACAGGTGTACCACACTCTAACATGGAAATAGGCTCCACAAACATAACAAATAGTAGGTCTCTCCCTCCACCAAACCAAGAATCACTCCCAGGAGTCTAAGAAGAAATGAAGCACCGATCTTGTTAGGGAGTAAAACTCCATTGACAAAGGCCATCATGTAGACCACTACCCAGTCTAACTCTAGATCATCTATACATCAAGATAATCTGATGGACATCCCACGTCGTGGTATACTAGGGATGCCGAATAAATGTATAATATGTCACTGAATATCAGTCCAACAGCTCGTAGTCTAGATGAGTTGGCCTTGAATGGGGACCCACATGATGCGCCACACATCCTCTAGTGTAATGGTGATCTCCTTGGTCGGGAGCCAGAAACACAGACTCTCGCTATGCCATCTCTCTGTTATGACTGTTAAGAGGCCATGGTCCAATGTAATCTGTGGCATCTCCGCCACATGATAAAATCCTGTCACATACAAAAGGCTCTCCAGATTCACTCTATCATTTTCATCAAACTGCGCCTCTATAACAGCTAGTTGTTCGTAGCACTCGCGAGTCTGCAAAATAGGTAGTATATGCTACAAAATCAACACAAGTGTTAGGTACTTATTTCTATTTTTGTAAGGAAAAATGCTTCTTCAAAATCATCTAACTCGCTAATTATTCTTTTCTTCTGAACTAATCTCATCTATATTCTTCTATACTTGGCTATTTTTTTTAGCCAGTTTTCTTTTCCCCCTTCATTCAAGTGTCTACGTGCCTCCTTCAGCAGCTGTGTGCTCTAAACAACGCATATGCCCCCTTACGGATGCATATGTGCACTAACTCTTTTTCCCCCTTTGGTGCAAGCCACACCGAATGAATACGCACCCAGTGTGATGCCTTTGTGCCTTTCTTGATGCGCACGCTTACACATGACTGTTCTATCCTAGCTAATGCATACGCGTCCCTCTGTCACTAAAATTCTTCCTACGGGTATGTGTCTGCATACCCGCTTCTTCCTACGGGTATGCATCCACATACCCACTTCTTCCTACGGGTACACATCTATGTACCCACTATTTCCTGGTACATGTCTACGTACCTGCTTCTTCCTAGGGGTATGCATCCACGTACCTACTTCTTCCTATGGGTATGTGTCTGTGTACCTGCATTACTTCCAACAGGTACATGTGCCTGTCCTTACCCCTCATGAATGGACGCGCGTGCATGTCCATGTCTAGTTTAATGTGTATGCATCCGCATACCCATAAAGCCAACGTATACGCCCATGTGCATACATCAAAAAGTTCCTACCTACCCTAGAAAATCCCTAAAAATGTAATGAATGTGTAATTAATAGGAGGGATAGGCCACTCACGTATGGTCCATCTGTTGGGTCCCGGATGAACTCTCAGATGCAATACATGCATCTCGTCCTCCTTGATATTCTCACCATTTCACTCTAGGGCTATTGATCTCGCTCACAGTAAAAAAATTACAAGAGCTCTGGTAGAAATGAATTGGTTGTGATTATTTTACGCACCCTGAGTGGGTATATTAACCCATCACGATGCCCCTAAGGCATGTTTTGTCTGCCGTGATCATTCTAACCCCCTTCTAGCTATTGTGATAATTATTTTTGTATTAAAATAATTATTTTTACTAATTTTTAGACGTTGGGGCACTTTGTGCCACCCCATGGTTGTTTTATTTGTCACACTGAAATAATTTACACATCTTTCAGGCACCTTTTCTCACCTCTTCCTCTATTTTCATCTATTTTACCCCGTCGGGGTAATTATTTATTCATTTATTTTCAATGAATTCTTCCCGACTCGTCTTTCTTCTTGTGGGCATATATCCTAGCTCTCTGGTAGCCTCACCTTCCCATTACCACTTTCATGTGTAATTTTAGAAGATCTTTGATCTTTTGAAATTCTTCTGACCAATCAAAAACCTAAAAAAGAAAAAAATTAGAAAATAATTTAAAAAACAACAAAAACATTGAAATTCCTCGGAAATGGCTTTAAAATTGGTAAAACCGATCATCTACGGCTGAAATATGTGTCTATTGCATGGCACTCATCCCAGATCTTGCTGATGTTTTCAAAAATTTTGAAACAACGACTCGCACATCACCAATATCTTCAATCACCTACATAAGCTATATTGCTTACTTTGTCTGTACTCTGGGGCACTATCAATTTCCTGGTATTGTTGTCGTCGTGCACATTGCTTTTTCACAGGACCCAAATGTCCTTCATCTTTCCCCTTGCATAATACACCTTGCTTGGGGCATCATTCTTCACCCTTGTCATTTATCAGAATATTTGGGACTACATCTTGATAACAAAATATTTGTGCAACTATCTTAAACGTTGTTGGTTTAAGTGTGTGTGATTGTACTTATTTCCTTGTTAGGTGATTTTGTTTATTTCTCGTATTGCATTACATTCGTGTATGTTACATGGAGTCGGTCATTTTTAGCAGAGGACAATTGTTTGTATCTTGTCTTTTCATGTCATTTTACGCTTCTGTCACATGCTCACATTTTAATAAGGACCCATGAGGAGGATTCTAAGCATTATGATGATTAAGTATTGTTAGCAATTGATTTGTGAATAGCTCAATATCCTTTTTTTCTAAGTTTCTCATCTTCTCTATCCACTTCTATCTCTATTGTTTTCTTTTTTGATCGTCGATTGACTTTCTTCGTCATCCCATCGACACTTGAGGGGGAATTCCTCATCGTTCATCCTGATAATTTTTCTTCTACCCCTTCAATTTTTTTACTTGTTTGTATTTCTCTACTTTCTTTGAAGTGGCGTAGCTTACGTCACCTCAAAGAGGGGGAAAATGTAGACCCTTGTATTTTTATCAATACACTATTATTTCTAATAGTGCAATAACTATTCTTTCCCTTTGGAAATTGACGACACACCACCAGTTAAACCTATCTAACTCCCTTCTCATGACATATGTTTAGTCATTTTTCCTTTTATAAACCACTTAAATAGGCTGTTATAGCTTCGTTCTAACTATATTAGCTTCATATTCTCTTCTAGATTGCTTCTCTTAGCTCCCTAGAATATCAATCCACTTCGTTGGATTGATTAAGCCCTTCAGAAACCCTTCCAGAACCCTAATTACTCTCTAATCTATCATCCTTCATCCTATTAATTTTTATTCTACCGCTTCAAATTTTTTACTTGTTTGTGTTTGTCTACTTTCATTGAAGTGATGTAGCTTACGTCACCTCAAAGAGGGGAAAATGTAGACACCTATAGTTTGATCAATACATTATTATTTCTAATAGTGCACTAACTATTCTTCCCTTTGCAAATTGATGGCACACCGCCAGTTAAACCTATCTAACTCCCTTCTCATGACATCTTTTTGGTATTTTTCCTTTTATAAACCACTTAAACATGTTGTTATAGCCTCATTCTAACTACAATTACTCTCTAATCTATCATCCTTCATCCTATTAATTTTTTTTCTAACCCCTTCAAGTTTTTTACTTGTTTGTGTTTGTCTACTTTCATTGAAGTGATGTAGCTTACGTCACCTCAAAGAGGGGAAAATGTAGACACCTATAGTTTGATCAATACATTATTATTTCTAATAGTGCACTAACTATTCTTTCCTTTGCAAATTGATGGCACACCGCCAGTTAAACCTATCTAACTCCCTTCTCATGACATCTTTTTTACTTGTTTGCATTTGTTTACTATCTTTGATAGCTTACATCACCTCAAAGAGGGGAAAATGTAGACACTTGTAGTTTGATCAATACACTATTATTTCTAATAGTGCACTAACTATTCTTCCCTTTGCAAATTGATGGCACAATGCCAGTTAAACCTATCCAACTCCCTTCTTATGACATCGTTTTGGCTTTTTTTCCTTTTATAAACCACTTAAACAAGTTTTTATAGGCTCGTTCTAACTACATTAGCTTCTTATTCCCTTATATCTTGCTTCTATTAGATCCCTGGAATATCAATCCAATTTGTTGGATTGATTAAGCCCTTCAGAAACCCTTCCATAACCCTAATTACTCTCTAAGAGAGATTAATTAGTCTAACCTAGGTTAATTACCCTAAACATAGTCAAATCACACTTTGACTTGCTAAAAGTGCTTTTTGGACTTTATCCTTTGTCCCATATGCACCCAAATGTCCCATTTCCCCAAACCAAAAACTATAAATAGGGCTATACCCCCTCCCTCATTTCCTAAGAAATCTCTCTTCTTCCTAGCATAGATTATAGTATTTTGTTTAGGCTTTAGATTGCATTTCACTTTCTTCCATTGAGCTAAATAGCATTTGCTTTTGTATTTCATAGCACTAACATGGAGTAAAAGGGAAGATCCATTGGACTTGAAGCCATTAATGGGGAGATCTCTTTCTCTTAAACACATAACTAAATGCTTAGATCCTCTTAGGTTCATTATTTCAAGCTTTCAAAGAATAGAGGTTAACTTCATTTGTTTAGTTTGCATATTTATTTCAAATTAATGTATGCAAAGAAGAAAACTTTGCTCATTTCTTATCACATGGTCCATTGATCATATTGTTAAAAGCCTTTGGGGTTTCTTTAGAGATTCTTACCCCAAATCCATGGATTTTACAAATTTTCGTTGAACACACTAATGTTGTCAATCATGTTCTCAAGGCCAAGTCTAAAGGATTGTTTAATGAAGATGGTTGTGAATACGAATCCTTCTTAGCTATATATTAGTTGAGACCTTTATCTTTGGTTGGAAAATTCCAAATATGTTCTGAAGTTCTTATAGCCACACATGTGTACTACTCATCATGTTGGGTTAATTCCAAAGCTTCCATCCAGAAGCTAGAAAAATTGCTCAAATATTTCTTGTGGGCTAATGCTTTTACAAGAAAAGATTTTCATCAAGTAGCCTAGGAAATTTGTTTCTTTCCTCAAAATTATGGGGGTCTCGGCCTTATTCACATTCAACACCAAGGGAAAGCTCTTTGTGCTAAATGGATTATCAGAATAATTACTAGCAAAGACACTTGGAAAGCTATTATATGGCACGGTATTGCTAAAGGTTCCTCTTATTGCCTACCTACGTGAAAAAGATTAGGTTTTGTCAATTTTCTCACTACCCTAGCACCTATAAAAAAATTTGGCACCTTTTTCCTTAAGATCATTTGGAAATCTTGGGAATGTATTAAGCCTTGGATTTTTTGGAAGGGGGATGGCTTTCGAAATGGGCTTTCTGTCAACTATTAATCTTTCTAGTGTTCACCGATTTTTCAATCTCAAGATAAGTGTTTAACAGAGGTCCCAAGAATCTCTATGTTCAAATTTTTCAAATGCATAATTCAAACCATTGAGGACTTCTTCTATAAAACTGCTCAATCCTAGTTCTCTTGGCTAGATTTCAAAACTATATTTTGGCTTTCCAACCAAGACCAGGATAATTTTACTGTTGTTATCAATTTGGTTCCTAAACACATGTTGCATAAGAGTGTTGTGTATTCCTCTCACCCATAATGGACAGACTGGAAGTGGTATATAGATACCCCATGCTGTAATTACAAATCCAACAAAGGCTATCGTTGGCTCTCACCTCATTTACCCATGGTGGATAAATCTAATACACATTGGGGAATTCATTCCACACTGTCTACCTGGAATAACCAATTTGAAACTATTTGGACTCTATTTGTGGAGCCCAATATTTCTCATTTCCTTTGGTGTATTCTTCACTAAGGCCTTCCTATCAGGGATCATCTTGTTCAAAATGGGATCCTAGCTCCCAAATTTATTTTTCCATGGTCATCTAGAAACAATCTTGCATGTTTTCTAGTATTTTCCCAAAGCTCAAAATGCCTAGAACTAGATACATTGATTTTTATTTTCTTTATGGCCTCATTTCTTCACTTGGCAGTATATCCTTTTGGGAGATAATCCCAAGCTTCTACCTATGTTCACCCAAATTTGGAATGTTTTCATAGGGGAGATTCTATTTTTGATATGGAAAGAAAGAAATTATTTTTTATTTTCTAATTCTACAGTTGATAAATATTTCTCCATTTATAATAAATCTATGGTGATCTCTAATGTGCTTCTGCATACACAAATTCAGGCCAAAAAGGTTGTGTTGGAGGTGGACCACCTCCATACCCTATTGCGCCATTGGAGGGATCACCCATGTCATGTTACTTGAGTTCCTCCATCTCCTACCGGGTGCCCCTTTCCTTCTGCCCATGGTGGCTGATGCAGCCAGTCTCAGTGTCATGCTTTTAGTCGCGCTCACCACTCCCCGGGCCCATTGCATCAACACAGTTACTCACCAACTCTCCTCCATTGTCAGGGCTCACTTCTACCTTCATCATCTCTCCATTAGGGTTGGGGCTCACCACCTCATCAGCATGGGTGGGGCTCTCCTCTTTCCATTACTACACATCATGATGTTTGGCACCTATCGCCTCAACCGCCCCCACCAGATGAATTCCCCCACCTCAACCTTGTCATTCCTACTCGCATGGAAGAAAACCCAAAGGAAGAAGTTGCTACTGGTTGGGGACTTCCAGATGCTGGTAAGGACTTACCTGGTTTAAGGTGGCCAGATGATCATGATCCTTCCATCTCGGGCATGTTTACTACTACTGTTTAATTTTGTTTTTGGTCTACTTTTAGGTTATGCCTATATTTTGTATTATCCTAGGATCAGTGTAGTTTGACTCACATTTCTCTATGCTTGGCCTAGATTTTTTTGTATTTTTGGGGTGTGCTCTCATACCACCCACATTTTTTAAAGTTATCTTGTATCGTATTGAATTAATATAATATAATATCCTTTTCATCAAAAAAATAAGATGCATTCAAAAATATGAAAAATTCCTTCTTGACAATAGCCAGACGGTTGAGAATATTTTACTGGGTCAAACCCACAACTTGAAATGGTGGACTGTGGATGGAGTTCTGTGCAAAAAATGACAGCGATGAAGAAAAACTTAGATGGAACTGGTGCCACCCTTTTCTTGTGTGCCTTGTTTTGTATAATTTTAATCATTCTTCGATTTAACTTGCTTCTGTTGATAATCAAGAAATAAATTGATGATTTATTTCACTTCCTTTTCATTAGGTTCACATGCATAGTGGTTAAAGATTTTGGAAGAGTCAGTTGGATGAATCAGTCTTCTAGGTACTTTCTTGACTATGTTCATAATCTTTTGAAGTTGGCCCAAAAACCCTTGGTATAATACTATCCTATAAAAATACTAGAGATAAAATACCTGAGATATTCTTATACCTTCCTCAATAAAGCTCTTGAAATCAGTAATAATGTCATATGTTGGGAGTGCATTAAAATTATTATTCTAGAACTTGCAATGGATTTTATCAAACTCGTTGATGATATCATCAATGGTGTCAATTCCTTCATTCCTTGCATCAAATAACTTATGGGTTTCTTCCTTGAGCATTTGAATATGGAATTAAATGGCCTCAAAATATTTGAAGAGCTTAGAAGATTAATCAATGACCTCTTCATTGGAAAAAAGATCAGGGTTCATTTTCTGTAATTTTTTCCATGTTTCCAGAGTAAGTTCCCAATTAAATCACATTCATCACCCAAAATAGTGACCATTTTGGTCACATTATCCTTCTTTATTTCAATTTCCTTGTGTATTTCCATGACATATTTGATCACCTATTCTCCTTCTTATATCAGATGATCTATCTAAGCCTTTATTGTTCGCCCTTATTGACGAATTTTCTACACTATGGAGAAGTAAGTAGTGTCAAATATTTTTGAAATTATAAATATGGTAGAATGAATGGGTTACATGATCTTTTGAAGGATGGACATAAGTTTCTCCACTTTATTCTTGATCTCATCCTTGGTAGTCTTATCTTTATCAAATTTCTCCAAAAGATTGCTAATGGAAATCTGAACATCCTACTTTGCACATTCATGAGTAGCTTTTTGTAAGGATATATTAGAGATATGGTAATTTTTTGTTGTGATGTCTTCTTTGGATTTATCTACAATAGGTTTTTTGATATCAATAAACCTATTACTTTATTGATCAACCAATAGATGAGAAATATTCTTTGGCTTCTTTATTTGGAGTCAGGGAGTTAAATCCAGAGTGTTGAGATCAAAGTCATCAATAATAGATACCTCTGTATTCTTCTTCAGGGTTTCTCTAGTTATCTAGGAAGGATTGGAAGAAGAATTCATTTTCTAAGAGGAAAAAAGGAAAAGAAACCATGGGAGTAGAGAGAACGGGTGATGAAGGGAAAATTATTGTGATAATCATGAGTGGCAAAGAAGGAGTAACTAGTGGAGGAGGAATGAAAAATATGGTTGCATGGTTGGATGAAGTGTTTGAGATTTTCCTTCATCGTCAATTAGGGATATAATTCATAAATTGTTGTTTTTTCCTCAACTAATGGATTTCAACCCTGTGTAATTTCTCATCTTTGATGTGTTGTATACGAGATAGGAAGTCATATAGATGTTCCTAGTGGTCTAAACTTATAACAATTGAGAGTGTAAGGCATCACTGATATGCTCATCCCATTGTATGAGAGTGGTGTTCTTGTAAATAGTAAATAGTAAAGATGTACTGATACATCCACTCTTGAAAATCCCTCAAAGAAGGAAGGCCCACAACTCTGCTCAGTAAGTAATCGGGTCATTGACTTGGGTGAATTCTGAACAAGGAACGGTGTTTAGAAACCTAGTTACCATTGGATTAGGATTTCAGGTAGCTTTTGTTGAGGATATTAACAAAACTATCTAAATTACTTTTCCAATTCTCAAGAGCTGATTTAGGCTAGATTGATATATAACCCTCAATATTGGGGATCTTGAACAAATCCTTAAGGAAATCAATGTCCAATATGATTACTATTATTTTGTCTTAGTATTTTACTATTCACAGTTCGAAATCATAGTGTGTGGCTACTTTCTATAAAAACTCAGGGCACTACATGGATAGTGGGAAAGTGGCTGCCAGAGCTATATCATTTTTGTAAATAATTTTATCTAATAGGACTTGGATGGATCTTTGATTTTGTCCCAAAATGCAGGTAGATCAATATGACCAAGATCAGTTTCCCCAATATTTTTAAAGTTTGACATGATATTTGAAGGGGGTAACCCCTTAGAAAGTGTACTTCATATTTCCCTTTTTATTTGATGAATACATTGTCATTTGATTTGAAAATGCTTTGAAAATTCCTTGGAAACACCTAAAACTGATGGTTAGAAACTAGGTCCTGAAAATCAACTATCAACCCCCGAAATGAAAAAGGTAGAACTCGAGACTTGCAAAACAATATCTAACTTCTGAAATAGTCTTAGCAGAGGCAAGGACTTGATATGAAACTTTTTACTTCCACAATGATCTTTGGTGGAGGTAGATAATAGCTTTTCATGTGTGAATATTTGAAATGGTATTGGTGGGAATTACCAGTTGCAATGTAAATTCCGACTTGTGACTTACTCTTGAGAGGAACTCACACCTTGTTTTGTAACCATGAATCTCTGACTTACATCTTGTGATGAAAATGGTTTTTGTCCTTTTGATCAGGCTTGGATAAATCTGAAAAATTGACTTCAAATTAAGCCAAAATCAAGTAGAGAAAAGGCACACAAGGATACAAAGAAAAACCTTAGAAGATATCGGCCAAAAATAATAATAAACAAGAAAAACCTAAATTCCTCAAAAAAATGTGGAAAAAATGCCTCAAATATTGAAAAAAATATCACAAAACCCATTAGAACACTAGATCTTACCAATAAATATGATGGGTTAAAGGAAAAATCCCTAAAAAATTCCCAAGAAGTCAACAAAAGTATGTTTAAAAGTTAGAATGTTGTCAGCAAGTCAGAGTGTACAAACAAACAGGCAAAAATAATGTTGAAATCCCACTATAAATAGAAAATGGTGCACCAATTACACGTAGGCGACACAAGTGAGTAGGAGAAAATTAATGCGCTGACTGGGCATCAAGGGTTGACCACCTTTTTCAAGTTCATCAGGTTTTGGGTTTCAAAATGTACTTTACATGTAAATTGTAAATGAGAACCTAAAACCTGAAATGCATTGATTTCTAATGTGTTTTGGGAGTCGGGTTTCAGTTTGCAATTTACATGTAAATTGTAAATCAAAACCCAAAACCCAAAATACATTGGGAGTTTAGGTTTCAGGGATCAGGTTTGAATTTACAATTTATATGTAAATTACAAATTGAAAGCCGAAACCTGAAATACACTAAATTATTTATATTTCAGGTTTTAGGTTTTGAAGAACAATTTACATGCAAATTAAAAATTGTTTCTTGAAACCAAAAATCTGAAATGCACAGAAATTTTTTGATACTCAAGCAATTTTTTAAGATTCCTCAAAAATTCTTTTTGGTAAAAAGGAAAAAAGTTCAAGGAAAAAGTCAAATAAAAAGGAAGAGTGGGAAAGGTGACTTGAAATGTCAAGATTTTTTACGACCTCTAGGGAATGCTTTCCTACCAAGAAAAATTTGGGTAGCCTTAATCAAGTCTATTAGGCACAGGGGTCATCAAAACTTCAAATCACACATAATTGGAATCCTTCCACACACAAAAACAAAACAAGATAAGATAACGTGCAAAAGCATGTGGAGGATGAGAAACTAAACTATTGTTGTACAAGATGAAGATACCTCAATAGAAAGCTTTTAGATGCATCCCATTATTTGGGATGGGAATTTCTTCTCCATTGATTCTTGATACATGGAATGAATTTACTTCCTTACAACTAGTGATCACATATGGCCCACTCTGAAGGGAATCAAACTTCATATGCCTCTTTGGATTGGCTCTATTTTCATCCCATTTGAGAACTAGATACCCTCTTGAAAATATTTTTTTAGTTGCCTTCCTGTCAAAAGTTTTCTTTTTTTGAGCTTTGATGGAGTTCAAGGTTCATCATTACTTGATTCATATTTTATTCTAGCTTCATTTGCTCAGCAAATCTTATTGTCGTAGGATCATTCTACATTGTTTCCAATTATTTCACTAATTCCAAAGATGGTAACTTTAAAGATAAAGGAATCTTTTATTCCCTCCCATATACTAGCATAAATAGGGAATTACCAATATCTCTTTTCGTTGTGATTCTATCATCCCAGAGGGTGGTTTTAATTTGAGTATGCCATGTTCTCTAGTTACTTTCCATAGTCCTTATGATTATCCTTATTAATTTTTTATTACTAGACTTAACCAATCCATTACATTAGGGGTAATAGTTTGAAGAATTCTTCATATAAACACCATGCTTCACAACCCATTCACTTATTTGTGTACCCACGAAATATTTGGCATTATAAGAGATTATGGTGAAGGGAACACCAAATCTTGTCATGTTTCCTTTGAGAAACTCCAAAATTCAATTCTCGTTAGCTTATTTTAATGCCACCACTTCCGTCCATCTATTGAAACAATCAGTGGCAGTCAACACCCATTTATGACTAGTGCTAGATGGAGGATATATCATGCTAATAAAATCCAGGCCCCATTGCATAAAAGTTTGGTCTGTCTGAATTAGATGGAGGGGAAGAGCAACCAAATTCTTCTTACATGTGAATAGTAAACATTCCTTACAGATCCTCACCCACTTATGCACATCTTTGAACAAGTTGATCCAATAATAAACAACCCTCATGATTTTCGTCAAGTTGTATTTTCAAAAAAAAATTACCTGGCGACTCCATATCTCTAAGATTTCAAGAACAATACATGCACTTATGAACATTATTCAAATAAGGAATTCTTCATGAAAAGGAAATAAATAGACCACTCAGAATTCTTTATCTCCACCAAGAAGAAGAAAAGGGGGAGCTACATCATCCTCTTTCAAATCCCAGTCAACACCTCCTTTTGGAATATTTCCTTTACCAAGAGGAAACCAAACACCATTCGTTGTAATGGAAAAAAGAAACAAAATTTTTCCCACCTTTAATGGTGGCATACCTATTTTTCTTTCTCAACGAGATGAAATACCTATAACAACTCTGAAAATCATACCATTCTTTATTAGAGAAATCAATGTTACCTCGATTGAACACATACAATATGTTTCCAATATTTTTTTGGTTCATAATATCACACAAGACAATTTGGTTATCATACTTATCACTACCTCTCTCAAGGAAATAGTACTTCAATGGTATCAAGGCTTGCATCCTAATTCCATACACAACTTGGACGAGTTGGGAGAGAAGTTGTGTAGATAGTTTGAGAATAAAAGTGATCAATTGTCCCTAATGGAGCAGTTGACCACCATCAAGAGATCCCCTCAGGAGTTCATGGAAATTAACATTTTTTCTCAAAACCCAAAATCTAAAATGTAAAGAAAAATATTTATACTTGGGAAATTGTTTAATATTTCTCAAAATTGATTTTTGGAAAAAAAGAGAAATTTTTTGCAAGGAAATAGTCAAATAAAAAGGCAAAGTGGGAAAGGTGAATTGGAAAGTCAACAAAAATTGTGGTCATAAAGTAGATAAAAAACAAAGGTAAATTCGCATCAAATACCAAAAACATTGGTGTGAAAATGGCAAGTTTAGTATGATTAAAACACATTCTCATAGTAGAAATAACAAATAAAAAAATAGGATGAATTTTAAAATGAATAAGTAGATAGAGATATAATGTTAGAGAAACAAATGAATTCAGCTATCTGATTGGACCCTCGTAAGAACAATCATGTAAAATTTCTCAAAAATTGAGAAAGTGGTCATATTTCAGTGAACCAGTCAATGGATTTATAGAACAAAGGAATTTGGTGACACCCGTGCATGAGAAAACATTCAACGAAGAATCAATGCTATAATGAAAGAGGGTTTTCTCCTGCATGTACCATATGTGATTTAGGTATGTTGTGTATGCATGTGTAAAGAATCTAAGCTAATCAATAGAAACTAACACCAAGTAGTCTCAATAACAAAGAAAATATAACAAACATCATGATAAAACCATTAAAATGAAAAGTGTAAATAATGCATCTAATATTAAAAACATGAAATACAAATCATCCTTTGATGTTTTTTATGGGATTTATATTGTAGGTACTCCTTTAGTGATCCGAATATAGCTACATGTGATCAAAGGAAATTCTCCATGGAAGAGGAAGAGATCTCACCAATATGGCTTAATTGCCATGTTTGGTTCTTCATTTACTACTCTTTGCAAGTAGAATATAGAAATGGTTTCTTGATCAATAAGCTTTTCAAGATTTAAATTCTCTAATCATATGTTATTTTCTTACAAGGAAATGGTGTAAATTTGGACAAGGAGTACAAGGTTCTAAATATATAGCTTTCCAATTTGGGAGAAGTGTGCAACCTAGTGATTGTGGGATAAAGGTAAACTAGAATTAGAAAGGGACAAGTATGATTAGAAGATATTAATTAGATATTAGAAACTCATGGGAGTTGGGGGTGATTTAATTGATCAACTAGGATTAATTAATAGGCCAAAATAATCTTAAGAAGTCATTTAGAGATGATTTAGAAGGAAATTAGTAGAATTTGAAGGGTTTGAAAGGGAGAATTAACCAAAAAGAAGGTTTATTAATTAAATACGTGATTAAAAGGCTAAATTAATTAATAATGGTCAAGTAAATAATTAGAAGAGGGTTATTACTAATAAAGTGTCATTAATTGGAATCTAGGATGGGGGAAGTCTAGTTAATTAATGAAGTGTCTTTAATCGACTGAAATGAAGGAGAAGGTTAGATAATTAGTGGGAAATCACTAATTATAACAAAATTATGGGAGAGAGGATGAATAGTGAAATTTTAGTATTAAAACTACCTAATCATATTTAGGTGTCTACATTTTCCCCTCTTTGATGTGGTGTAGCACAAGCAACACCTTTTCAAAGATACTAGACAATTACAAACAATTAAATTTGGTAAGGGTGGAAGAAAAATTAGTATGATGGAGGATCCCCCCTTGAGTGTCAATGGGGTGATAAAAGAGCTCAATTGATGCTCTAAAAGAAGAAAGGAAAGATCACAATAGAAGAATAATATAGTGGAGTGGATGGGATTCAAACGAGGCTTGATTGGTCATTATTCAAATAGATTGATTGAATATGAGCCCATTCCTAAAGTGGAAGAAGAAAGGGAGGTGGAAGAATTAGAAAATGATATGGAAAAAGTTAGTTAGAATGGAAATAGGAAGATAGATGGAGAATGGGAAGATCACGACGTAGTTGATGTACCATCTAGCTCGGAAGTAACTATTTATTTGATATAAGTATACAAAAAAATGTAAAATGACATGATGATCCATACTATTGATCTTTTTCATTGATAAAGGACTAAATCAAAACAAAATACATAAAACAAAGCAGTATGAGAAAGTAAACAAGAAGAAAAAATAAACAAATAAGCACAAACAATGTTTAAAAAAGTTGCACCAATGTTTTTATTATCCAGCTTCATTTCCCAAATGTTTGAGTTATATGAAAAGGGTGAAAATCGTGACCCAAGAAAGGATACATGCAAAGGGAATAAACGGAGGACATATAACTCCTATTAAAAAGCAAATGATATATGCAAGGGAAGACAAGCATAGCAAGTAAACCATCTTTTTTAATGAATGAAAATATAAATGATCCACATTTTGAGTGCTAGAACAAGAAAGCACTAAAGTAAGATGTTTTGTAGGATATTTTTCAAGTTTGAGGATGTTTTTTGTGTGTGAATGTTTAGGATGTGTTGATGTTTTACCAATGTTTTGGATTTTTTATGTTTTACCAATGTTTTTAGATTTTTGAATATTTTGAATTTTCTTGGATTTTATAAATATTCATAATTTTTTTGAAAGTTTTTTGAACCTATGTGGATGAAAAATAATATGCAAAGATACCCATGGTGAGATGATATAATTTACAAGGGAAAATCCCGCACGTATATATAAGGAAAAGATAAACAGGTTCAAGGCCAAAATGGATAGCTTCAACAAGATGACAAACTCAAGCCTATTAAGAGATAAGAAGGAGAAAGCATGCCCCCAATACAAGTTGGACAAGAAAGATATTATAGAAATAATGCAAGCTTGTTTATTGAAATAATGTACAAAGTTTCCCTCAAACAGGGTAAAAAGGAAATCTTATACAAATGGATGTTCTGAACAAAGCAGAAGAAAAATGAATGTTATGAAAGGATATGGAAAATGTAGCTAGAATATTGGAAATGAAAAATTGAGACAAAAATAAGGGCTAAATTAAGAGTTTGAACAAGGTCTAAATAACATCTAGTAACATACTAGTCTTGTTTTCTCATCAAGATCCAATGTGTGTATGTTGAAATTAATTATCTCTTAAAGTGAATATTTGATAGGAAATACATGAAGAAAAACTAGAAAATGTGTAGGAATGATTTATTTTGAGAGGTGATTTGTGAATGGAGGATGGAAGGAGAGCCATACATTGCCCTAATGACAGCTAGGAATCCATATCCCCGACAGAGATGCATTTGATTCTAGTCACAACATTGCTCTACTACCAGCCAGACATCCATAGCCCCAGTAGAGATACTAGAAATACCCCAGGAGAGAGTTATATATTTATTTTTCTTTTTATTTTTTTTATTTTTTACTTTCTGAAAAATTATTTCAGCTCACTCAATTGTATTGATGAGGGTTTAAGAATCACTGATGGTTTGATGGAAGGATGTGAAATTGATTGTGATGAAGAAATTATCTAGTGTCGAAAAATACACTAAAAAGTATTCACAACAAGTTTATTAAATGAATTTAGTGAGAGGGTTTCTAAGAGGTCATTCATTCTTTAATTTATTAAGGTGATGAAAAACCAAGGTCAAATAGATACATTAGAGATCAAATGTCACATAATGAGTGTGAATAGACCAACCAAAAGATCACTAAGGGAATGAAAATGGTGGGTGGTTTCTTGAGGAATATGAAGAAAGGAAGGAAATAACATTCATGTGTATGCAATATCTAATTGTAATGTTTGATCATTATACCTTTGATTTTTTTTGTAATTTTTGAATGTTTTTCTCTCTTTTTATATTTTGGATGGTTTTGCAAATGGAAAAAAAATGAAAGGATAAGACGATGATTATAAATGATTGGGAAGCTGGGACCAAAATTTTCACTTTGCATGATAGGATCCAACAACGATGTTTTTTTACTTTATTTAATGAGGGAGACTATGAGTTATTGCTTATCAAGAGTGATATTATCTCCAATCTCTATGATCATGGTGAGATCATACTCAATAACTAACTGTGACTTATCTTGAAACATGGATTTTGTATGTGGGAGATTGATTTCCCTATCCATAGGTTTATTCAATTTACACCATACTTGATGGTTACATTGGTGTGCATTCTTTAATCACATTTTATTTTTATCTTTGTGGTTGTTTTACTTGTTGGGAGATTTAGAGTTCTTCGGATTTTTTTATCTTATCTTGATGAATAACCTATTTTGGTTTCATATGAGATAATGTGTGATTATTTTGATCCCTATAAGTGGGAGGAGAAGAAATATATTTATGATTTATGGTAAGAGAGGTAAGGATGATGGCGGTCTTACCACATTTTTCAATAGAAGGATGATATGATGGAAGAAGAGGATAAGGTCCAAAGATTGAAGAGAAGGGAATACCAAGAGGTGAGCCACATGTAGAATATCTAGGATGTTTCCCAAGGATGGAAAAGAATGGTATAACAAGAGGTGACCCATAAATAGAGGATGAAGGGGTACTAGAATGCGGCCCAAGGATAGAAGATAATGGGCTACCCAGATGTGACCCAATAAGTGATGGGGATAATGGGCTACGAGGAGATGACCCAAGTATAGAAGATAATGGGCTATTAGGAGGTGACCCAAAAATAGAAGAAGATAAAGGGCTACTCATAGGTGACTAAATAAGTGATGGGGATTGAGGAGGTGTGATAGATAAATAAGTTTTGGATGATGAGAAAATAGGAAGGATAAAAGGAGGATCAAGTTTGATGATCTTAGGATCTTTCTCTGTTTTCTTATCAAAGGACTTAACCTCTTCCCCACAATACACTTAGTCATCAAGGTCAAAAGAGATTATGTTCTTGTGATCCTCTAGAGGAATGTCATCATGTAGCCTCATGAATTCTCTGATTACTTCTTTATTATGAAATAAATCAATCAATATGGGTCATTGTTGTTCAAACATAGTAGCTTTATTGGAAGAAAGGGGTCAAAAAAGTGTTGAAGATTGAGAAGATGTTTGATGTTGTAGATGAGGGGAAGGTTTGACATTATCGCTTCCATAAAGGTATTGGATAATTCTTCGAAAATATATCTTAGCACCTCATTGCTTGTTAATTGTTCAACGTGGATGCAAACATTAGTTTTTATAATATTGGTAAGGATGTGGTAAGATGTGGTTGAAAGTGCTTAAGGGACAAAGATATTGGATTTTGATAGATAGAAGAAGATGACTTAAGAGATGACGTAGATTTAGATTTGGATTTATCGTGACTCAAGGAAGATGTTGATTTGGAATAGGTTGGTATTGGTTTTCCTAGAAGAGAACATAGTGTAGGTAGACAAACATGATCATGTAGAAATTCATTGGATTTGGACATAACGGTAGACTTGGATGATTTATTAGAGGAGTTTTGAGTCACACAGATCTTTAAAGGAGGAATATTTTGTTGAGGCAAATATTAAAGGGAGTCATGCATAGAAAGGGAGGACTACAACTCAAGATTCAAATTATAGGAATGATGGGGAGAATTATTGATGACACAAATCCTTAGACAAGGAAAACGTCATTGAGGAGACTGATTATTCCTTAGAATAAAATTATTTGGATGGGACTCAAGAGACTGAGGAGGATCAGGTGAATAACATGGATTAGAATAATCAAGAGAATAGGGCTGATGAAGAAGATTAGCATGATATGAATGATTAGGAGAATTAGAATCATACCATGAACTATAATCATCAAAATCATACCACTGACTATGAGATGAAGGTGGGGAAAGGGGTAATAGAATGGTTACCCTAGTGTGAAGAACCAATCAATGTTTAGTTATGATGGGCATCTTTTGATGTGATGGCTGAAACTTAGGTTCCCTATTGTCTTAAGTGTGAGGAACCATGTGATAATTTGTCACGATTGGAATTTTTGGGACTTTTTATCACAAAATTACAACACCCCCCGAATGGCCAAGCTGTGAAACTAGGGCATTCAGAGTAATTTTCTAACATGGAGTTATCTTTAAGTGTTAGACCTTGTGAATCAGATAACTCTCTAGAGAATTTTAGCTCCTCTTCCTAATCCTACCTACCAAAACTAATCCTAATGCAATAAAAAAACTATCTAGACCTATTCTAACCTTCCAAGGAGACAGGTAGAGAGATTGCATGAAATAAAAGCTACACTAAGAGTGGTGATACACTAAGAAAAGAACGTGTCAGACATATTACCAACCCTAAAAAATAGAGAAGAATGCACTTGGAGAGGATGGTCATGCACCACAGACAAAATTTCACACATTACACCATTCCCAAACAAACACAACAACACAAAAACCATGCAATGGAAACATTAGTTTACATAGAACACTTGATAGCAATGAGAGGAAAGAAATAACAATAAGGATCATGTGATGTTAGAGAGATTAACACATAACATGGATTTCATTTCTCAAGAATATGCACAGTACATTGTAGTAGGGAGAGGCAAGAGTGCCATTACAATTCCTAGTGTGAAGGACTTAAGCCCCAAGAAATTCATAAAAACCTAGTCAAAGGAAAGGAGAATAGGGGTGCATAGGACAAAAAATGACCAACTCTTTTCAATGTTACAACCCCTTTAAAATTTATAGGGGAAATTTTCAAGAGAGAGGAGGAATTTTGGATTCCAAGGTGTATGTGGCTCTATTCCTACTTGCATCATCCTCTAGAGTCCTTTGGAGGTTTCCCATGCTCTCTATACTATTCTTTGTTGGAGAAGGAAACATGCCCATGTCTTCATTAATGAATTCTCACCTACCCTACTACTATTCACTATTTACCATTTTTAGATGTCCAAAAACTCTGAAAATCAAATTTTCATGGCACTATGTTATAGATATTCTCTTGAGATTTCCAACAACTATTCTTTTTGCTAAAAATGGAGAACTAATGCTCAAGATATGACACTTTTCTAATGAGGGCATTCTGTGTGTATTTGGAATAGTGCATTGTGTTGGGGTTTCTAACTCGTTGAGCTTAGGATTGAGGTATTTCTTCATTCATGGTGTGATTATTCTATTTCCCTTACCACTTCAGATATTTGTTACATCATTTGTATATTCAGTGAGCTTGTTGGTTTTAGGCGAGTCACTTGTTGACATTATCGATCCACTCAACTCTTACTCACTTCATCAGATCCTACTTTAGCCTTTTGGCTCCCTGCTCTGCATGTTTTCCATTCATGGATCCCTAAAAATAATCACACCAAACAGTTGGATCCCTACCAAGCCATTTGGATTTGACGTTTACCTCAGACCCCGAGTTGGATGCACATGGTGCTCCCTTTTGCGAACCTCTGAAAATGTTTCTTATGTCAAATCAACATTGGATGAGCCACCTGATTAGTTCAGCTTCAAAATCCACCTACCCCTGACACCTTGGCTCGGTACCCAAGATACTGCCATTCACATTTTTGAAGCTCTCCCTAATTCATAAATTCAGATGTCTCCTCCCATCATGTATGTGCCACTATTCGCCTCATCGAGCCCAAAACTCCGAAACCTCAAAGTATGAAATTCAGACTTTAGGTTTCGGACCTCCAATTGCATAGCTTTCCGCTTCGGATCCATCACCACCTGAGCTCTTAATTTTATGCCTCGTTGACCCTAAAAAAGGGGTTGACCCCTATAGACACCTATATTTTAGTTGAAGCAATCTTATTCTTAATATTGCATTAGTTATTCTACTCCCTACAAATTGGTGATACCTTGTAAATTAGGACCATCTAACTCTCCTTTTACGACATTATTTTGGTTGTATTCCTCTTATAAATGACTAATTGGGCTAATATAACCTCTTATTAACTAAACCTCATTCATATTTCCTTATAAACCAATTTTGCAAGCTTCCTAGGCTATAAATCCATCACATTGGATTACGTGGACCCCTCACAACTCTCTCAAGTTACTAATCCCTTACTAAATAGGATTAACTAGCCTAAGGCATGTTTTACCTCTTCTAAACCTAAAAGTTATTTTTGCACTTACTTTTTGTCCCACATACACCCAAGTCATTCCATTCTTGGAATTGGAAAACTATAAATAGACCCCTACCCCAAGTCATTTTCTATGAACACCTTCCTCCTTCTAGCATAAACTATGGTATTTTATTTAGGATTAAGATATTTCTTCATTGTTAATGAGCTATCATCTTCATCATTGCATTATTAACTCTTACTTCCTCCATTAATGGTGAAATTCCATTCTTGAAAGCTTGAGAACCATATCAAGAAAATCATATTTGATTGTTAGTATTTTTATAGGTTCATGTCTTAACTAGAATTCAAAGAGTAGAGAGTAATATACATGTTAGTTTGATGTTATTTCAAAGTTATAATGCATGCATAGGAATAGCTCTTGTTTATATCTTATCTTGATGGTTCATAGTTAAGTTATTGAAAGCTTTTGGGGATTCTTAAGTATTCTTTCCTCATTCCAGAGAGTTTCTAAATTTTCCTTATTTACATTTGGCACGCCCAATTGGACACTTAGTCCATAGTCCATTAATGGATGTCTTTCAAGCTTTTTATTTCAGTTTCTAACAATTTTCATGCATTTGTGGGGATTAACTAGTTTGTCTTCAAGCATTTTACTAACTTAGAAGTAGTAAATCTTCCTTTTGCATGTTGATTTATTGGGTATAAATTAGAAATTACATTAAAAGGATAAATTTCAACCTGTTTGTAGTTTTGGAATTCTTTTTTCTGTGATTTTTTTGGGTTTTTTAGGAACATGCGCAGGTTTTTAGAATGAGCACACACACATCAAAACTCCTGTGCACCTTTCTAGTAGCACGTACACCTATCTATAAGGGCACACACATGTCTCCCTTGTCGCGCACCTGTTGTATTACATTTTTATCCCATGTCAATAATTTTTCACAAACCCGTGCATATGTATTATGTCGGATGCACATGATAAAATCCATGCACGGTTGTCTCTCAGTATGTGCAGGTCTCTATTAGCTCTATGTTAAACCGACCTTTTCACCTTGCACGTGCATAAGCTTTCTAAGGCGCACACATTCTTAAAAGAGCACGCAAGTGTAATTTCTCCTTGTCTTTCTCATAGAGCCATGAACTTGGTGTCTGAGACACACACATGTTGTTAGGAGTGAAAAAATGTAATAAAAGGCATGCAAGTGTTGTTGTTTGAAGTCAAAATTTGTTCTAACATTCACGGGGGTTGATTTTTGAATTTATAACATCGTTATAGGATTCTTGTTGATACTAATTAATGTTTTGCAGGTTACTTTGATAAATATTGTGGTTTTAAGATAACTTTACTTAGTTTATGTTGATGAATATTACATTGAGAGTTGTAAAGGTTTGAAACATGTATGCTCTTCCCTCACATCTTCTAGGTGATCTTGGGAATAAAAAATGGTTCAATACCCCTTTTCTAATAAACACTTCATTAAGGTTTCTAAAAGGATTTAACTTCAAGGTTTGTTTAAAACAAACTTACTTTTCACATTTTGATTTAGTTTTTTACATTTCGTAAGTTTAGTGAGGTATTTTGTTGTGTATGCTCTTTCCTTTCATCTTAAGACGATCTCGGAAAAAAAACATTTTATATCCTTTATATGATTGTATTGATCGTCTTTTAGAATTACTAATCATTATGTGTAGGTCCATATCACATGTCAAATAAATTAGGATCTAAACCAAATCTAACGTGCTTGTAGGTTGACAAACAGTGTGCGATAAAAACCACATTAAGTCTAAAAAATAAAACAAACACCATATTCAACATACTTTATTTGCAGGTTTTGGTAAGGGTACATCTCATCCACTTTAAACTAGGAAATAACCCCTTTGGCATAAGCCTTAATCTGAACAAAGGGGGTGGTCCTAGGAACCCTAAAGTATTCCACTGCTAAGTAACCTCGTGGATGAAACAGGAAGTTCTCCACTTACCCACTTGATTAGAGTTTCCTTGTGAGTTTAGCACTAAAATATTCTCCATTGTGACCCCAGTGAAAGATATGTGTGAACGCATTAATTTCTCATCGTATTTGAAGGGGGTAAAGTAAATATGAGATACTCCAAGACTAGTCAGTGAAAATTTCTTGGTAAATCGATCACACAGAGGATGTTTGTGGTAACTAGCTGAGTGAACCACCTAGGAAAGCCATATCTTCTTGGAGTCCACTTTTCCGTATTAAGCCATCATATTTTATAGATCTCTAAAAAAGTGATGACTTGTTTGGATTCAAAACCTTTTTTGAACAAGGCAAGATTCCACTTAAGTTAAAGCTAAGTGTTATTCATCACAGACTTACGACGTGTCACTTTAACATAGTTCTTCACTTACCCTAAGGTAAGAAGAAACTTTATCAAAGTTATACTTAGTTTGTTTCATCATCACTTGGTCTATACCTTTGTTATCTTGTTGCCCATTTGGGACAAAAGAGAAAAAAAACACGTGGATACCATTAGAAATAAATGTGTTCACCACTTTTTCATTCTTCTTGCATGACTAGGATGCACTTCCGGAATGTAAGAGTTGAAAGTGTGAATGGTACGTCATTACATTCTACTAGGCCCTATGTATCACACCCATACTGAGATACATTATCAACGTAGTTAGGCTTGATTCATATTTTTATCTCCCTTAGACGTTGTTACTTTGTTCACATTACATCAACACAATTATGATACTTACACCTCATTCTTTGTGAACATGATTTAAGTTTTAGTATTATGGTGTTGTGATGCCCACATCTTAAAAAATCCTTAGTATACTTATACTTAGTTTTATCTCAAACATTACCTCAAATCTTGAAAAGTGGTGATTACATCATTTTTTATCGTATTCATACTATTTCGGTGCTAAAACCTTACTTTCTCTTGAAACTTGGTTAACGAGCCTTAGTAGCATTGTTACGTTCCTTAATTACGTAATTTATACCTTTTATGGCTTAGGTCTTGCTTGTTTCTAAACTAGTCATAGCATCCTTTGATTGGGAATCACATCAACCCCTTGCTAGTGCTTACGCCTTGTTCATTTTGAACTCGACATAAACATTGATAGCGAGTTGATCATCTATATGTTGAACTACCATTGAAAAATATAAGGTGTGAAATATTAATTGATTGACTGGTTTTCTCATAGGATTGCATGATTGTTCCTTTTGTGATAATAGTTGCATAGACTAATATCTAGGACAAATCATTAGATTCTTTGATTCTTTGACCCATCATTCATTAGATCATTGATTAGAAAAACATTGATATTTTAGAAAAAAAAATTACCATGTTGTACCTAGGTTTGTTACATCTTGATATTACTTAGAAAATAACCTAGTACGAAAGAGACTAGTGATGCTACCCATCACGAGAATGGCATCTAAGAAAATTGAACACGAAGCATAGTTAAATCCTTTTTCCAACTATCCCTTTGGTGGAAACAACTTAGGTCCCCTCTTTTTGGAGGTTAAAGACCTATAATTATTAATAGACCATAGTGGGGATGACTTGGACTCATCTGGAGAGAAGCACACCTTTGATCTCGCTAGCTTTGACAAGATCCTATTTTATAATAGAGATCAAGTACTTGCACGAGTACTAGAATCATGAGCAATATTGCCACAAGAACATGAAACAACCATAAAAACTATCAAAGAGGAGGAGGAACCATAAAGAAATCCACTTATCGACATGGAAAATCCTTTTGACGGAGGATATGTTTCCATTGTGGGTCTTCTTAATAAAACCTTTAAGAGTGAAGGTCCAAAGCCAACAAATGGTTCTTGAAGACCATACTTTAAATCCTCACGTGAATTTAATATTGAACACAAACTCAAGGATTTTATTCCTTCTGAATACGATGAAGAAGATGATCCTCACACCGAAGAGGAGGTCATAGAAAGACAAATTACTCAAACTTAGTAAAAATCTAGAAAACTTAGGTTCCTCTAGTAGGAGTGCACGTAAATAAAAACTTAAGACCAAATATGGTGGTTTTCACACCGAACCTTATGAAAATGAAACATTAAGGGTCACTTGGGTGAATATACCATCATCCTCTACAAAAGATCAACTCATTATACAAGAGTTGTAATCCATGAAAACATGATCACCACTCTCTAGGAGAGAAATGTAGGTCATAGTAATAAATATCAATATGAATAACTATGTCCATACCCTTTCGAGAGATACATGTTACAGGTGTCATTCCCTAAAAATTTTGATTTTCCTAAATTTGAAAAGTATAAAGGTAAAGGTGATCCTCGTGATCATATCAAAGACTTCTACATGGTTTTCCAGGAAGTAGCTTATAGCAATAACTATCTTATACATCTGTTCCCTCACAACTTAGGAGGAAAAGCATCGGAATGGTTCCTCCACATACCCAAAGGATTGATCATAACATGGCCTACACTAGCTAAAACATTTGTGTGCCATTTTTCCTTTAACATGGATAGTGATATTAGCATGGAGGATATTTTCAATGCAAAGAAAAAACAAATGATACCTTAGTTTGTTTCTTATAGTGATGGAGGGGTTGGCAAGTTGTTTCCCTTGTCCCATTCTTGAAAAAAAAATGGTTAGTATATTTGTGCCGAAATTAAACCAAGACATGGCCTTTCATCTGCAGATGCACTACATCATTAACTTTGAAGAAGTTATTGAGAAGGGAAACCAAATGGAGAAGGCTCTCATAGAAAAGGGAACAATTAATCCCTTTACAAAGGATAAAAATAAGTCTAAATCCATGAATAATCCCAAGTTATTTAATAATAACAAGCATGTCATTAGATATGGCATCACGGGATCCAAAAAATTCTAGGTTGTTTAAAGCAATTTTCTTTTAAAACTTACACAAGAACCTTGTCCAAAAGTAGTCCAAAAATGAATGTTTACACCTCTAACTAAGTCTTTATTTGTAATCCTTAAACAGTTAGATGTCGTAAACATAGTGCAGTACCCAACAACAACATTGCCTTATCTAAAAGGCAGACCTAAACCAACATGTTTTAAAGATCATGAATATTGTGAATTTCACTGTGTCAAAGGACAGAAGACCAACATATGTCTAAAGTTGCAAGATTTCATTCAAGACCTTATTGAAGAAGGTAATAATGAGGTAGATTCACCTAAATTAGGACAAGTTCCTAACAAGAAAATAGGAATATTCAAATAGCCCTTTCCTAGTCATGGTAAGCCAAATAACAAGAAGCTAGATCAAGTTTAGTCCTCTAATGATTATAGAAATACCAACTATGTGTAAATGGAAAATGATAATCCTTTTGATTCCCTTATAGGCTGTATTCGTTCATCTAATGAATAGGTGAAAAGTATTAGGATATTAAGTGACTATTGTGTTGTTGGCATGTGACACACTCACTTAGTGATCTTGGAACCTTCTCAACATATTCCTTAGGAAGGTCAGTATGAATTATTAGAAAAATTGGAGAAAAAAATGGCTAATATCTCGATATTAGACCTCCTGAAAATCTTGAATTCTCATAAAAACATACTATAAAAAATTCTTCAGGGAGCAGGAGTATCCACATATGTAGATCCTATGCACCTTCAATCGATGGTTGTTAATCTTAATTCCAATGAATACATCTCTTTCAATTGAAATGAAATCCCATATAATGATCTTGAGCATAGCTTACCCTTATAAATAGAGGTCTTCGTTACTTGTCGCAAGATAAAGAGAGTGCTTGTGGATGGAAAATTTGGTCTAAACATTTATACATTAAATCTTGTCAAGTAGCTAGGCCATATAGAAGTGGATTTAGATATTAAGACCATTTTGATTAAAACTTATGATAATGAAGCGTGAGTCAGTAGGTACCATAGTGATCCCAATGGAAGTAGGGCCTGTATGTCATGATACAAAGTTCCATGTCCTTGAATTGGACCTTCCATTTAATATGATTCTAGGATTCCCATGGATTCATGCCATGCAGGCCATTCCTTCGACCTTCCATCAATGTATCAAACTATGTCACGGAGGATAGATTATCACCATCCCAGGTGATCCATAACGTTTACACATTATAGAGAACTACATATATTTTCTCGTGTAGCATATGAGTTTCCTTCAGCTAATATTGTTGTCCCATAACAAACTGAGGCTATAAGGGATTGTATACATCTGGATACTTTAACTCCTTGTAATCACAATTTTACCACTTTAGTTAATCCCTTTACCTCATGAGAAGCAACATTTGGGAAATACAGTCTAGATGATTAATTCAATTTTCAACAAGCTCTTTTAATATCAAATCTTTTAGTGTCACCTAAGATATGTGGCAAACCATACTGTAGAGACCAAAATTAGATTGTACTACCCTTATAGCCCTGTTAATTAAATAAACCATACCTTACATATTCATATCCCATAGTGCACATGATTAATTGAATTAATTAATTTAATTAATTTAATTAACGTCCTCACTTGACCACCTCACCTAGCCATATCACCTAAACACCTCATCATGGACCTATTTTTAGCATGTTCATTCTAACTAGGACTCAATCTCTACTTACCATAACTAACTGAGACTTGGAATAACCCTAACAATACATGCCTATTCTTCTACTAACAGCATGCCCACTTACTTATGCTGAAAATACCATTTTAGACTGGAACCAACGGGTAGAACTGGTAAGAAGATAGCCAAGATCTGTTATTTTGGCAACCGGATTTTCTGCCAAAACCGACATCGGTTAACCCTCAACTGATGTTGGTTAACCTAAACCATCATCGGTTACCATATATTCACTTTGGTAACCTTGTTTTAGAGGTTGGAAGAATTATTCAAGTTTGGGGAAAGATATATCTGCATGCAAGCATGAACCAAATCCCTCTCGCACATCCTGACATCCTAAATCAACACTAAGACTAATATGAAGGTTAAGCATTCACGGTAACGTTCCGAGAAGTACTGCCATGGTATTGACCACCAGTTTCATAGATCAACTATCACCCTCATCCAACCACCAGTCTACAAATACAAGTAAGTACATTTGGATTTACATCTTTCCATACTTATTTAGATCAATTTCTTTATCTCTATTTGAGAATCCTAGTCTCCTTTACATCTCATCACCTCCCACCTTCCCATCAATCCCTCCACCTAACCACCTACAAAATCTCATCCCTCTATACCTGACTACCAGAAGTCTCTGAGAATTCTTAGTATCTTTGGAAACCAAACCCTCAATATTCCATTCTCTATGTAATCGTTGAGAATCTTAAAAACCAAGTTTTATTGAGTTTCTATTAGTCTGACCCTACCGACACTAGTTAACCTAAACCATTGTTGGTTTCCTCTCAATTGACATTAGTCAGATCATACTAACGTTGATCTATGTATCTGGTAATTATACCTATAGCAATAGCCTCATAGCCTTTACCCAAATAAACCAAACCACCCAAAACATGATCCTGACCTATCCGACTCACCTTGGCTACCTGTCCAACCTCCAGATCTGATCATAGCCTTATTCATTAGATTAAATTTTCTTATTGTATTTGAATGAAATACCTAAATCATATCAACTATGATAGAATGTTATTTATTTATGTTGTTTCTTGCATTAAATTATATTAAATAGTATATTGGAAACCATCTAGGAAGTATCACACTTCCCGGATCTAGCACACATTAGGCAGTCCACTGACATATATTGTTTAATATTCCTCTTGTGGTCTTGTTTTGCATTCACATGTAGTTCCTCCTAGGAAAAAGGAAGTTCTCGCAATCAGCACCAGATCAAAAAATCAGAATGTGTGCACTCTACCTTCCACCTTCATTCACATGTATTCCTCCTCATCCTTACCCTGTCTGTTTTGCTCATACGTACTCAACATATCAGTGAAACATTTTGGCATGCCTAGTGGGACCCTCATTTTTGGGTTTCTTTCTATTCATATAGGTTGCATCTTATTTGTTTCCTTTCTAAATTTTTATTCACTAAATCTTCTTCTCTAGTAATCTTTTCCTTCTTTCTAATTACTCTAAATGAAATATTTCTTTTGGTGTATTTTAAAAAGAATCATTCTTCTTTCTTTTTGCATTAGTGAAAATCATCCTCTCTGTTATTCATCATTTGCTACATTGAATATAACTGTCAATTTGGGTTATAAAATTTGTTGCATTTCATCCTTGTATGTTGAATAATTACCTCACATTTAAAACAAAGGGAAAACTATAAACTGGAAGTCATGCCCAGTTGATGGTTGACACAATTGAGTCATAGAAAGAACTTTCTCTCTTCTCTCTTTTCCAAACTACACAAATCTGAATTTACACATCTTATTAAATAACACCTTACCTGGAAGAAGTTGTCAATAATCAGAGGATTGACAGTGGGCACCCAGCTAGTTTCTCTTTCCATTCATTATCTCATATAAAGGACCGCCCCCACAAAAACATAACCTGAAACATCCCCTTTAGATTTCCTCTTCATAGGACATCTTCCCAACCAAAAAAAATTGTTCTAAATTCACAAGTCAATCTCAAATAACATAAGCTAAAGTAACATAAAATCAACTCGTAGGATTACATGTTTTTCTTAGCTTTCTTCTTGAATTGTGTTTTGATTTGTGAGAATTAAGTTTCTTCATTTTATTCTTCCTTTCGCACTCCCCCATCATAGTTGGAGTATTCTGACTATTTATGAGTGTGTCAAGGCCTTATATTATCATATTCAAGTCTTTTGGGTTGTTTCTTCATATGATTTAATTCACAAAATCCATTTTTCTTCACTTCTTTAGATTTCACAGTAACTGATGTTAGTCCAATGACCATCATCGGTTCCCATCTGACCGTTGTTGTTTTACCTAACCAGTTTTGGTTACCAGCGCTTTTAGTTATTTTACCCAAAACAACTTTCATCACCTTCTCTTTTCTATTTGAAGTCATTTAGACATAATCATATTCATAACATTCTGATATCACCGTCAAATACATTTTCCCCATTTCATCTTTTATCCGTTTTGCTTCATTTTCTCAAATTGGTTTTTTCTATAGTAACCGGTATCGGTTACTGTAACCATCATCGGTACCCTTCAACCATCATCAGTTAGGTCAACTGGTGTTGGTTTCTCTATTTTGATTTTTAATTGAAACATTGACCAAGTCAACCTAACAACATCTATTATTTACCATTTCTATTGTTTTATGTGTCATTTGCAGAGCACAGTTTTACCAGGTCAACGCTAATTCATATGGTGTTGACTTGCAACCAAGCTAACGTCCTTATATTTCATGCTAGTCTTCAGCCAGTCCCACCTAGCCCATCACCAATTTCTATCCTATCACCATTTCTACCAGTGACGAGGAGTTTGCAAGACTCCTTGACCAGAATACAACAGCCTTACAATACTATATTTCCCACTCATCTACCTGAGACTCTTTAGGACAACTAGTATACAACATGCCCATATCTATTCCTCCTAACCTCCCCCCACTTCTATAGTAGCTATCGCTAGCTCAACATTACCTTCATCCACCTTACCCCATGTGGTATCTAAACTAGGCCCCACGTCCACTATATCTACTGCACCAATGATGTCTTTTACACCCATGGTGTTGACCATTACTTCTCCAATCACCTTGATCATGGCCTCATCTGCCCCATTTTCCTTGTATATACCAATCACATCACAACCACCCTTGGTGTCAGAAACCCACACCCCATTTGAAAACCTATTCCTTTCCATCCCTCATTCTCTACCCCTGATTACCATGAGAGTTGCTACGACTACCCCACCTATTTACACACATCACCAACAACCCCCAATCTCTTATATCACTTATTCAGGGTATCTTCCACATGTATCTATGCCCCCTTCATAGTATTCATATTCATAACCCCCATGTACTGGGATTCCATCCACATCATACACCCATCATCAACCTCCCTTTACTGCAGGAGACGCCCATTCCTCACAACCCACCAATGACCTCAATAGGATGATGATGGAAAATATGCATACATTATAAGAATCAGTTTCTAGCTCTCGTAACTCCTTAACTTATGACAAAATATGTAATGAGTCTATTCATCCATCTATTCCTATTTTCCCATATCCCGTGCATTGGGAAATTCCCAAGTTTAACCACTTAAACAGTAAAGAATACCCACAACAGAACTTGTGGTCATTCAAACATGGGTGCTATCTAATTACCCATGATGATGCTTTACTCCTACAAACATTCCACATGTCCCTAACAAGACCTGCCTTAGATTGGTACAATAGTTTACCTAGACATTCCATCTACTCCTTTAACCAAGTGGCTCAAGCATTCCTAGAACACTTCTCAATAAATGTAGTCAAAAAATTCACCACGACTGACCTATATTTGACATGATAGTATGCCAATGAATCTATTGCAGATTTCATTGCTCACTGATGAAGTTTTATCAACCAATTAGCGTTCTAGTTACCTCAAGATGAACTTTTTGAGTTGTTTACTAGAGATTATGCTAGACACATCTCACCAAATCTATAGGTACAAACCTTTTGTACCTTCGACGAAGCATTCACCATGGCATGAAAGTAACAAATTCTTGCCATTGAAGAAAAGAAAATCCAATTGTGAAACAAGAATGCCCCATTCAAATCAAATGATTCTTCTTCATCTTCAAAACCCCAAAATAGTTATTCAAAAGACAAAGGATCTGCCAAAGTGCTAGTTCTAAAATCTGTTCCATCTCATCCATCTAATCAAGCAAAAAATTCTTCTAATATTTCCCCTATTCAGACTTTTCAGTTCTGGTGGGAACAACAAAAGTACACTCCAATTAGAGAGCCCTATTCTTCAGTCTTGGAAAAGATTCTTAAAGCTAGAGCCATTACACTTCCTCCCATAAAACCTCATACTAGGTTTTATCCTACTCATCTTATACCTACATGGTATAAGGAACATGACTATTGTAATTATCATCGTGTCAAAGGCCATAGTGATGGTAATTACATAAATTTTAAGAACATTGTCCAGGATATGTTAGATAATGGAGATCTCATCGTGGACAACCTGAACATGCCAACAAATCAAAACTTGCACATCTTTAAGAAGTCATTCCCTAACAATATGCCACCATCTAATCAAAATAGTGAATCTTCAAGCAACGACAATAATGTCCATGAAGTCCATACTATTTTCAATAACATATTGGTCATTCCTAAATTCCCACCTATTTCGTCTATCGAGGAAATACTGGCACGAGCTCCTCTACCCACGGAGGAGCATACTTATTCCACTCCTTCACCCTAAGAGGATTCCCCTTCATCTCTCCCTTCACTTATGGAGGAGTCCCCTTCATCTCCCCCTACACTTACAGAGGAGCCCACAATTTATGTTGATGTCGTTTCACTATCTACCACACAAGCTACCAAACAATCAATAGTATTAACTCTCCCATATGCATAGGAGAATCCATCATTATCTTCTCCTCCACCAAAAGAGAAGTCTACCTCACCCCACTTGCCATCTCTCTTATCCATGGGATGCTCTTCAGACACACCACAACCTGTTTGGGGCAATTCTCCCTCAGCGTCCTAGGATCCCGTTGACCTGATCTCATAAACATACTTTATAGGGATTTCCACCAAGCCAAATACATCTCCTCTTACAATAGTCCCATTTTCATGATTAGACTATCGCTTGGATTACATGGATAATTCCATGCTTTGGGGATGTCTTTGGCTCCCCTTTTCAACTCAAATGAAAATGTTTCGTGAAGATACATCCATAATCTATCCAAAGGTATTTTCAGCAACCAGATTGACCCTGACCATGCCTATCGAAACAACCTCTTCTTCATCACCTCTACCTACATCAAAACCTTTACCCATGACTAAAACCATTCCAATTCCTAAGGACCTACCCACACCTATATCTTCATCTATATCTAGACCCATCACTACCTTAGGTGTCATGCCGACAACAAGACTTGCCCATCCACCTGTTAAATTGGATTTATCAACGTATTCCCAAACCTGTAACAAAAATTTTCCTCTACCTAAAAGGAAGACCCAGCCCTCTAGGCCTCATACACCATTCTCACCTACCACACCTTTGTCACCTTCGCCCCTTCCGTCCATCCTAGAACCTCACCCATCAACCTTGGCCAAACAACCTCCTACCTAAGGCCAATCAAAAGCTAAGAAACCTATTGCTTCATCACGATCCTTCATTACAACTCATTTACCTACACAATAAACAACATCACTCCCACCCGTTCATTTCTTACTACCTATACCTCTACCAGTTACTATAACCCTAGCTTTGCCTATATGAATTCAACCCATACCATCCACCTAGCCTCTTCTAACCACTTCCACCACAACTCTATTGTCCTCATGGGTAACCCATCCTCTTTCACCATCTACTTACCCTTCTACATCATGTAATCCAATCTCACCTTTACCCAAGAAGGTGCAATCCAAACACAGGAACCCATTACCCTCCAACAAGAGAGTTAAACCAACAAAACCTTCCATTGCTATTTCTTCTATCACACCTTTACCTAAGTGGATGCTATCAAAACCTAAGACAATACCACTTACCAAACTAGTGTTCTAACCCATTCCCCCTCCTATAACACTTCTTCCCTCACAACCATCCACACCTTTACCTAGACCCACACTCACTTCCCATTTTGATTTGTTAGCAAGGTCCTACGCCAACATTCTAGCCAACCTCTTAGAGACTTCCGTCATCACATTACTGTTGCTTCAACCTTATGACCCCCTCAAACCCAAACCAAAAGGGTTTGATGAAACTAAAATTTATGCATATCATCATGTGCCAGGACATGATGTAGAAGGTTATAAGGCTCTCAAAACCATTCTCCTACAATTATGTCCTACTGAAGAAAATTTTAATGATAATGATCTTCTTGATGAGGAAAACCTTCACCTGTTACCACACATCATCATCCCTTACTTCTTCAACGACCTGCATCTCCACCCCCATAACTCTTTTTTCCACTTCCAAACTTTGAGATCAACATGGTCCGTATCAGAGAGTTGGTCAATCCACTACCAAAATGCTAGTATGCCCTACTCATTTCACAAGGTTCTTACCCCACATTAGGTTTTTTCCCATCATGCCATTATACTACTCATGACATACCTTCTCCATCTACCTCCTTCCCTTAGATTAACATGGTCTAAGTTGCCACTCGCACCCAAAACAAAAAAGGAAAAGAAAAAGCAACTAGCCCATCAACCAATCATGTACACAATATACCATTTGTACCCACACCCAAAATCACAATTCGAGGACCCACATGCCCTATTTATGATGGGGTCACCCATCATATAATGATAAAACAATTACATCAATCCCCTCTAAAAATGTCTTTGTATGATCTTGTCCAAAATTATGAATCTCATACACAATCCCTTATAGAGGTTTTGCAATCCATCAAGGTTTTACCTAATGACCCCACACCAGTGGCCTCCATTATCAACCCTCACCACGTGGCCTCACTTATCAAATCATCTCCTTCTTCTACCCCCACGCCCACTTATCAATTAGCTTCCCTCAATTTCTCTAATGAGGAGATTATACCTGTCCAATCAGATGACCCTGATCCCACCCTTTTCATCTTCATCTATATTGATAACATACGTGTATGATGCATTATGATCGATGGTGGTACTAGCATCAACATCATCTCTTCCCACACATACAATCAAATGTGCATCCCTTCAAATTATATGCATAATAACCAAGTTATGTTACGCTCCTACAATGACACCTTCACCTCTACCCTTGGCACCATTATTCTTCATGTTCACATAGGCCCTCAAACTGTCTTTGAATTGTTCTATGTCTTAAAGGGGGAGTTCCATTATAACTTGTTGCTTGACTGACCTTTGATTCATGTCATGGGTTATCTTCCTTCAACTTTACATTGTTGTGTAAAATTCAAACATGAAGGGTATAATTATACTATCCTAGCTGACCCGTCACCATTCAAAACATGTAACATGTTATACCGACCTAACGATGTCCTTGTACTAGATAAGGCATCCACCACTACCCCCCCACTTTTCCTTCATCTACAACCCCATCCACAAATGTTGCTGCCACATCTCCCACACCTAAATCTTCTATTCCTACTACTGCCGCAGCCTCTGCAACTAGCCCATCTACTTTCCAACCAATCTATACCCCTCCTTCCCAATCTTCTAGTGACTCCTCTATCCCCATTACCCACATATCTTCTACCAATCCCTTAGATGACATTTTTCAATGCCTCACTCTAGGGGAGTACTACTTCTACAATATCAACACATTCTTCACTCTGCAAGAGTATGGCAACCTACGCCACCATCCTTATTATGACTATTGCATAGGAGAGGTTTTTCCTTATGGTATTCCCCACCTTTGCACTAACTTAACATATGGGGGACTTGATACTGCCACCTATTCACCCCAACCTCCATCCCAAACATGACCCTTTTTCATCTAACCTCCAATCTCTCACTATCTACTACTTTTCCCACACTTTCCTTCACTGGTGCGCATGGAACAGGGAAAATTTTAGTGGCGAATATTTGTAATATGGAAAATATTCCATTTTTGAAAATTTTTAAAAGGTGAATTTTCAGGCGCGGGTCAGTGACCTGATCGCCTAAAAATTACACTTTAATTTTTTTACAGGTGGGCTTCGCCTACCCTTGAAAAATATCCCCTATATAATCCTAGATCATTCACCAAGTAGAACACTTCTACTTCACATTTGTCAACAAAATGATATATCCCCCCCAATTGCCAGATGTGCGACAAGGGGGTAAGTTATTGACCCTTCGACAAGGAGGTTTTGTAGATGTGTGACAATGGGGTTATTTGTTGACGCACGACACTGACGGATAGTTGACGCATGACAAGGAGGTACTGTAGATATTGACGCATAGTAGATGCATGACAAAGAGTTTGTTGACGAGTGACACAGATTTTTTTGATGCGCAAGCAGAGGGAGGAGGCTACAGACGCACAATAGGAGATTTGATGTCATGCACCAAAAAATGTATTGATGAGTGTCAACAGACCTCATTGACACGAGTTAACAGACCTCTGTTGACAGTGCGTCAATGAGTGTTATTTGTTGACGCGTGACATTGACAGATAGTTGACCAACGTGATAAGGAGGTACAACAGATATTGACGCATAGCAAGGACACATTTTGACAAATGGAGTTTACTTGACGTGCGACACAGAGATTTTTTCGATGAGAAAGAAGAGGTCGGAGGCTATAGATGTGCGACAGGAGATTTTACTGTCACATGTCAAAAAAATGCATTGACGTGCGTCAATAGACATCATTGACACATGTCAACAAGGTTGTTGATGTGCGTCAATGATGTTTGTTGACACGCGTCAATGCATTTTTTTGACATGTGACAGTAAAATCTCCCGTCGCGCGTCTGCAACCTTCTATCACACCACTTGACAATCAGGCGACTTGAAATTTTTTCATACAACCCCCAAAAAATTCACCTTCCCGCGAAACCGGTTCTAGGGATATTTGCTAGGTATTTTACAACTTCGATTTCCAAGAGGTCTCTTAAAATGAACCCTGGCGTGGAAAGGCTTTGACTTCAGTTTTTACAAACAAGGTCATCATACCATCATCCCATGTACCACCCATACACACAAAGATCGTAGTGGCATGGGATTTTCCACACCATCTTCCAAGAAGGCCCACATCAACCTCATTGAGGATGAGAAACCTTCTCCACCCCATTCATTAATATCACCACCTTCACCCACAGAGTCCATAGATCCTAAATCTATTCCTCCTAAAAAAATTTGTGAACACCATTTCCCTGGGACCTCTGACTTGTTAATGCAATGGAGAGGATCATTATTCTCTTCCCTTATTATATCCTGACATGATCGATGACGATACACCTTCTATTAGTGTCGTTTAATATTAGAATGATGAGTCTATCCTCACCTACCTTGGTGTGGAATATTATTATATTCACCAATCCTTGTCTTCTAAGGCAAACCATGTTGAATGAATCAACCATCAAAATCAAAATTAACACTTAGCACAACCCACACATTCTAAAGATAGGCCAATATTTAGATTTTGCTGAATAGGAATCTTTTACTTCTTTCCTCCAGGATCATATAAATGTTTTTTCTTGGTCCTATATTGATATGCCTGGTATTGACCCAAAAATTTTGGTCCACAATATCGTAAGCATTCCTGACGCCAAACCCATAAAATAGATGTTGCAAAAAATGCATCCTTGCATTTCCCTTCTTGTCAAAGAAGAAATTCAACACCTTCTCTCAGTTTCCGTTGTCCTACCCATTGACTATCGCCAATAGATTTATAATATCATTGCTGTGACAAAAGTGACAGGCGAACTCTGCATTTACACAGATTTTCATGACCTCAACTTAGCTTTCCCTAAAGTTGACTTTCCTCTACTAGGAATTGACAAACTGGTTAATCTCATCGTCAACTATGAGATGCTATCACTCATGGATGGTTTCTTTGGTTATAATCAAATATTAATCACTCCAAAAGATCAATAGAAAACTTCCTTCATCACTCCTTGGGGAACCTTATGTTATTGAGTCATGCCTTTTGGCCTTAAAAATGTTGGTGCTACATATCAGCGAGCCATGACTTATATCTTACATGACATAATGCATCGCATATTGGAAGATTATGTAGATGACCTTCTTTCCAAATCCAAACATTAGGCCGAACACCTTATAGTCTTTAAGTTAATATTTGACTGCCTCATCAAGTATTATGTTCACATTGTGTTGTTCAACCATTTTGAAGTCCTCTTTGTGGGTAATTTTAGAAAAGCTCCCCTTTGTTATGTGTTCTCTAAAACATTTTTCTTTGAATTTGGTATGGTCTACAAGTTGATCCTGCATCAAGAATAAAGGCTACTTCTGAAAATGCCTCTGCAAACTTACTCATATTTGCCCCAACTTTAAAAGTTTATAAGGTACAGTTGCATGCTCTATTGGTATGCCCTAGATTGAATCTCCTTCATAACTCCAGCAGGCCTCTATGGATTTTTTCTAGACTTTCCCCGAGCATTTGGATCTCATGGTTTCTCATTTATATGCTTATTTCCCCTAAAAACTATATCCCCATGGTTGAAGCAATTTACCTAAAATTACTTCCCATTTAGTTTTTGGACCATAAAATCCTTCACCCACGAAGAAATGATTTTGATTCGGGAATCTCTGGCACTATTTTAGGTATGTGCCTTTGAACCAAGTCATACAGAGCATACCTATATTCCTAGCCTCAAATTTTATCTCAAGGAGGTGGAGATCTCCTTACGTTGTGCCATTTATGGTATGGACAAGGATCTTTGGGTTTTCTCTAAAAAATAAGGGGTTTTTAATTTTTGGAAACTCAACAGAGTTGTCCCTACGTAACCCCGCATGGTAATGCTTTCAGAGGAGGACACGTGTCATGCTCTTATTCACAAGTGGGAATGGAAGGCTGATTTGCGGAGTGCACTTAGGTAAATGGATTGTGTCCTTGTTTTGACACACAGGGAAATGCAGGTGTAGGAAAGGGTCGTGGGATCTAGCAATGGAGCAAAGAAAGACACGTGGCGGCTTCAGGGAACAGAGCGGGTCTACAGGTCATTGGAGGAAAAAGGGAAATTGTTCTCAAATTATTTGTAAAAAGACCTTTAGGGTGAAAATTTGTAAGCACCTATGTCCACAGAATGAATCAAAGGGGAGACACGTGGCGGATGTAGAACTAGGGAGTGCATGTGCTGCCAAATGGAGGCCTAGATAGGGAAATTTTTCACATAATATTTGACAACCTACCAAAAAATACTTGAAGCAGATGAACCAACAAAGTAACCATGGCTATCTATGATGAATCATGACCTAAGGAGACATGTGGCAGGTTTACAAACAATCGAAAAATTGGGCCCAAGGAAGGCAAAGTGATTTTAAATCTGTTTATCCCTTTAGCAGATGAAAGGGTGTTCTGAATGTGAGACTGTAGATGACCGCAGACTGCTCAGTGATAGAGAAGGTGACCATGTATGATCAATGAGTATAGGTGGAGGTGTGGGCCCGTGAGGAAAAAAGCGAAAAAATTCACAAATTCCCAAAACAGGGCTGGAACATGTGTAGAATTGCAACCGTGACTTCCAATGGGACAACACCAAATAATGCTACGTGTTAGCACCAAATTTATCAACAAGTGGAGGGGTAGAAGAAAAAATCTCAAAGCTTATAACATGGCTTTACAAAGATGTTAAACCAAGTCAAAAAATGATCCCAAATCCATTCCCAATCAGGATTTTGACATGGTTATTAGGGCTCAGATCCTGAAGGAAAAAGGGCAAATCAATGGTAACTATACGTTTTTCATCGTGAACTGCCATAAGTTTTCTCTAGGGAGCTTTTGCATGTCTGTAAATTTTGCATTATATAACTTTCCATCACATTTTTGGTGAATTCATGTCTTTTGTGCCATGACAAGGATATTCCCAACATGCAAGTGGTTGTTACAGGATTCCAACATTATTCACATATTTGAGGACATTTAACAAATTTGCAACATAGAGTTTTGCCCCAGGTCCCATCCAAAATAGTGAAGTCATTACAAATCAAGAAGTTCATCAGAATGAATTTTTGGAGGGATAAGGATGAAATGATCCAAGCATGCAGGCCCATTTCATTTCATCATTTCATCCTTATCATTCCAAAATTTGATTCTGTAACTTTATAATTTGATATTTCACCTTTTACATGGGCCTGAGTAAAAATTAATTTTAAATTGACCTCAAATCTGCAAATTAATCCCTAAAACCACTTGCAATGGTCCTTGCAGGCACAAACAACATGAATTTTCCAAAAAATAGGGCAAAATTGATGCAAAATTCACATTTCCACACTTCATGGAGCAAAAAATGGCAGTAAAATTGAAGAATGTATAGTTACCATTGATTTGCTCTTTCTCCTTCAATCTGGGCCCTCCACGTGTCAAACTATGATTGGGAATGAATCTGGGCTCAATTTTTGACCTTTTAACATTTTTGAAAAAATGGAAAAAATTGACCTTTTTTCTCCGCCCCTCTGCCCTTGAAATTTGGCGATGACATGTGGCATATGATGGGTTCCATTGAAATCGCGCTTTAATTCTTCCCATTTCCACCCTTTTTTAGAATTTGGAATTTTTTTACTTTTTACCCCACGGGCCCACACCTCCACCTCTGTCCTTGACATGTTTCATCCTCTCTATCACTAAAAATCTGTGGGCTTATTTCATGTTTTAACCCCTTTTTTGGCCAAGGGAAGAAATTTTCATTTTTCCCAGTGGGCCCGCGCCTCCGATTTCTTCCCTGCCACGTGTCTCCTTTTGATTTGTGATAGAGCCACACCTCAAATTTTCACTTTAACTTAATTTTACTTCTACCCCTAGTGGTCCACACTCCCTCCTACCTTCTGAACCCACCACATGTCTTCTTTTGCGCCATTACGGACCCATAATTCTAATTTGCACTCTAACTCCTTTTGTTAAAAGGGAAAAAATTCCCCTTTTCCTCTGCGGCCTGCACTTCCCCGCTCTGCCACCGCACTGCCACGTGTCCACCCCCTACTCCATTGTGGACCTGCAAGCCTTTCCACACCCTTTTTCCCCTTCGCAAAAAAGGCAAAATTTTCCTAAGTTACCCGTTCGCCTTCCATTCCGCCTTGGCCTAAGAACATGACACGTGTCCTCCTATGGAGTTGTAGGGGTAATGTTAATTTTTTTCCCAAAGCCAAAATATGCTAAGTTTTTCAGAGAAACCCTGGAGATCCTTGTCTAACAAGAAGCGGCCACGTAGGAGAGGTTGTTTGAGCTTAATTTTGACGGTAAAATGACACCCGTACGACCATAAAAAACACAAAATTTGCTAAGGACACCCGAATTCAAATTTTTCATCATGGGTAAAGAATTTTTTGGTCAAAAAACATATGGGAAGTGGTTTTAAGCAATTTTCGACCATGGGGAAGGATTTTTTAGGGAAAATAAGTACAAAATGAGAAAATTTGAGCTCTACAGGCTGGAAAAATGTAAAAAACGATAGAGGCCCATGGAATTGGAAATTTAGGGCATAAAACAGAGCCTGCATGTATTTTTATTTCAAGTTGGGGAAAAATAATAAGTTTATGATCCATTTAAAGCATTCAATCTAGATGTGGAAACTTGCAAACCACCAAACTCAAAGAAAAACATTTTTCAAGCATGTAGAACAAAGGGGAAAGATGGGAAAATAATAGAGGATCAATATGGGCACCAACACAATCTATTTGTCAGTTTATTTCACAACTTTCCGACCACTATCAACCATTTCATCATCTCCTCAAAAAGGATGTCTCCTTCAAATGGGATGATGAATGTCACAAATCCTTTGATGCCTTAAAACAATACCTTCTTCAACCACTGGTGTTCATTTCCCCTAAATATGACCACCCATTTTACCTATACATTTTTGTTATTTATCATTCCTTAGGT
The DNA here is from genome assembly GCA_019776745.2 of Taxus chinensis. NCBI lineage: Eukaryota > Viridiplantae > Streptophyta > Pinopsida > Cupressales > Taxaceae > Taxus > Taxus chinensis. The sequence continues at coordinate 121,344,672 of CM034153.1, read as the reverse complement.
GTCATGCTCTCTCATCATGATGAGCAACACAGAGAGAAAGTGGTTTATTACATAAGTTGTACCCTTTTGGACTATGAAACTAGGTACACCCATGCTGAAAAACATTTCTTATCCTTATTTTTTTTCACCACTAAACTTCATCATTACCTACTCAACCAAAAAACCTTTTTCGTCACTAACACTAACCCCTTACATTACATGTACGCAAAACCCTACCAACATCAATGTGCTACACATTGGCTCATGCTTCTTGTAGACCTTGACCTTGAATGCATCCACCAAAAATCTATCAAGGGCCAAACCATCGTTGACCAACTAGCAGATGCACCTCTTTCTAGAGATCAACCCTCTAACTTTGATTTTCATGATGAATCCATTGCTACCCTCTCTTTGGATGATACCACTTACTAGATGACCTTATTCTTTAATGGTTCCAAATATCATCATGAAAGCGGTGCATGTGTTATCCTCATTCCTCTTGATGGTGAACCTATGCCTTTATCTTTCAAACTAGATTTTTATTGTACTAACAACATCGTCGAATATGAAGCACTCGTATTAGGCCTTCAAGCTGCCATCACCCTAGATGTTAAATCAATTAATATATTTGGTGATTTCTAATAGGTTGTAAACCAATTCAATGGTATATAGCAATTTCATGATGAAATACTCTAAAAGTACAAACACCATGTCAACATACTTTTGAATACCTTCAACCGTTATGAACTTCAAACCACCCCACGTTCTACTAATAAATTTGTAGATACCATGGCCTGCCTGGCTTCTCAGATACCTACTTCGTCTTCTGACTCCAAAATCTTTGTCACAATACAAAGGTTGTAATCACCTTCTTATTTATCTCGAGATGTCAACTCCATCGGAACCATTGCACCTGACCCACATGACCTTTGGTATAAGCAGTTTGCAGACTACCTTTCCCTTTCCATTCTACCTCCCAATCTTACTCATAATGGACAACACACCTTTCTTAAAGGTATCTCTCACTATGTCATCATGGGTGGTCTTCTTTATAAATGCAGCTTTGATGATATTCTCTTACAATGCCTTATAAGTTCTGAAATTCCCTACACTATCAAGGAATTTCATGATGGAATTTTTTAGTGGCTTAGTTTTCACTAAATGCGTTCTTCACCTAAGCTATTATTGACCAACCCTAAACCATGACTATTGTGAATATGTCAAACATTGTGTTTAATGTCAGAAACATGCTAATCTTCATCACACACCTATTCATGCATTATAGGTTACATGAGACCTTTGGCCTTTTCTCAATAGGGTTTGGATCTTGTTAGAGAGATTAATCATCATTCTTCAGAATGCCACTAATTGATTATAACCATAACTAAATAATACACTAAATAGACAGAATCCATTCCCCTCATTTCTAAAAAAGCCAAGAAAATTTGTGAATTCATCAACCATCATATTATTTTTCACTTTGGTGTCCCTCACCACCTCATCACTGATAACAAAAAGCAATTAAAAAAAAAACCCTACAAAATATTTGCGATGATTTTGGCTTTCAACTCAATTTCTCATCACCTTACTACCCACAAACAAATGGCCAAGTAGAATCAACCAATAAAACCTTGAACAAAATTCTTATGAAAGTAGTTGACGATACTGGGAAGGATTGGCATACACACATTCCTTTCACCTTGTGGGACTACCACACTAGTATTCACACTTTGACTACTGCCACACCTTTCTCTCTAGTCTATGGTACCAAGGTTGTCTTTCCTCTCAAAGTCCAGATTCCATCTCTCCACATCTCACTATAAGACATGCTCAATGATGATGACTTTCACTAGGACCATTTAGCACAACTTGAGTTGTTAGATGAACATCTTCTCAATGCTCTTGATCATCTCCAAATCTACCAAAAATGTATCAAATGTGCCTACGATAAACATGTCCATGAACGAACCTTCCAGGTCAGCGACCTCATCCTAAAGGAAAATCAACATGTAACCAAAGAAGAAAAAAGTAAACAGGGAAAATTTTCTCCTAATTGGCTTAGACCCTATATCGTTACTCATACCTATGGATCAGGTGCTTATCATTTGTCTTCACTCGAAGGTAAACCCAAACCTGAGCCCCTCAATGCCTTGCATCTTTGACCATTTTATTGTTGAAATCAAGTCCTATATCACCTTCTGTCTATTGACCGCTCATCCCTTGAGCACCATTCACCTTCCATGTTACCTGTTTTGAGGATCAATGACTAAACAAGAATCATGTGATTACCCATCACCTTTCATCCTTATCTTCAATATGAGTACCATGACTCTACTCATGGCATGATTTCTCATGGATACTTTTCATCTTTTTCAAATATGGAATCCCATGGTCATTCATCACTTGAAACCATCTCTTTCATAGTTAACCTTTGTGTGTTATGGTTTTGTCTTCTAAACAAGAACCTAATCTTCCTCTATAGTCTTTTCCATGACTTAAATGTCCAAAAGCAAAATGGGATTCAACTCCTTGAGTCAAAATTCCAGAAAAAAGATGACTTCCTCAAAAGGGACATCTCTTCTCTCTATCTCTCACTATAAATAGATTGTTCCCTCGAAGAAAAACTATATAAAACTTAGCATACTACACATAGTATATCATAAAAAGGGGGAACTATCCTTGCAAAAATAAAATAAAATACTCAGAAGCTTCCTGCATTGATCAGCTTCACGAAGACCTCAAGGAGATAATATACTCATCCCACATAGACTTCCCGCATCGATCAGTCTATCAAAAACAAAAACAAAAAGTGAAAAATGATAAATTTTTCGTCATGGACTTGCCTATTTATGATCATGGGTTTCTTGCTTGGTAAACATGCCTTCGTACACTAAGTTATGCTAAAACCACCCATTTTCACCTCATTTCCTTTTTCACCCTAATTTCCTATCTCCTCAAGGGACTTGCTGCAAACATGACATTTCATGATCATGTGACTTTCTTCACCCTTAGCATAGTCAATCATGCAACGCCTTTAGGGTCTTATGTTCATAAGCCAATCTTTGATATGGTAGAATCGTTATGGTTCTTATCAATTAGGTGGATCTTTTTGTCACCTCTTACCATTCACCTTCTCCATTACTTATTGATTACCCTATATAGGACCAGACCATCGATATCTACATTTTAAATATTTCCACTTTCACCTAAGACTCAACCATGCCTATGACCTAGACTCAACCATTCATGACATAGACTCAATCATGAAACCTACCAACCCATTCCTCTACCTCATCATATTCTTCCCTAGCTTATGGGAGAACTACATCGGCCTGAGGCCCCTTTTTTCCAAGGCTATGTAGGCAACACTTTGAGGGCATGGGGCCCTTGGAGGTTAGCTCAGCCACTCTTTACCCTAACCCATTTTTCCCACATGTTTTCATTCTATTAACATTTCACCACTTGGAAATTTAATTAGTTTCCATTTCCAATTAATCATGTCAAAATGATATCAAATATTTTGGAAATTTACACCATGATATACATATAACTACCATTTTATTCACACCATAAAAATTAAATCTAATCAATCATTCCAACCATTTCTATAATAACTCAACCATGCCTAACACCCAAACTTTGGATGCATTTACCTAACTCAAATATACAAACTACCTAACTCACCATGCCTAAACAAACCTAACTCAAACATTCCTAACTACCAATAACTTGCCTAAATTAAATCAAAACCTGACTCCACCAAGCCTAAACTGACCTAACTCAACCATGCCTAACTGACCTAACTCCACCATTCCTAACTGTCCTAACTCCACCATGCCTAAACCGACCCGACTCCATGATTCTTAAACCAACCTGATTCCACCATGCCTAATCCACCTAGTTTCCATCCATACACAAATAATAATAGAAATTTCAAAACACAAGTACATCATCCATACCATAAATATCATCATCTATATCACTAGGAAAAAGTATGTGTATCACTACACATATACACAGATACAAATACAAACAAGTATCTCAAAAATATCATATACAGCCTCACCATCTTTAGCATGCAGGTTGGTATATGATAAAAAATATCAGAAACTCTCATATATAGCCTCACAATTTTTAGCATGAAGGTCGGTATAATAATTAACTCACAAAAAATCTCATGTATAGCCTCACTATCATCGACACGCAAGTTGGTATATATATTAAAATATCAAAAGATAAATAACCATACCAGGTGACTAATTATCACCCCACCTGAGACCCTCAGGGCCAGTCTCATCTGTCTCCTCCTCTCTACCTATCTAGCACCCTGCCAGCATCTCTCCACCCTTCATGGGCCTCGGTCTAGCCTCTGTTTGGCCTACAGGTGGGTCAGGCCTCCGTGAACTAGTAGCCTCACCCTGACCCTGTCTCGAGGCTTGCCGGCCCCTTGTACTCTCTACACTATACATGTGGGATCTCATCCTCTCACTCGAGGTATGTTATGCCCTATACTCTACATAGGAGGGGACATCTATCCATGTAGTTGTCAGCTGATCTTGGTAATATCTATCCTCATTCAGGGCATCCTGGAATCTCACCATCGACATTGTCTGTGGTGGTGCCATAGGTCTCACAGCAACCTGCGAGCTCTGTCCTACTAATGATGGCCTCAGCCCCTGTACCTATGAACCCTACCCTCCTCCCTGTACCATGGGACCCTGTCCCATTGTTTCCTGTAATATGGGACCCTGTCCCTGGGCCTGTGAGGGTGCATCCTGCACTGTGACTTGGGCCTGTAGGGCCACAATCTGAGCCTGTGTAGTGGCCAACTGACCCTACAAACCTATTATCTACACCTGTAAGGTGGCTACCTGTCCCCCATCACCATCACCACCCTGTGCAGGTACCTATCCCTATGTAACCTGGGCCTACAAGGCTACCACCTGCACCTATAAAGTGGCAACCTGTGCCTCTGATCCTGTGAGCTGCCCCTGTAATACTCCAAGTTGTGTCAAAAGGGTGGCCACCTGCCCCTGTAATGTGTCCCTCTAAACTGTAATAGTGGCTAAGTTAGGCTGCCCTAGCCTCGATGGTGCTTCCTATAGCTATTTTTACCCCACCACTGCACCTATATCTGTTAATAACCCCAACATCATCAATCTACCTGTCCACCACCTGCTCCTCCTACCTTGTCAGCACAGTCGGTTGTGGTAGAGGCATAGGCCTCTCCACGTCATCTCTCTTGTACTATGGGAATGGCGGAGGCACGTCCTGGGGAAGCCCAAACTATCGTCTGACCCTGTCAACAGGTATCATCTCGTGCTTGCTGAGCATGATGTCCCTCTATCCACCTGAGCAGTTGTAGCTCATCCAACTCCACTGCCATGTGTCTGTAGGAAGGGAAGCCAACATATGGCCTCCAAATAATGTCAACCCCTGACAATCCCTCTAACACACGCATGTAATATGCCACATCATGTGTAGCCCTAGCAGCCCTATGCTCTCCCCTAATAGGTACCCAATGCCTGTAACTAACTCAGACCAAGCCCACATCGAATGCATCAGGTCGGGGAAAACCAACTGGACACACACATATGATGTGCTCATATGCCCAGCAGTGAAGAAGAAAGGTACAACACAAACTAAACCTCCGTAGCCTCCCATAGGCCCACAAATCTCTATATAACTACACCAAGAATGCTGGTGCCCAAGCAAAAAAATTCCTATCCTCCATCATGTCCTAGAGAACCCCCATCAGCACTCATGGGAATCTCCCACCCTCTGCATCTAGAAATGCAAAGCAACACACTGCCTCCATGATCAGGATAACCAACCTCATCTCCTGAGGATGGGCCACGTACATGTCCCCATAGCTCAGGCTCACGCTATGGTATCTCAACTCCACCATCACCTCTCCAAACACTGCCACTATCAGCTCCTCTGATGCCTCTGATGAAATAGAATAAACCTTATCTCCCACTATAGGTAGCTGCAAGATCCTATATGTATCCTCCAGGGTAGCAGTGATCTCACCCGTCAGTAGGCGGAATGTATTGGTCATTGAATCCCATCTATCGATGAGTGTGACCATCAAACTTGATCTCAAGCTATATGTCTGTAGCGTCAGATCCCAATTAGGCCAATGTCCATCACATGCCTCCACTCATCTACGGTCATGCTTGACTATACCGCTAACAATAGAGGCAATACTCTATCCCTCATCTGTAGTTAGTCCCTAGCCTACATCCAACAAACCACAACATTGTTCAGCCTTGACCATACCCAACATACCTTTTACCCAACACACCTATTACATGACATAACTATTTCCCACCACACCCTACCCAAACCACAACCCTACCGACTACCCCTTTTTCCTAGTGTACTGTTACACCTATTCTCCCTTATTCTACTTACCGCCCCCACCATCTCCCAAACACCCCTTTTCCCATATTTTCCCTACATACACCTTCCCTTATCCCTCCCTTGACTAATTTCCTTCCCCCTACCCTTTCCTTCCCCTATTTCTCATCATCCCTAACTAGACATCAGGTCACCTTAACCATCACCAATTTTCCTTGACTGACACTGGTTCAATTTCACTGGTGTCGGTCATCTCAAACTTGACCATGCCAGCCAAGGCCAACTGATGTTGGCCAACCCCTAACTGACGTTAGTCTCTGTCACACAATAAAAACTGACCCCCCCCCCTATCAAAATTTTCTCAAAAACACCCTAAAAACCTAATCTACCCTACCCAAACCTACCCTAACTTCATTCCCACCCCTATTTACACTATATTGGACCCCCCTCCCTCATTTCATTCATTTTTACCTACAAATGCAAAATTCATTTCCACCCAAACCCCCTTTCACCCAAACCAATTTAAAACATTCTATTTTAACCCAAAGATAGAAGCAGGATTGAATCCTACCTTGTCTCAGTGTCGTCGGCGTGGTGGTACATCTGGCCATTGCACCAGTGGTCCACCCAAACCCTCTCCCATGTCTTCCATCACCAAATCCACTCCTCACCTTGCAACCAATCAAATGGCTCTAATCGATCTCGTGGACCCACCTACCAAATGCCAATCACACTAGTCACTCACCATCTCAGCTCAAACACCTCGTACCATCACTTTCTACTCTTACCCCACCACTCTGTCATTTTCCCAAATAGCAACACATTAAAATGAATCCATAAAATATGGATTTTTCTTTTTATTAACCCTAACCGACATGACTGACGTCAGTCATAAACCAACGTCAGTTACTTTATAACTATCATTTTCCTACCTATTACCATTTTTATCCCATTTTTCCCATTTTGACCTCAACTCATCATTGACCAATACCCTTTGACCTCACCCACACTTATTGCAACCTACCTACAAGCCCAAACTACCCCTACATTTCCTTAGTTGCATCTCAGGATTTGTTATTTTACCTATACCTTGGCCTTACCCGTGCCATGACCTATTTACCTAGACCTAACCTACTTGGTGTGACCATTGACCTTGTGTACTCGCTATACCTTGTTATGTTGTTACCCATGTTGTTTTAGCCTAACAACCATACCTTACCTATTTCATGTTGCTGTTATCCCGACCAAAACTTTGGTGTACCAGAACATACCTAAATGTTCCTGCACCTGACCTACGTTGTGTTTCTGGACCATATCCTATGCCTTGGATACCTGAATCACTTCACCCTTGTTTGGATAAACCTATCGACCTTGGACGATGTAGAGTTTGCAAGCTCTTCAACCTGGTACCGTGTTGCAGTCTATACGTGTGTGTGTGTTTGATTTCCATTACCCATTACCCAATTTTACCCTGGCCCATTACGTATTACCTGATTTGACCATTACCTATTCCCAATTTGACCCTGGCCTATTACGTTTTCCCAAGTCAACCATCACCCTTTCCCATAGTACTCATACCCTTCCCCACCTACCTTCACTTCCACCAACTACACATTTATCAAACCACTCACTGATTCTGTATAACACCTCATCAGTTCCTAGTTTGAGGGGGATCACCTTCACCCACACCTGGGGCAACCCCGCTCTCACCCACACATGGGATAATCACTTTCCTATTTTTCTCAGCATCGCTTACAAATACAAGTTACGCGACAAAAAGGGGAAAAATGTAGACACCAAAATTGGGTTGCACTACCCTTATAGCCCCATTAATTAAATAAACCATACCTTACATATTCATATCCCATAGTGCACATGATTAATTGAATTAATTACCTTAATTAATTTAATTAATGTCCTCACTTGACCACCTCACCTAGCCACATCACCTAGACACCTCATCATGGACCTATTCTTAGCATGTTCATTCTAACTAGGACTCAATCTCTACTTACCAAATCTAACTAAGACTTAGTCTAGCCCTAACACTAGATGTTTATTCTTTCTCTAACAGCATGCCCACTTACTTATGCAGAAAATACCATTTTAGACTGAACCAACGGGAAGAACTGGTAAAAAGATAGCCAAGATCTGTTATTTTGGAAACCTAGGATTTCCCACCTTAACCGATGTCGGTTAACCCTAAATCATTTCCAGTTAATCTAAACCATTGTCGGTTACCATATATTAACTTTTGTAACCTTGTTCTAGAGGTTGGAAGAATTATTCAAGTCTTGGAAGAGAGATATATATGTATACAAGCACGAACCAGAGCCCTCTTGCACATCCAGACATCCTGAATCAGCACCAAGACTGATATGAAGGTTAAGCATTCATGGTAACATTCTAGGAAGCACTGTCATGACATTGACCACCAGTTTCATAGATCAACCATCACCCTCATCTAACCACCAGTCTACAAATACAAGTAAGTGCATTTGTATCTGCATCTTTCCATACTTATTTAGATCAATTTATTTGTCTTTATTTTAGAGTCCTAGTATCCTTTGCATCTCATCACCTTCCACCTTAATGTCAATCCCTCCACCTATCAACCTACAACCTCCCATCACTCTATACCTGACTACCAAACATCTTTGAGAATTCTCAGCATCTTTGGCAACCTAACCCTCATTCTCCCATTCTTTGTGCAATCACAGAGAATCTTCAAAACCAAGTTTTATTGAGTTTCTATTAGTCTTCCCCTACTGACACTGGTTAACCTAAACCATCGTTAGTTTCCTCTCAACCGGCATCGGTCATATCAGACCGACGTCGGTCTCTGTATCTGGTAATTCTTCCTATAACAACAACCTCATAACCTTCACCAAAATAAACCAAACCACCCAAAACCTGATCCTGACCTGTCCTAGTCACCTTGGCTACCTACCCAACCTCCAGATCTGATCATAACCTTACCCGTTAGATTAAATTTTCTTATTGTATTTGAATGAGATACCTAAATCATATCAACTACAGTAGGATGTTATTTATTTACGTTATTTCTTGCATTGAATTGTATTAAATAGTGGATTGACAACCATCTAGGAAGTATCACACTTCCGGATCTAGCACACACTAGGCAGTCCACTGACATATATTGTTTAATATTCCTATTATGGTCTTGTTTTGCATTCACATGTAGTTCCTCCTATCAAAAAGGAAGTTCTCATAATCAGCACTAGATCAAGAAATCAGAATGCATGCACTCTACCTTCCACCTTCATTCACAGGTATTCCTCCTCACCCTTACCCTATCTATTTTTCTCATATTTGTTTCTTGATTTTTCTATCTTCACCCTTTCCAGATCTAATTCCCAATCCAATTTCCAAATCACTCTTATATACCCTAAAATCATTGACTAGGATCAATAGCTTCACGTGTCATTTGATTTCTTTGAAAACAATGAGGAAATTGTAGAGTTCATGATAATTCGAGATACCATTCCAAGTGGTGATCATAAGAAGGGCTTCTCCATCAAATTGGACATATGCACGTACTTAGGTTAGGAGGCAGAAATGTGTGTTCATTTGAGAAAGAAGATTTAAAGCAAGGGAAAAAATGCTACAAAGAATCCTTGCAGTAAGAATAAGCATAATTCTCATAGCAACAAGCTCTTTGAAATGCTTGTGGTCAAACAAATGAAACAATTAATAGAAAATTTGGTTCCACTATGGGAAGATAAAACTCTTTTAGAGCCACCTGTAGAAGTGGATCTCACTCTCCCCCTTGATCCTACATGGATGGAGGATGCATCTAATATGTTATTCAAAGAAATAATCAATTTTAACATTGGGTCAAAAGAGGATCCTAAGATGATAAAGCTAGGTGCTTCACTCTCAGTGCAAGAATAGAAAACCCTCGTACCACTATTAGGTGAATTTGTAGACATATTCGCATGATCGTATGTAGATATGCCAATTTTAGACCCAACATCGGTCATGCACAACCTTGTTGTACACCCAGATGCCAAACCTATCAAGCAAAAACTAAGGAAGATGCACCCAAAAATTAGATTACTTGTTAAAGAAGAACTAGAAAAACTATTAACAACAAGTTTTATCAAACCTATTGACTATTTAGACTAGATATCTAACATAGTCCCAGTCTAGAAGAAACCATTCGACATCATAATAGACACCGAATTTAGAGACATTAATAAAGCATGTCCTAAAGATGAATTCCCCTTACTCAACATCAACATGATTGTTGATTCTACTAGTGGTTATGAATTCCCCTTACCAAAATATGTCTCATTATATCACCAAATAACATTCTTATTCTCTCTCTCAAAATAAAGCTTTCAAATGAATTTAGATGTAGTTTTAATAACAGATATCATATTTAAGGTAGAATATAGGATTTATCTTATTATCTCTTTAGAAATTTATTTGCAATCTAATTATTGTTATTTCTTCTAAATTTGGAATGCAATAGTGTGTAGAAAATAGGTCATAAGCAACTGTACTCCAAGTTCGTAGATTGCAGTTATGAAAATTCTTCATGCAGCTACGGAAATTCCCAACGACAAAAATTCTTCACATAGCTACGGAAATGCGCAACTACAAAAATTCTTCATGCAGCTACAGAAATTCCTAGCTAGTGAAAGTATTTTGGTTTGTTCCAAAATAATGTAAAGGAGCACTAAATTATTCAGCCAACTCTTTGCTTCCACGTCATCAACCAAGAATATAGATTCAAACATGTGGCAATCCAAAGTCATGAATGCATGTGGCATTCCAAGAAGAATTCAAAGTCATGGACTTAGCACTCCTCCATTTTATCTTCATGTTTTAAGGATGAGCAAATGGTGGAATAGTATTAGGAATGTTGAATAAGTACTCTCCCACTTTGTGTTCCTAGAGTAAAGGGATGAGTTGTAGAAATATTCTCCATGATAAGTGGAATGTTTTAGTCAATTTTGTTTAGTATTTATTTCTTTGAATAAATCCGCCCAAGAATAGGTAGTTAGTTCTTGGAGTGTGGACCAAGTAAACTAGGAGTAATGTCTATAAATACCTCTTCCATATATTTAGAAAATGGGGCATATTTTGTAAATCAGATTTGAATCAATACAAGTGCGGTTTTAAAAGTTAATTGTAGTTTCTCCAAATCCAAAGGGAAGAGAATGGCCAAAATCCGATCTTCCCTAAGGAGGAGGATTTTTCTATTATTTCTTATCATAGTTTATTTACTACAGATTTATTTCAGTAGTTTAGTTGTTGTGTGTTTCTTTTTCATGCATGTTTAATTTATGTATGTTTTCTTAGGAACAAACATTGTTGAATAAGATTTTCCTTTCTCCTTTTGCATACAACTTTAGACACCACCTTGGTTATAATGAAACCAACTTATTTATGAGTTGGTTAAATGACTGGTAATACAACGACCCATCAAATTCAATAATTATCATAATCATATAACATATGAGAATCAAATGTCTATGTACACAGTGTCTTGATACATTTGGATAAAAAATATACCATCATGGGTATGAATCAAAAGGATCCTTCATCAAGAGGCATAATCAAAATAATATATATACATCGATCACAATTGAGCCTTCATAAGAGGTGTGCATCAAAAGGTACATACATCTTAGTATACATTATAAGTAAAATTGAGTCATGTATGACTTGATCCATCATGGCTACTAGGTGGCTTGCAATCCAGAGGAATGCCCATAACATGTGGACCCTGCTGACATATATACTTCCCTAGACACTACTCCATTAATATAGTTGATGCCAATGGTTATTGTGACCTCACAGACTTCGATGCCTAACTATAACTTGGTACTCTTTGCCCCTCTCGGATAGACTACTAATATAAAGATCTATAATAGGAAGCCCTACCATTGGTTTTCGCCAAGTCTAAATGCATACGCAGTGTCACTGAAACCCCATCAGTACATGTAAATGAGGCCACCTCCACTGAAAGTTGAGAAATATTTACCTATCCCATTGTCCTCTCGGTCATCAGCTAGTCCCTCTTGGCACTAATAGTCTAAACCTGTTCTTGAGCTTGGTATCTCTTAAAATAGTCAACTGTTATACCTAGGCCATGGACTATTGTAATAGGATGGTGATATGTGCCATCTAACCCACCAGCTATTGGATCTACTAGAACCACATGACACCACCTCCTCTATCTCCCCCATGTGGTGGGCTATGCGGTGGGCTGAGAATAGGACCATACTATGCAGCCTACTACCTAGGCATCTGATGTCCCAGAACCTCATATGGAGGTTTTTGTAGCATACCTGCTCTAGGTGGAGGACCCTTTAGTGCTTTCTAAGGATTTACCTATCACAATGGATCCTGTATCCTAACTAATATACCCATTGGAGGCATTTGTATATGAACATCAATGGGGATCTACCTATGTCTTTGTCCTTGTCTAAGTGCTTGTCCACCACCACTATCATGTTGTTTCCTATCAAACCCATCATCGTCATCATCTATGCCATCATCATCATCATCATCACTATTACTAAGCACCTTTGATGGTGGTCTTACCGCTACATCCCATGTAGCATGTGGAATAGTGAGGCAGTGTGGAAAAATTGTGAAATACCATGGACCGTACGCCATTGTCTCTCCAGGGTCTCTTATCTGTCTTAGTGGGAACCATACCTGTGGTACCATTTGGTCAAGCTCAGGCCTTGGCTATTTGAATATGTGGTCCCATGTTAAATGTCTCACAGGCTCATCGTGTATACCACATCTCTAGACTTGGTACATCCTGCATGACACCAAATTGTCACTGACATTGGTCTACTCTATAGTACTCTATCATGTAACCCCAAATGCCAAACATGAAGTGATCCACCATACATATACTTAGCTCCTATCCATCCTCTAGCCACTAATACTATCTGTATGGCCACTATACAATAATGTGTTGTTGAATATCATGAAAAACCCACCGATAATGATAAAAATCCCCCATGTGTACCCTAAAATTGTCCCCGATCAGGACCCTTCCCGTCACTGAGGGCTCATCAGGAGTCCAAACTCATAGAGCACCTATAAGACAACCAAAAACTATGTAGTCACATGCCTAAATCTACAACAAATTGGTCAAGCCCACGGTCTTTTGCCTATGATACGTAATTAGGTGAAGATCGCAATATAAGTGTGTCAGTATGTAATGGCCCCAATAATATCTCTCACCTCAGATCAATCCACATATAACTGTAATAAGGCCAAGAGGGAAGGAGGTTCAGTGATCAAGAAACCACTAACAAAGGCCATGAGGTAAACTACCACTCGGGGTAGTTTGGAATATGCTATACACTAGTGCATTTGCACCATCATTTCACGACACAGTATCTCATCGTGTTCAAATGGATCAATAATGAAATCTATAATATGGGATCTATTACTAGTATACTTAATAATTTATCCCTGAATCAACACATGTAAGATCTTCCAAACATCCTCCAATGTGATAGTCATCTCCACAATTGGGATAAGGAAACACTTACTCTCACTATGCCATCACTTCGCCAAAGTTGTGAGGAGACTATGGTCAAGTGTTATTTAGGTAATCCTCTCTATATGGGCCATCCTTGTAACCTCTAGAAGGATATCTAGCAACTGCCTATCTCAACAACACATGCCTGCACCTATGTTGGCTAAGTGGACATGTCATTGTCTCACCTGCAACATTGGCAATCGTCTCTGCAAAATCACAAAGAACTTATTAGACCTTTCTTCTATCTACTCAATCTTTCTTCTCAAAATTACTAAGTTATTCTTCTAAATGATAATATCTACATTCTTCTACGAAACTAACTCCTAGTTTCTCCTATAAATTTTCCTCTTCTCTTCTAAGTGTTATCTAAAACACATTTTCCAGCATATGTGCTACCCTTTTGGAACCTAAAATATCTTTCTGGCAGCTACAAACCCAATGCATGTGTTCCCTCTTCTCGATGCATGTGCATCATACATGATGTGTGTGCTCACAACCCTAACTCCCCCCTTGAACTACATGCACATATTTTAGGATGCATGTGCTCACCTTTTGACATGCGCGCACATATGTTTTTTCCCCAGTGACACATACACATTCATTCTTGTACATATACTTGCATGTACACATTTTCAACATATGTGTGTATGCACACATGTGTTTTTGACACATGCATGCACCCAATGACACTTGCGTGCCCTTAGGGCTTGGGTACATGTTTGAACTAGCCTAAAAAACTAGTAATAAGTGTTATTAAATGCTATAATTGATAAGAAAGGATAGGGAACTCACAAAGGGTCCATCTTCATCCTCTTATTGGTACTCCTGGATTTGGTCTACACGTCTCGTATAACTTTGGACTCTCATCATCTCTCTCTTCGCTCAAATCACCTCACGGTAAAAATAAGCAAAGCTCTAATATCAAATGTACTATTTACGATGATTTACCCCCACTGAGGGGGAGGGTATATGGTGTTATTTTGACCCTATAACACTACATTTTCACCAGTCATGCTGGCCAGGGGCATGTTTCACCTTCCATGATCATTCTACTTCTTCTATTACCCATCGTGATGATTATTTTTATTTAAGAATCGTTTTTTACCCATTTTCTTCTCGTTAGGGCTTTTTTTACTATCTGACATTTGTCTCCTCATCTTAGGGAATTTTCTCTTGATTTTAGGTATCTTCCACTTTCTAAATTCTTCTGACCGATCAAAAAATTTAAAAATTACAAAAATAAAAAAAATTCAAAAAATTCACAAACAAAATCGTAAAAAGACAAAAATTGACAAAATTTTGTAAAAAGCTCATACGCAGCTGAGATTTTTGTCACATGCATGGTACTCATTTCATATCTTACTTGAAATTTCATGTATTTTTGAAACAATGACTTGTGTATCATGTGGATCTATAACCATTTAAAAAGCTAGAATGTTTTCTTTTTCTATACTCTGGGGCACAACGAGTTGCCTGGTACTATTTTGTAGTGCACAAAGCTTTTTATCGGACCCAAGTGTCCTCCATCAATTCCCCTCACATGTATAATTGCTTTCGAAACCACTGTTAACCCTTTTCATTTATCACAAACTTTTGGGAAGTGAAACTCGATAAAAAAACATTTTTGCAACTATCTTGAACATTGTTGGTTTGAGTATTGTGTTTGTACTTGTTTCCCTATTAGATCAGCTTGTTTACTTCTTGTATTGCATTGCATTTTGTATGTTGCATGGAGTTGGTATTTTAGCAATGTATAATTTTTCATGTTATTTCTTTTCATGTCAATCTACACTTCTTTCGTATGCTTCTTTTTTTAATAAGGGTCGACGATGAAGATCAGTAGCAATATGAAAAAAATAAAGTTGTTTACAATGCAATGGATGAATTTTAGCTCAATCCCCTTTCTTCATCCTGATTTTTATTTTATCTCCTTTTTCTTATTTCATCTCTATTCTACTTTTTCACTTGGGGAATCTTGTCCCTCCTCATTCTTCTATCTATGTCCTTCTTTTCAATCATCAATCGACCTCTTCCATCACCTCGTCGAAACTTAAGGGGGAATCTCTCATCTTACTAATTTTTCTTCTACCCCTATCAAAAAAATTTACTCATTTGAATTTGTCTACTTTCTTTGAAGTGGTTTAGCTTACGCCACCCCAAAGAGGGGAAAATGTATACACCTATAGTTCATTTAAAGAAATCTTATTCCTAATATTGCACTAACTATTCAATTCCCCACAAATTGATGATACCTTGTCAATTAGGCCCGTCTAACTCTCCTTTTAGGAAATTCTTTTGGTTGTATTCCTCTTATAAACGACTAATTAGGCAAATATACCCTCTTATTAGCTAAACCCCTTTCCTATCTCCTTCTAAACCAATTTTATAAGCTTCCTAGGCTATCGATCCATCACATTGGATTAAGTGGACCCCTCACAACTCTCTCAAGTTACTAATCCCTTACTAAATAGGATTAACTAGATTAAACCAAGATTAACTTGCCTAAGGAATGTTTAACCTCTTATAAACCTAAAAGTGCTTTTTGGACTTACCTTTTGTCCCACATGCACCCAAATCATCCCATTCTTGGAATTAGAAAACTATAAATAGACCCCTACCCCAAGTCATTTTCTAAGAACACTTTCCTTCTTCTAGCATAAACTATAATATTTTGCTTAGGATTAAGAGATTTATTCATTGATATTGAGTTATCATCTTCATCATTGTATTCTTAACTCTTTCTTCCTCCATTAATGGTGGAATTTCATTCTTGAAATCTTGAGAACCATATCAAACAATTCATATTTGATTGTTAGGATCTTCATAGGTTCATGTTTTAAATAGCTTTCAAAGAGTATAGAGTAATATACATGTTAGTTTGATGTTATTTCAAATTTATAATGCTTACAAAGGACTAGCTCTTGTTTATCTCTTCTCTTGATGGTTCATAGTTAAGTTATTGAAATCTTTTGGGGCTTATTAAATGTTATTGCCTCATTCCATAGATTTTCTAAATTTTTCTCGTTGATAACCTTAACATGTTTACATCAGACTTTAGGGTTTGATTTTTTCAGACTTCTCCTCCCCTCTGAGTGGCATTGTTCATTTGGTCACCCCTTCATTTTATCTAGAATTATGCGGTCCTTATACACCCAGACTATTTCATGAGCTCATGATTTCAAGATTGGTAACCTCTGCATTCAAACCTTGTCATGCCCTTCATGGTCATGTCGACTCCCAACTTGTTGACGCAAACCACTCAACTGCTAGCTAACTCCATTTCTTGCATTGTCAAGGTGTCATGGTTGAATCACTATGGGTTCAATCCCTATGTGATCTCATCCTTGTCTTGCTAATCATGTATCTTGCCCAAGATATATCTCAAGCTTGACCTGAACCACATGTTAAGTTTTTGCTCACTGCTACAATCTCTCTCCTCATTTTGCATATTGGCTCGACTGGGCCTCAGTGCATCTTGCCCAAGTCATGAATTTTTTCCTTGGTTCCCGAGGTTAACTTCCCACCTGCGAGCTCCATTCATCGCGCAATGTCAAGTAGCTTAGCTTCACCATGAACTCGCCTCACTTTAGCTGATTTGTCCTTACACCGAGATTGTTAGGGCAAGTTATCTTTACCTCATCATGACTCGACTCATTGAGTAGCTCGTCAAGATACTTAGTGTGCTCCCTAACTTCATAAGCCTACAATAGTGAGCTTGACCTCCATACAGACCATTCACATGTTGTGCTCCATTGTGATATCACCAAGCTCTCCAAAGAGATCAGCTGCGCCATGTAAGAGCCCAACCCTCCTTAGAAACATTTTATCTCTTCGAGTATCTCACTGAGCTACTCAATGAGCTTGTTTTAACCTTATCACCCCGTGGAGGCATCTCTTACAAATTTTTCACCCTACATTTTTGAATCTTGGGATTTTGGAATTTTTCATGCCAAGGGGTTTAATATGGCTGAGGAAAGAATCATCAGGACCGCTACTCGAATCAGCCATTTTTTCCTATTTTGGGCTGGAGAGGGCTTATCGGGGCTTATTTATTTAAGATGTTTGAAAACCCAGAAGAGGAAAAAAATCCTCAATCAATTTCACGCCCTCCAAAACACTCCCAAACACTCATGGGACCTAATTTTTACTTGCATATCCCATATTTTCCTATGTGAACCCCTTGCTGGTGCTCGGGTCTAATACTCCTTATTTTCCATTTTTCCTAGGGGACAAAATGGATAACGGGACCAATTACCTAGACCTAGATTGTATGATTGAACTCTTTAAAATGGAAGGAAGTTCCATGTCAATTCAGGCAATGTATCGATGACCAACTAGACATTTTACAAATATGGGAATGCTCGTGTGATTATCTGAAGGGAATCTAAGGAAAAAGACATCGTAATGAAATAATTTTGACAATCAAATAACGTTTGGAAAAAAATTCACAAGTGTGAAAGTCAAAATGATTGATTCAAATTTTACATGTAACAACTAGAAAGGAAAATTTTCCTAGATTTGAATTATATGATGAAGGTCACAAAATAAAATATGTGAAATCCTGGATAAAGGAACGACCGCAAAGGAAATTGTTTCCTATGTTCAAATTGTCTCAAAATCCATTTGATGATGTAATAACACAATTTCAATATTTAAATCAATGTTTGAACAAAGAATATTTAAGTATTAAAAGGGGATTGAAATGATGTCTACAGCGTAACAACGTAAAGCATACACTTAAATCAAGTGTAGAAACCTAATTTCTAACTATACAATTTTAATACTAAAATTGTACTAAGTATCCTTTTTCCCATCATTTCAGTTATAATAATGATTTCTCATTAATTAGATAACATTTCCCTTCATCTCGGTCAATTAAAAACACTTGGTTAATTAACTAGTATTTCCCTTCATTCTAGATGTCAATTAACGACACTTCATTAGTTATAATCCTCTTTTAATTAACTATCATTAGTTAATCAAACCTTTTTAATCCTCTATTTAATCAATAAACCCTCTTATTGGTTAAATCCCTCTTGAAAATCCTCCAAATTCTATCAAAATCCTCCTAAATCACCTCCAAATAGCTTTCTAAGCTTATTTTGGCCTATTAATTAAATCATCTCCAACTCCCATGAGTTGTTAATTCTAATCATATTTATCCCTTCTAATTCTACTTAATCCTTTATCCCACATTCATTAGGATTGTAGCTTCTCCCAAATTGGAAAGCTATATATAGAACCTAGTCTTCCCTCTTCCAAGATGACACCACACCTTTACATGTCCTTGAAATACATTAGCATATGATAAGATATTTTTTACCATTGAAGAGTTTATTGATCTTGCACCCATTTATCCTCTCTTTGCAAAGAGTAGTAAAGGAAGATCCATACATGACCATTAAGCCATATTGGTGAGATCCTTTCCTCTTCTTGGAGATATCCATCCTTTGATCTCATTATAATCATAGGAGAAACTATTAATCTAGAAAGCATATCTAAATTAGCAAGGAATGGCTTAGTGTTTTCAAGTTTAATTTGGAGGCATTAATTAGCTTTTATTCTTGCATAGATTTATCATGATGTTTATGTTAGAATAATTTTTTTATTGGAACTACTTGGTATTAGTTTCTATTAATTATCTTCACTTATTTATCATACATACATATGACATGTCTGGTGGGACTTGCCTTTGTCTCATGCACATTTTTCTCAAGTTTTTGTAGTTAAAATTCATTTTTGCATACTAACCTCTATTTCACATATATTGATAAATCTTGTGTTTCTTAACTCATTTTGTTGAGTTTGCATATGTTGAGTCTTTATTTCAGGTGTGAGGGAGGTAAAGTGTTGTCGAATTTGAAGGTTATCAACAAATATTTGAGTTTTTTGACATTCTTTTTGTCAAAACAACACATTCTTTAAGTTGCATAGGTTCCCTGTACTAGCATTAACGTTATTGCATCTATGTTAAATATTGTGCACTACTGTTGATTCCTGTGCGCAAACACTACTTTCCTGTGTGTTGTTGTTTCTAGAATTTTCACCTCTATGCATACACATAAATCCTTTTGTGCTAGTGTTTATTAGCCATGTGTCTGTGTTAAACCCCATGCACTAGTATTGTATACTTTTTCTTATCTGTCTACATAGAGAACTCCTTTGCACTACTATTAAATCTCATGTGCTTTCATTGATTCTCATGTGCTAGTGTTAGACCACTTGTGCTAGGATTGATTTCCTATGTGTTACCATTTCTAGAATTTTCACCTTTTTGCATACACAAAAATCCTTCTACACTAGTGATGATCAAATTTATGTCTGTGTTAAACCCTATGTGCTAGTGTTTTATAATTTTTCTTTTCTATTTGCACAAATAAATCCTTTACGCTATTGTTAAATATAGTGTGTTACCATTGATTCTTGGGCATTAAACCACCTATATTAGTGTTGTTGTTTTGCATTACTGTTAATATCCCTATGCTAGCATAGTTGGTTGTGTGCTACCGCTAAAATTCATATGCTAGCGTTTTGTGTAAAATTTTGGCTCAAATTTCAAGAAATTCCATAATCTAATTTTTGGTGTTTGTTGTTGTTTTGTAGGTTTTTATTACTTATGTTTTGTAGGTTTTGATTTGAATTAATTTTCTAACATGTCTATGAATGTTTTATTTCCATGATTTTCTTAAGTTAGGCTAAAGTTTGTGTATGCTCTTCTCTTGCACCTTGAATCAAAAGAAACTTTAGTCTTATTTTCTAAACATTTGGATTAACTTGGAAATTTCATCATTTATTTTGGCTTAAGGGAATGAATCTTTCACAAAGCATTTTAATGGTCATTTGATTTAAGCTTTCATTTCTATATAGTTGTATCAATCGTTGTGTATGCTCTTCTCTTGTTTCTTTTGATGATATTGAGAATCAAAAGCAACCTTGGTCATATTTTTTAGAAACTACTAAATATTTTGTGTGCACGACCTAAGGCTTGTCAAAGGATCGAATCAAAACAATACTAAGTACAATTTACTATAGGTTTTCAATGGTGTGTTAAACCGCATTTTAATCAAAGGATAAAAAACACACCACTTCATTCAAAACATTGTAATTGTAAGTTCAGATAAGGGTTAAAACTTGTCCACTTTAAACTGTGAGAAGTATCTTACAATAATCCATAAAACTCGTTATGATAATTACCACAGGAACCCCAAAGTAGTCCACACCTTTAGGGAACAGGTGGATGAAAATGGGAAGTGCCCCACTACCTACTTAACTATTAAAACCCATGAGGAATGCTTCAAGTTGTTCGTATGACGCCTCATTCATTAATTTTATTGTGGGGTAATGGTCCTTTGTCTAGGAGTTATGTAGCAAAGTGTATCTCTCTTAGGAAATTATTGGTGAGTATTGAGAACAAAATCCTAGGTAGCCATTTGGCATTGGGCCCAACTTGACTATATCAAATCATGTTCTAAAGAACTATCACAAATCAAAAACTTCTTCAGATTCAAAACCTTGTTAGCCAAACAAGGGGAGAGTTCATTGAATTTTTCTTTGCATGTTATTCATCATGAAACTTACAATGTGAAACTTTTTCCTAGTTTCTACCTTGTTGTAAAACAAGGCAAAACTCTATCAAAGTGAAGCCAAGTATTTTTCATCACCACTTATTCTATCTCCTTTGTTTTCTTTTTTACTTTTTTTGGTCAAAAGAGAGAAACCTCGAGGTATTTCCAAAATAATTGTGTCCACCACTTTTGTATTCACTTACATAGCCATGTTGTGGTAGGGATGTTAAGTGTTGAAAGTGTGCTCGTACGTCCTCATGTTTTGGTAGCCTTGTCTTAATACCCATATCAAGATATCTCATTGTAGTTATGTGATCCTACCTTGATTTACCCTTTGCATCATTACATTAATTACATTATATAAATACATTTGTGATACTTACATATTATTTCCCAAACTTGATATAAGTATCTCGATTGTCTTGTTACGTTGCTCGCATTGTATTGATTCATATATATACTTGGACCTATTTTTTTATTCAAAAATTTCCTTAAGTCTTGGAAGGTTTTTTTGCTACGTTGTTTTCATTGTGTCGATTATATTTTTGATACTAACATCTTGTTTTTCCTAAAAACTTGATTAAAAGTATCCAAGTAGTATTGTTACAATGCCCGCATTTGTAACCTTCATCTCTAACACGTAGACTTTGTT
Source organism: Taxus chinensis (assembly GCA_019776745.2). Lineage (NCBI taxonomy): Eukaryota > Viridiplantae > Streptophyta > Pinopsida > Cupressales > Taxaceae > Taxus > Taxus chinensis. The sequence goes on along the minus strand of CM034153.1, from coordinate 121,322,573 downwards.
TATGTTGAACTAAGTTTACAGTATATACTTTACTTTTCTACACCGGTAAAATCACCTCATCTCCTATTTAGTATTTAAATATTTTTTATCGAAAACTTGATTTAAATCCTAAAATTTTGTTATTATCTTGAATGAAGCAATCTTTGAGACATAAGGAGTAGGTTCTTGTGCAATTGGTTCTTTTTTAGAACTTGCTATATTTTTCCTTGGTACCTTTTCATCTCCTTGGAAAATTCTTTGATTCTTTACACCATTTAGGTTTTTCCTTGAGTATTTTTTATTCTTTGAGATTATTTGATTCTTTGGAACTCTTTGGTATTCTTTGCAGTTTTCACGCTACTTGATTTTTCCTAGGTTCATTATAGTACTTATACACATTTTTCAAAACTTATCAAAACCTTTCCTATTATGCCAATTCTTACAAGAATGGGACATATGAGATTAGGGTCAAACCCTTTTGTCAATTAAAATTTAGAACCCTTACTTGAAGAAGAAAACATGGTTGACCATAGTGGCAACGAGGGGAACTCTCCTTGAGACAATTTCAAATTTTACCCCGCCCACATGGATAACTTTCTCTTTCAAAACTGAGATGAAGTATTGGTACAATTTGTAGAATTAGGGGCTAAACTACCACCTAAATTTGACCATACTCTCCTTACAAACATGATTCATGGAGAAGTAGAGGTATAATGTCCCCTTCAATATATGGAAAACATACTAAATCTGAGACATGCTTCTACTTCTAGTCAATAGAATGACAAAGACACACCTTATAACAATATATGTCGTTATCGCATACCCATTTTTTGAATTAAATGTGAAGGTAATGTAGAAAATGAATATCATGAACAACCACCCCAACATAAAACTCACGAAGAAACCTAAAACAATGAGGTCACTATTCAACAACAAATACAAGCCTTAGTCATCAATTAGTGAGTTTGGCTTCCCATGTCCACAAAGACCCAGGAAAAACTCCACGTAATGAAAAACCTAAGGTTACATACAATGATATTTACATAGAAAATCATGGCAGTGAGACATCAAAATCTAACCACGTGTATACTCCTGCTTCACCTTAACGTGGCCAAATATTTGACCAAGAGTGGAATTCAATGAAAAATTCCCTCACAAGTTTAAAATAAAATAATATTGGACATAGTAAGAAATATCAATTTAAATAACTGTGTGCTTATCCTTTTAATAGGGCCATATTACATACACTCTTTCCTCCTCACTTCAACTGCCCTAAATTTGACAAATAGAGGGGAAAAGGTGATAGATCTTCATGTCTTTATAAGAATATTCCTATAATGAAAATTACCTTATTTTCCTATTCCTATTGAGTATTGGGCGTCAAGTACTTGAAAGGTTCCTCCATATACCTTAAGGGTCTATATTCACATTCATTGAATTGAAAAGTTTGTGCACCACTTTTTATTCAATATGGAAAGTGACATTACCAAGTTAGATTTTTGGAATGCCAAACAACATAAAAATGAAAACTTCATTAGTTTCCTAGAAAGATGGTGAGGACTAGCCATTCACTTCCATTGCTCCATTCCGAAGAAATAGCTTGTTAGCATTTGTGTGTTAAACTTACATCCCAAAATTATGTTTCACTTATAAATGCATTGTGTAAGCACTTTCAAATAATTCATAGAAAAAGGAAGCCAAATCGAGAAGGATTTGTTATCTAAAGGGACATTGAAACCCTTTTCAAGATAAAATAACAAGTCTAAACCTGTAGATAAACTTAAATTCTTTAAAAAGAACAAAAACATTGTAGGTGATGGAAAAATAGATTCAAAACATGTGCAAACAGTCCAAAATAGTGGTCCTTTGAAATTTTCTAAAGGACATGTTACACGTGAATTCAAATGTTGTGTGTTCACTCCCCTTACATATTATTTGTTGTCAATATTAAAACAATTAGAAGTAGTGAACATGATCAAGTTTCCTAAAAATACGCCATATGTAGATGATGCACCCAAAATTTCATGGTAAAAATACCATGAATATTGTGAATATCATCGTGTTAAGGGCCATATCACTGAAAAATGTTTGAAGTGGAAACACTTTATTCAAGACCTCATAGATAGTGTAGAGGTTGAAATGGATTCACCTACACCTAATAAAACTTCTAACCAATAATTGGGAATTTACAAAGATCCATTCCCAAAACATAAATAGGTGGAGAAAATTTTTGATCAAGGTCATTCACCCCATAATAAGAACGTCAATCATGTTTCCTAGACTACTATTCCATTTGATTCCCTCATTGGCTATGTTTATCCTCATGTTAATTATATAAATATAATTAAGATCAAGACACGAGAATGTGTCATAGTGACATGACATGCTCATCTTATTATCTCATAACTTCCTCTGCCTACCCCTCAAGATAGTCATTATGATATTTTATAATAGCTTCAGAAGACCGCTGTTAATATTTCCATCTTAGATCTCCTTAAAATATCCATCGTTCATAAAGATGTCCTTTACAAAACACTTCAGAGGTCATGATTTTTAATGGATATTGATCCTTCACGCTTCAAAGCCTTGGTTACATAGATTTATCCTTTTGAACATATTACCTTCATCCAACATGAAATTCCTATGGATGATCATACCCAAAATCTACCCTTGTATATAGAAGTGATCGTAACCTATAAAAATATTAAAAGGGTGCTTATGGACAATGGATCTGGTTTGAATATTTTTATCTTAAAACTTATTAAACAACTGGGACGCACTGATATTGAATTAGAGCCTAATGTTATCACCATTAAGGCTTATGATAATTTGGAGGGACAATCATCTAGTGTTGGGACCCTACTATAGCTACCAAATCTTAAAGGCGTGTAGGCATGCACAACCTAAGGGAGAACACAAGTAAAGGTGCATAAGGAAGAATTCAAAAAGGGTTCTTGGAGAACCAAGGATGTGTGCCCGTGAAGCAAAATTCGGGACTTAGCCATTTTCGGCCTTTTGGACGGAACACATGAAGAACATGTTCCGTTTGGATAAGGTTCTAGCCTGGCGACAGGCTGTCCTGGGAGGAATATACCTTGTGATAGGAAGATCCAAAAATCTAATCATGACATGGAGAGGCATGCGCCTAGGGCGACCCACACCTTGACACTTGGGGCAAAATATGAGGTTCCAGAGAAGTTTTTTGGAGATCAGATACCTATATATATGCATGCCCTTAGCAAAGAAAGAGAGACACAAGTGAGGTAGCGGAGCTCTGCACAATTACTGTGAGAACCATGGGATAAAATGGGTAGATAATTCTAGAAAGGATGTAATGGGGAAATGCGTAATGTAAATTTTATTTTGTGAGCATACATGTATGGATCTAGATTTGGTGTATGACTATGGTCATGCCACTCTGTGATGTTTTGGAGTAATACTATGAATGAATATGATAAGGTTACCACTATTTTTATATTAAGATATCCTTCCTGTATTATCTACATGTTTCTACTATGCTTTTGATCTTGTATAATCATGAACCTTACTTGAATGTTAAGTCTATTTGTGGATTTACAACTTCCTAGTTCTATTAATTCTATTGCGTGCTTTGCTTTGTTATGACTGAAGGGGTATAGAAGCCGTTCTGAGATCTATAGATTCTTCATGTCTGTTAAATCACTAAGTCAAGATAATGAATTATGCCTTCCACTAAACTCACATAAAATAGAGACTCGGCTCCCTCTTGCACACCTCAGGTGAGTTCCCAACACCCACTGGGTGATAGGCTGAGCGTGCATGAGGTTCCCTTGTTCTTGGTGGGTGAAACAAATGCCTAGATCTTCGTTCCATTTCTGGGACCTCTTTTTGAAGTTATAGTGGAGCATGGCATACATCATGATTTGTGCAAAGAAGTGATGGCGGAGAGCACTTAACACTTGAAGGTGTTGAAGATTGGTTTAAAATAACGGAGGATGAATTCACTCAGAGATTCAATACTGGACCTGGGTTTGACACATGTGAAGATGGGTGGAAGACACTCTTTATCAGGAGTTGTACGAAATCTTCTGCTATTATTTCCCAGTAGAGTTATTTGAATGGCTCTTGGCTTATAAATCTAGATCAAGTTGGTGTTATAAGTCACACCCTTGGACCCAAGAAACATATCAGAACTTGGAAGATGTTGATATAACACGGACCCGTGCTATAGATCATTGGTGGAAGGGAGTATTGACTAGCTAACACTCTGGAATACACAATTTCTACGTATTCCTGTCTAGAAGTTGCTAACTCTGAGTTCTTGTAGGATCCTAGAGGATCATTTCTTTGTGTACTATTCGCTTGGAAATCAAAATCTTGATGGTAACCATGGGTTTAGAGGCATTTCCTATGGCCGGCTAAACCACTCTGAGTGCTTGGTGAGGAATCCAAGTTGGGGAAAGATGGTTGATATAACGAATGAAAAGGAAAGGGAGGAGAGATGGTTCAAGTATAACGAAGCGCGTGAAAGGGATATCGATAGACAACATGGGATTACAAGTGGGTTATGGTGCCAGACATGGTGGAAAGGAATTGAGGTTCATGCAGAGGATGTGGAACCCGAACAGTCTATGATACCCCATCTTAGTAAGCATGGGAGAGAAAACCTTGTGGCTTCTGATGAGAGTCTATCGCGTAGAGAAAGAAGAGTTGTTGGTGCATGCATCTAACCCTACCTAGCGACCAAACCTTGGTGCTTGGTTTGTTTGAATGAGGGAAAAGTACAGTTTGATCCATTTGATATTAATAGAAGCAAATGATTGGCACCCAGAAGATACAACTTCTCATTTGGGACTTCTATGGCTTCACACACTATTCTAGTATTTAGTGGAATGTTTGGACGAGGCACATATACAACTGGTTTTCGAAGCACGTTAGGAAGTGGTGGAGGAAATATGACTGGGAGTGGTACTAGTTCAAAAACTATCAGCGCACAATTTAGTGGAATGACAGTGAGTGTTCGGCATGACAAACACAGGCCTTATACCTAACACAAGAGGATCTGGAGGTGGAAGTGGTGGAACTAGTGTCTTAGGATCTAGTGGGTCCAGTGAAGGAGGAAAACACTGGAGGAAACCAAGGGACTAGATCGGGAGGACAAGGGCCTCAGCCACCTCCTCAATTATTTTTCAATATGTCTCTACACTTACTAGATTACAATGGGATAGAAGATGATATAGAGCATGTACATAAGTGCGAGCTGCTATGGTGTGCAAAGGGGATCACGACCCAGGATCAAAAGGCCAGACAATTTGCGATGACCTTGTAGGGACACGCGCATAGTTGGTATAGAAATTATGACCCTCATTAGACTGTTGTGTGGATTATACTGCACGCTGAGAAATACATTCTTGGAGGAATTCCACGTACCTGATTTTGAATAGAAGAGCATCAACTCTCTCAAAGAAATCTAACAGGGAATGGCAGAGAATGTGTGGGAATATGATGTGTGCACTTTAAAACTCTTTTGTCTGAACTGTCTTATGATATCCACCCTTCACAACATGCTCAGTGGTTTGTCGGAGGGTTGATCACACCCTTTAGGAGGGCTTCTTCTCATAAAACATTCATGGAACCACGTAAAGCGTTGGAAGCTGCTTTGCATGCTCTGAGGTAGTTGGTAGAGTTAACATTGGTGTTAGCCCATTTTTGAAGGCTCAGATTGCTGCCATGGCTAAACAGTTAGAGAAATTATCTACCAACACAGTTCCAGATACTCGCGGTGGGATGTGGTGCACAGATTGTAACATAGAAGGGCACACAAAGGATAATAGTGGGATATGTACTCGGAAGATGGTACATGCACTATAGTGGTAAATTGTGAAATATGTCATGAGGACCATGATGCAAGTAAGTTCCCCCTTTTACAGTATGTAATCTATAAAAACATGTCTTGTTATTGTAAGATATGTACCTCCAACCACACATGAAACTAAGGATTGTAGATTGATTGACCAGATTCATGAGGCAATTGAATCTTGGTATGTGCCAAATTGGCATTGCCAGTAGTTCCAAAGGAGATGAACGTGGGTATGGAGAGTGTGGAGATGGAGGTGTGCGTGGAAGAGGGTTTCACGGAGGATTTCGTGGTTGCGGTAACCATGGGGAAGAAGTGAGTTCCCACATGGGACATACTTTGATTGTGGAGCCACATACCATTATAAGCACGAATGTCTAGATCTTCTATAATGCTCTTGGTGTGGAAAAAAATCATAAATACGAAGAGTTCCCAGAGTTATATGAACATATGAGTTAGCAGTACTAGAAGGATAAGGGTGCTACCATGGTGAGTATTAAGAAGGATGACGTGTAATGAATTTTGTGAGTAATATGTGAATCAGAACTAGAGCCTGTTATGGTAACAACAAGGGTGGAGTCCATGCGTGCAAGGGAAGCACCTATGCAGAGACCTTTGGTTTTGAGGGAAGAAGTAGTACATGGGAAGTATCCAAACCTGGCTCACTAGAAACAATTCTACCAAGAAACCATGGATGTAATTCAAATCTTACAAGGGGAGATCCAATGCTTAAAAGAAAAAAATAGAAAATATGAGCAAAGAAGACCAGTAGAAGTACCAAAGGATGACTTGGATGAGGTTAATGAGGTTTGTAAACTGTTGAGGCAAGAGAATGTTATTCCCCTACTAGGAGCATGGTTGAGAGAAAAGGTACCACACCGCAAGGGAAGAGCATGAAAGGCAGATCCTGCATGCAAACCTCCCACCTCACAACCTTGATTATGACAAAGATATCACCTTGAACGCAGCAGTGGATGGATGATTGCTTAGCAACATCCTCATTGACATAGGTGCAGAGGTTAATGTTCTCACCCTCGATGCCTTGCATCAAATGGGAAGACCTACATTACAGCCATATTCAAATGTGTTGTATATGGAAAATAAGACAAAGGAAATGCCCATAGGTGTCTTGAAGGATGTGACCATTACCATTCAGGGGACTAAGTTCACTGGGGATTTTGAAGTCTTGGCACTTGCTGAGGCAAATAATTTCCAAGCGTTACTTGGGTGCTCGTCGTGCTAGAAGAATAATGCAGATCTTCAGTTTAATAAGGGGTACATAAGCTTTGAAAATAAGGAAGAAAGGGTGGTTATACTACTTACTGGTGGGAAGTACACCCCCTATACTGAACCCCTTGGAGAGGAAGTCCTTGACAAAATATATGTGCGCTCCATAAGAGATCCAAAGACCATCCATCCTACAGAAGGAATACTCCAGTTTGATGATGCTCAATCTGTCTATGATACTACCAGTATAACATGTGATAATTGGGCGCATGGGACTTATGAATTGATTGGGTGACATATGAAAGGATTGGTGACCAGGGTAGCCATGGTGTATATAGTTTAGTGCCTGGGAGGAAAGGAAATAACCAAGTATTCTAGGGATGCATACCCTGAGGTATTTTTGAGAGAAATGGAATCTCACTGGAGGGAGGACGAGCGATGAGGCATGCTGGGTTATGTTTTAATAGGCACATTAGCAAGGTGGTGGGCCATGCATAGAAAAAACTTGTTGGAGTGGCGTGAAGTTAAAATTATGATCACTATTTGATTCTCGAAGAGAAACATACCCACTGCTATCAAGGATTATAATGGTAATGGACCCGCCTCTTCCCACATCTAGGCATGTGAGAGGTTCTGGGGAGAAGGTGAAGAAGCATTACCACCCTCCCTTTGGGTGCACAACCTGTATTCAACACTACAAGGTTACGCATGTGCTTGGTACATCCATTCTGAAACTCACCGTTAATTGGGAAATTAGTAGGAATTAATGGCTGACCTGGTTCACACATTCGAGTATCGAAGTACCATGCAACCAGTTGATGAGGCGTTCCAAACTATCAAGCACATCACTCTAGGGGATTGCGCCATGGTGAAAGATAAATTAGTAAAATTACTTGGTGGACCTAGCTTGGAAGCACGGTTCGAAGAGGAAGAACTAGAAGACATACAATTTGAGCACACGTGTGCTAAAAAGGAGAAAGGAAAGATGGTATATGTTATTGATGGAGAGGAGATGGAGAGCCTAAATTTTAACCATTCGGTTGGGATGCATGAGGTAGTTGACAGTGTGGATGCATGTGCGCGTGCGTATCATGAACCACTCAAAACCAAAAAAGTTAACATCAGCTCGGAGAAGGAGCCAAATGAAGCTATCATTGGGGACTACTGGTCGGACAAGGAAGTATCAAAGATCATCGATCTCTTTCTCAAATTTGAGGATTTATTCCCACGTGGGTACCATGAGTTAAAAGGCATCCACCATTCATTAGGGGAAATGAGGATAAATTTGAAAGATGGTGCACACCCAGTCAGAAAGTGGCCTTACAGGATGAATCCCAACATGTGCGTAAGGATTAAAGAAGAGCTAGATAAGATGATATCATCCGATATCATTGAGGTTGTGGAGGAATCAGAATGGATAAGTCTAATGGTGATCAACATAAAGAAGGATGGGCGTATTAGGATATGTGTGGATTATAGGGAATTGAACGTTGTTTGTATCATAGATCCTTTTTCCACCCCCTTCACTGAAGAGATTTTGGAAGGAGTTGTTGGGCGTGAGGTCTATTCCTTTACGGATGGATTCTTGGGATATTACGAGGTAAGGATTGCCAAGGAAGACCAAGAAAATACAACTTTCACCACTGAGTGGGGAAGATTTGCATACATGGTCATGCCCTTTGGATTGAGGAATGCGCCCACTGTATTTTCATGCATAGTGGTACAAGCATTTAAGGACTTCATCCACAAGTTCCTTCAAGTATATTTGGATGATTGGATAGTGTATGGGTTGTTCAGGGACCATTGTGATAACTTGAGATTGATGTTTGAAAGATGTTGGTAGTTGAGGATTTCCCTCAAAATCAAGAAATGTGTCCTTGCAACTCCTTTTGGAACATTGTTAGGGCATATCATATATAAAGAGGGCTTACTGGTGGATCCCACAAAAGTTACAGTTATTGTGGGACTAAGGGAGCCTACCAGCCAAAGCGCCATGTGCAGATTTCTTAGACACACTGGGTACTACTTAAATTTCATTAAAGGATACACCAAGATCACCACACCTTTGGAAATATTTCTCAAACATAAGAGTGTCCTTTCAGTGAGGAGAGGCGCAGCAGAGGGATTTTGACACTCTAAAAGAAAGGCTTATCACTGCACCTATTCTACGATTTCCATCATGGATAAACCTTTCCATGTCCACATGGATGCCTCTAGTATAGAAATGGGAGCCGTTCTTGCTCAACCAGGAGAGGGGATTGTTTATCATCCCTTGTGTTTTGCAAGTAGAAATTTGACACCAGCAAAACAAAATTATACAATGACCAAGTGCGAGGCATTGTCAATGATCTATGTACTCCAAAAATTTAGACAATATCTGCTGGAAACTTCATATTCTATAGTGACCATATGGCCTTGAAGTATCTAGTAAACAAAGCAGTGTTGTAAGGGTGCATATGCTGTTGGGTACTTTTATTTCAGGAATTTGAATTCAAAGTGGTGGTAAAACCGGAAAGAAGAATTGTGGGCCAGATCATTTATCAAGGATTGATTCAAGAGAGGACACGCAAAGCATTAAGGAAACCATGTTAGACGCATAACTATTCAAGTTTTGGCATGCATCCTCAGAGTTAGAAGACATTGCTATTTTGCTCAAGGAAGGTATGGTGCCCGAAGGGATGAATTCACTGGAAAGGAAAAGGTTAGCCATACACGCCACACCTTTCATGTTGATCAATGGGGATTTGTATAAAATGGTCCGTGATGAGGTTTTACGCCGGTGTGTATTAGAACATGAATGTGTGGCCATAATAGAAGAATCCCATGGTGGGATAGCTAGGGGACACTATGCGAGGAATGCAACTGCACGCAATATCCTAGTTGTTGGACTATGGTGGGAGATGATTCACCAGGACTTCATTGAGTTTTCTAAGGCCTGTGACCACTACCAGTGCCTTGGAAAACCTGGGAGAAGGGATGAGATGCCCTTATGCCCCATCACTAGAGTGGAACCTTTTGAGAAATGGGCAATAGATTTTGTCAGACCAATCTCACCAAGTGTGCAAAGGACTAACTCATGGTATATCATTACATGTACTGATTATCTTACAATGTGGGCAGAGGCCATGCCCACTAAGGATTTCATTGCAGCCACGGATGCTAGATTTTTGTGGGAAAACATTATAAGCAGGTATGGGTGCCCATTAAGTTTAACAAGTGATAGGGGAACTCACTTTTTAAATGAAACCATCAGGATTCTATTGGAAAAATTCATAGTAGCCCATCAAAAGACTACTCCTTATCACCCTCAAGCAAATGGGACTGCAGAGGCATTCAACAAAATCCTTAGTCACACACTAACTAAGATATGTGATGTGGGTAGGTAGGATTAGGATGACAAGGTATCAACGGTTCTTTGGGCATACAAAACAACATATAAAATATTGAACAAGGCCACACCATTTCAATTGGTGTTTGGCACGGAAGTAGTTTTGCCAATCGAATTTATGCTACCATCTCTATGTAGTGTGTGCAGGAGGGTTGAACGATGAGCAAGAGCTGGAAGAAAGAATAGATGAATTGATAAAGTTGGATGAAAGGTGCTCACTAGCAAAATGGAGCCAAATAGCTGAGAAGGAAAAGCAAAAGGCATGGCATGACTGACATATTAAGAACAAACAGTTTGAGGTTGGCCAGATGGTATTGCTATATGATTCAAAATTTCTATGCCATCCTGGAAAGTTGAAGGTGCATTGGTTGGGTCCTTATCTAATTTCATACATCCTTGATTTGGGCGCATGTCAGTTACAAGCGCTGGATGGAACAAAATTACTTGGACACTTCAATGGAAGTAGGCTGAAGCCCTACTATAAATAATGCTTCTTGGTGTTTGTAAATAAGGCAGTTTTTACAAGTTAGTTTAGAATTTCCTTTTATTCTTTTCCTTTCTTGTATTTTCCTTCCGCGTTGTTGTTTGGTTTTGTCACCTTGGGCATCGGGTAACCCTTATTAATTTTTGACTTATGAATGTGTAGAGGACCGTGCATCATTTTAAATGTGTGGTGAGGTGATAAAGACAAACTTGGAGTTATTCTACCAGGAGGATTGGGTTGGTAGACCGTTTGGATTAGCCCTGTTGAAAAGATGCATTAGGAGAAAAGAAGGAAAATGGGTGGCAAGATAATGTTACATTGGAAATCCACGTACAAAGGAGAAAAAGTGTAAAAACACGAGGTAGGAAAAAGAAAGAATCATGAGGATGGAAGAGGTGCCTTTGGCTGCTAGATAACACGCATGCGCAAGAGTCTTCTATCAAGATGGATTGTTTTTGCGCTAGAACATTGGAAAATTTTTTTGCGCAAGGATTGGGCGCGGGTGGAAAAATTTTTGCGCAAGGATTGGGCGCAGGTGAAAAAATCTTTGCGTAAGGATTAGCCACATAAGGAGAAGCACTGAAGTCATGTTTTGTTTGAAAATGACACATTAAATATTTTCATATGGTGGTAGCTAGCCTAGCCTTAAATGCATAAAAGTGGGAAAAGCTATAAATACAAAAATGGGCAGTTCATTATTTAACTTTGCAAAAATAAGAAGAGTGATTTTCTTTTAAGAAATAGGGTTTCAAGAACTGACTCATGTGAAGGAAAATCCCAAAAACTTAAGTGCAATTAGTCTATTAGATCTACAAACCAAGAGTAGAAGTGATTCATAGGTGTGAGGAACATTCTGAAGTAGCGATCGTGATCAAAGGAGAAAAATTAGAGATTAAGGTTTATGTTCTAGGGCACGAGGTGCATGCAAAGGAAAACCTTCAGACAAATCGTAAGTTAACCAGGGAATGAAAGCAAAAGGTTGTAATGACAGCCACAAAACCAGAAAGGTAAACCGGACAGAACAATCCAAGAAGGGAAAGAGTAAAGGAAAAGGAAAGAAAGAAACAAGAGGAAATACCCTTAGATACAAATGAATAATGGTATTCAGGAGATGTAATACATGGATGGGGTTTGGCTGGGGCAAGCGATTAGGATTCCCATATAAGACAGATGACCGTGATCGACTACAATCACCGGTCAAGCACGATTGCATGAAGGAAATGGTTTTAGAGCTGGTGCGCCCCACAAATACATAAACACCTGACTGATTTCCAATTTACAGCATGACGTGGTCAAGGTGAAAATGGAGAAGGTAGGGCTTCTCTAGCTTTATGAGTTGCCATATTTTGGGAAGCCCAAGTGCTTGTACCAATGGTTGATGACGCATGTACACAAAGATTTCTTCTTCTTTACAGGGCACAAAATGTGCATAACTCTCCAGTTAATTTCACACTTCACAGGCCTAAACTGTGAAGGGGACGCATGCTCATAGACGACCTCCTGGATGAGGAGGAAATTAGAGAAACCATAACATCCCAGGAATTGAAGAAGAGATCAAGGTACTACGACATCTCAGATATCAATGATCCGGTGATGAGGATGGCCATGCACCTTATCTCCAAGATAAATGGACAAGAGAGGTGGACCCAGGTGAGCAAGACCTAGCTAAACTTCTGTAGGAAGGTTACAGAAGGAGCCATATACAACATCTCCCAATACATAGTAGATGAAATCATAAGCAGTGTAGAGAAAGGAGGAAAGATCCTTTTTGGAAACATTCTATAAACAATTGTGTTCTCAGAAATCAGGGTGCCGGATGCTTCTGAACAAATTCATGTGGGAGTACACTGTTGAAGACCCTTCACCCACGGATATATTCTAGAAATATACATGTGAATTAATGACACAGGTACACAAGGTGCATGCTTAGAAAAACATGGTATACATGCACCTTAGGAACACATTCGGGGCTGAATGGCAGATCCCAAGAGCAACTCCCTGTGGTGACCAAAAGAGAAGCAGAGTCCGTGGTCTACCAGCACTTCTAAATTGACAAGGTTCATTTTAGTGGATGGCAGTTGGAGTCCATGGTGCAAACTCCCATTCTCGTTTATTGACTCAATTTTTCCAAGCGGGGGTAAACAAATACAAGGAATTGAAGAAAATTAAACCTAGAATTATCCACCCTTGACAGAGAGCATAGGGAGATGAGAAAGAAGATGGTCTACCCAAAGAAGTGTGTGTATGTTGAAAGGTACATGTCACATGATGTGCACATTGTAAGGCCTCTAACCTTACCTATTACTAAGAGTGCTACTGCAATGATCTACCTACACATAAGGCCAAAATTTGAAAAGGGTGTGTATGTGGAGAATGACATATCCATCCTGGATGACCCTATGGGTAGAAAGAAGCCCATGCCAAAGCATAAGGAGAAGGAAGAGGAAGAATAACAAAGGGTGGTGGAGAAGTGGAACGTAGATACTGTGGGGCCGAGTACCTACATCTGGAAGAAGAGGAGGACAGTGGTCAAGGAGAAGACCCCAGAGCTTGTGAAGCCACCATCCCCAGAAGAACCCTCAGATGAAAAAAAGACAACATACCCAAATCCGGAGTTTTCTGTAAAGGAAGAAGAACAAGGGACGAAGGAACAAGGGTCTGAAGATACAGACGACCCGAATGCCTATATAGGTGAGAAGTATGATGATGAAGGGGAAGAGTTGGAGGTATACCAAGAGCCGATTGATGTCCACAATTTAGAGGAAGAGGGAGAAGAGGATACAAATGATGCTTTCATCTTTATAAGGAGGAAAAGCACCTAAGGGGAGGAAGGTGCATGGAGCGAAGAAAGGAGTGAAGGGGAAAGTACTAAGTGGCTAGATATGCCCAAGCTCACTCAGGATGAGGTGGATGAGAAAGTGACAAGGGAGGCAGAGAGGATAATTAATACCTTGGTTGATGAGGAGTTGGATTGGGGCGCGGAGCTCGTACTCAGAGAATTCAAGGAAGAGCAAAGGGAGAAAAGTGTGGGTAGCACAAAAGGCCCAACTCTTTTAGTAATTGTTCCCAAGGGCGTGTGCATGGGAAGAAAACACACGAAAGGGGGAAGAATGATGATGGGATACACTGATGACCCCAACAAAGTTTTTCATGCGTGTTTCCAGAGTACCGTTCCCACCAAGGAGCTCACCGCCATGGATTCTTTTGATCCTGAGGGTGGATACCTGTGCACAAGGAAGATGTTATCATGGGTGTTCGACTCCCACCTCGATGAACTTGAGTTTGAGTATAACCAAGGAGTGGTATTAGCATTGTCTGAAGGAAAGGTGGACAAACCCATTGTAAACACGCAATAACTATTGGATGAGAAAGTGTGTAATGCACTCAACAAAGTCTCCATGGAAATTGAGGTAAGGTTCTTCTATAGAAATGAAAAGGTTAAAGTCTTGGAGGACCTATTGGAAAAGAAGAAGGAAGAAGTAGTTAAGCTAATGAAGGACCTCAGCCTTGAGAAACTAATCAGTGCTCAACTATAGAGGGAGCTTCAGGAGGAATAGGCCAAGGTACGTGAAGTTTCCAAGAAGGTGGAGCTCATCTCCCAAGCTATTATCATGAAGCACTCAGACCTTAACCCTCCTGTGCAAAAGTATGGATCCTCGCTGGAATGTTTAGAGGACTTGACTCAGATCCTCACTATGGAAAGGTAGCCTTTGGCCTTGGATTCAGTAGAGGAGGTAGCTACACACTTGGAGAAGGAGGAAAAATTGAAATTCATTGCGCTCATGGCCGGATACAACAAGGTGCTTGTTGATGTGATAGCCACACAAACCACGGGGGTCACCTATGACCATTACATGGATCAAGACAAGGTTACAAGCATACTGCTTGCCAACAATGAGGTAGTGCTAAAGGACTTCAGGGAGAAGAATAAGGACAATAGATTCGAGTGATAAAAGATCCTAGCTGAAGTGGGAAAGAAGTCTGAAGCTATTAAGACCCTGTGAGTCTCAATTAAAACCCAGCTAAAAGAGCTCAACAAGACCACTATGAGGAAGATGGATTCCTTGGAAGATCGCATAAAGGAGCTAGAGACTATGGTGGAGACCATTAATACAAAAGGGGGAGGGTTAACCTTCGATAAGGTGAGCACATTGGTTGGTGACCTCTGCACAAGAGTGCAGGATGAAGTCAGTGCTTGGAATACGCTGGAGGCCAACCTGTGGAAATAGACATATTTCCTTCTATCCTTTCTCTCCCCCATTCTTTATTCTTTCCCTCCATTCTTTTCCAAGGCAAGGCCTTGCTTTTTTGTACTGCATTCTTTGAAAAGGTTCCCGAGGGCGTAGAATAGATGAAGTGTGGGGTAATGTTCAAACCCTATTATAGCTACCAAATCTTAAAGGCATGTAGGCGCACATGGCTGGATGGAGCACGCAAGTAAAGGCATGTAAGGAAGAATTCAAAAAGGGTTCTTGGAGAACTAAGGATGTGTTCCCGTGAAGCACAATTTGGGACTTAGCCATTTTCAGCCTTTTGGACAGAACACATGAAGAACGTGTTCCATTTGGATAAGGTTCCAGCCTGGCAATAGGGTTTCCTGGGAGGAATATACCTTGCGATAGGAAGATCCAAAAATCTAATCATGACATGGAGAGGCATGTGCCTGGGGAGACCCACACCTTGACACTTGGGGCCAGATCTGAGGTTGCAGAGAAGTTTGTTAGAGATCAGATGCCTATATATATGTGTGCCCTTAACAAAGAAAGAGAGACAGAAGTTAGGTAGCGGAGCTCTACAGAATTACTGTGAGAATCATGGGATAAAATGGGTAGATGATTCTAGGAAGGATGTAATGGGGAAATGTGGAATTCAAATTTTATTTTGTGAGAATACATGTATGGATCCATATTTGGTGTATGACTGTGGTCTGCCACTCTGTGATGTTTTGGAGTAATTCTATGAATGAATATGATAAGGTTACCACTACGTTTATATTAAGATCTCCTTCTTGTATTATCTGCATGTTTCTACTATGCTTTTAATCTTGTATAATCATGAACCTTACTTGAATGTTAAGTCTATTTGTGGATTTACAACTTCCTAGTTCTTTTAATTCTGTTGCGTGCTTTTATTTTGTTATGACTGAAGGGGTGTAGAAACCGTTTTGAGCTCTATAGCTTCTTCATGTCTATTAAATCACTAATTCAAGATCATGAATTATGCCTTCCACTAAACTCACATAAAAGATAGACTTAGTTCCCTCTCACGCACCTCGGATGAGTGCCCAACACCCGTTGGGTGATAGGTTGGTGCACATGAGGTTTCCTTGTTCTTGGTGGGTGTAAAAATGACTACAGCTAGTACAATAACTTTTCCCATGGAGGTTGGGCCTACTATTCATGATACTCAGTTCCATGTCTTGGACTTATAACTACCCTACAACATGTTCCTCAGTCGCCCATGGATTCATGCCATGTAGGTTGTGCCATTCAACTTTCCATCAATGTATTAAATTATACCATGGGGGAAAAATATTACTATTCTTGGAGATCCCCAACCTTTTTCCCATTGCAGAGTCTTTTTGGGTTATTTCCCCATTACATATGAATTTCCTTTAGCTAAAATAGTTGTGCAGATTCAATCTGAATCTCTCACCTCCCACATTGATATTGATACTTTATGCCCACAAAAATATGGTGCTTCTACATCTGTATCTTCTTTTTCTTCATGGGAGATGAATTTCCTTGTAACTAGCTATGGAGAATACAACCTCCAATAATCCCTTCTAGTTTCTAATCTGCCTCTAACACCCAAGATGCACGTGGTAGGCCCAGTTATAAATATCAAATGCTCCCAAGAACACTATAACATCAACACTTTCCTTCCTGGTGGCCTTCTAGAAGACAAGAAACTTCTTGAAACTTCAATATCTCACTCCCTTGATGATGATATTGCTTCATGCTATCAAGCTCCTAAATATGTCATCCCTAACAAGATGATGTATGTCATGACTTATTAAGGATATGGATGTCGCGTAGAGGGAGCAGGGTGTGTGGGAACGTCTTCCGACACCGCATCAAAAGGTAAAAAAAATGGTGTTGGAATTCATCCGTATGGGTCCCATCCTCTGGAGGTCAAAGATACCTCTTTTGATTCTAACGAAACATATTCCCTTTATATCCTATATGAGGACCTTTCCACCACGAACATGTTTCTTGATTAAGATGTTTTTACCGTATCCCCTTCCACTCCTCGAATGTAATCTTGTCTACCCATCTATTTTGATTTTTTACCAAGAACGACACGTATACCAATTGACTTCTTTGAGAATGATGAAGTGAATTGGTGAATTTATGGGTCTCCGTGATGAAATTCATGTTGATGACCACAAAAAGGTATTCTCCATCAACCTTGATGCATATGTGTACTTCAAGGAGGATGCTGAGTTATATGGTCATCAAAATAATAAATAAAATGAGGGAAATATATCTTCTAAATAGCCTCAAAAAAATAAAAATTCCAAGTCCCATAGTGAAAACCTCTTCGAGGTACTAGCGAACAAATAAATGGAAACATCAACAAACATAAAAAAGTGACCAGTCTAAGGGTTAAAATATATTTTAGATGCCATAAGAGGAAGATATCAATATCCCACCTGATCCTATGCACATATGGAAGATGAATCCAAATTTTTGGCGGAGGAGACTATTGATGCTAACATCAAAACAGAAGAATAACTTAAAATGGTTAAGCTGAGGAGCTTCCCTCTTAGCACAAGAGTATAAAACTTTTGT